>JAVIAB010000046.1:59668481-60128787 GCA_032433765.1 Megaustenia siamemsis
TTAGATAGGTAAGACAGTACAGTGGTTATGTTAGACAAGTAGTACAGTACAGTGGCTATATTAGACAGGTGAGACAGTACAGTGGTTATGCTAGGAAGGTGAGACAGTACAGTGGTTATGTTAGACAAGTAAAACAGCACAGTACAGTGGCTACGTTAGATAGTTGAGACAGTACATTGGTTATGTTAGACAAGTAAGACAGCAATGTACAGTGGCTACCTTAGATAGGTGAGACAGTACAGTGGTTATGTTAGACAAGTAAGACAGCACAGTGCAGTGGCTACGTTAGATAGTTGAGACAGTACATTGGTTATGTTAGATAGGTGAGACAGTACAGTGGTTATGTTAGACAAGTAAGACAGCACAGTACATTGGTTATGTTAGATAGGTGAGACAGTACAGTGGTTATGTTAGACTGGTAAGACAGTACATCAGGTCATCTATTTTGGTAGTGAAAGAGTGTATTAACAACTCTGTGTAGTCATTGATTGTGGTGATGAGAGTTGGGTACAAGAGTAGTGAGAAGAGAGATCAGGGAAGAGAAAAATACAATTCTTTATGAATGTCTACAGCAGCAATGGGAAGACAGGGGAAAGATATCCAAGCAGAGCATTAATGTGATGTTAGACCATGGGTACTAGTAGTTGTTTACTGCAGTGATAACACACTAACTGAATACAGAGCTATATTGCAAAGATGGAATGAATACTGCAGAGCAATGTATAAAGATGCTTCAAAGCCTTCAGACACAATGATTGAAGGTCTAGAAATAACAAGCAGAGCCTGTGGTAGCTGAAGTGTGCTCCACAATGACAAATGTGAAGCTAGGAAAGCCATTGAGATCTGGTGATAGCTGAATTTATTCAGGTAGAAGGCTTCACATACAAAATATCTGAAAAGTGCATCCTGGCCTGTACATCCCTGTTGTCTGGCCGGTACATCCCTGTTGTCTGGCCTGTACATCCCTGTTGTCTGTCTGGCCTGTACATCCCTGTTGTCTGGCCTGTACATCCCTGTTGTCTGGCCTGTACATCCCTGTTGTCTGTCTGGCCTGTACATCCCTGTTGTCTGGCCTGTACATCCCTGTTGTCTGTCTGGCCTGTACATCCCTGTTGTCTGTCTGGCCTGTACATCCCTGTTGTCTGGCCTGTACATCCCTGTTGTCTGGCCTGTACATCCCTGTTGTCTGTCTGGCCTGTACATCCCTGTTGTCTGTCTGGCCTGTACATCCCTGTTGTCTGGCCTGTACATCCCTGTTGTCTGTCTGGCCTGTACATCCCTGTTGTCTGTCTGGCCTGTACATCCCTGTTGTCTGTCTGGCCTGTACATCCCTGTTGTCTGTCTGGCCTGTACATCCCTGTTGTCTGGCCTGTACATCCCTGTTGTCTGTCTGGCCTGTACATCCCTGTTGTCTGGCCTGTACATCCCTGTTGTCTGTCTGGCCTGTACATCCCTGTTGCAGAGAAAGGAAATCTAAACAAACTAGCAAACCATTGTCCTGTGCAGTAATAAACCATGCCAGTAAAACACTATCATTGTGAGGAAGATAGGTCAGGAATGAGAACAGGAACTGCATGAGGTTTTCTATCTGGCACAGGAGCACATCTTCAATTGGAAGAAGATCTTTGAGAAGTCTAGGAAGTACAATACAGCAAGGCCTTTGACACACAACACCAGAAGTCACGAAACATCATCCAAGATATGGATTTTTCTAATTACATCATATCAAAATATGTTGTTTGGGATTCAGAACAGTTGCATTCAGAACAGTTGGATTCAGAACAGTTGGATTTAGAACAGTTGGATTCAGAACAGTTGGATTTAGAACAGTTGCATTCAGAACAGTTGGATTCAGAACAGTTGGATTTAGAACAGTTGGATTCAGAACAGTTGGATTTAGAACAGTTGGATTTAGAACAGTTGGATTCAGAACAGTTGGATTTAGAACAGTTGGATTCAGAACAGTTGGATTCAGAACAGTTGGATTTAGAACAGTTGCATTCAGAACAGTTGGATTTAGAACAGTTGGATTTAGAACAGTTGCATTCAGAACAGTTGGATTCAGAACAGTTGGATTTAGAACAGCTGCATTCAGAACAGTTGGATTTAGAACAGTTGGATTTAGAACAGCTGCATTCAGAACAGTTGCATTCAGAACAGTTGGATTTAGAACAGTTGGATTTATAACAGTTGGATTTAGAACAGTTGGATTTATAACAGTTGGATTTAGAACAGTTGGATTTAGAACAGTTGCATTCAGAACAGTTACATTCAGAACAGTTGGATTTAGAACAGTTGGATTTAGAACAGTTGGATTCAGAACAGTTGCATTCAGAACAGTTGCATTCAGAACAGTTGGATTTAGAACAGTTGGATTCAGAACAGTTGCATTCAGAACAGTTGCATTCAGAACAGTTGCATTCAGAACAGTTGGATTTAGAACAGTTGGATTCAGAACAGTTGGATTTAGAACAGTTGGATTTAGAACAGTTGGATTTAGAACAGTTGGATTTAGAACAGTTGGATTTAGAACAGTTGGATTTAGAACAGTTGGATTTAGAACAGTTGGATTTAGAACAGTTGGATTCAGAACAGTTGGATTCAGAACAGTTGGATTTAGAACAGTTGGATTTAGAACAGTTGGATTTAGAACAGTTGGATTTAGAACAGTTGGATTTAGAACAGTTGGATTTAGAACAGTTGGATTTAGAACAGTTGGATTCAGAACAGTTGGATTTAGAACAGTTGGATTTAGAACAGTTGGATTCAGAACAGTTGGATTCAGAACAGTTGGATTCAGAACAGTTGGATTTAGAACAGTTGGATTCAGAACAGTTGGATTCAGAACAGTTGGATTCAGAACAGTTGGATTCAGAACAGTTGGATTCAGAACAGTTGGATTTAGAACAGTTGGATTTAGAACAGTTGGATTTAGAACAGTTGGATTTAGAACAGTTGGATTTAGAACCGTTGGATTTAGAACAGTTGGATTTAGAACAGTTGGATTTAGAACAGTTGGATTCAGAACAGTTGGATTCAGAACAGTTGGATTCAGAACAGTTGGATTTAGAACAGTTGGATTCAGAACAGTTGGATTTAGAACAGTTGGATTTAGAACAGTTGGATTTAGAACAGTTGGATTCAGAACAGTTGGATTTAGAACAGTTGGATTCAGAACAGTTGGATTTAGAACAGTTGGATTCAGAACAGTTGGATTCAGAACAGTTGGATTCAGAACAGTTGGATTTAGAACAGTTGGATTTAGAACAGTTGGATTCAGAACAGTTGGATTCAGAACAGTTGGATTCAGAACAGTTGGATTTAGAACAGTTGGATTTAGAACAGTTGGATTCAGTACAGTTGGATTTAGAACAGTTGCATTCAGAACAGTTGCATTCGGAACAGTTGGATTCAGAACAGTTGGATTCAGAACAGTTGGATTCAGAACAGTTGGATTCAGAACAGTTGGATTCAGAACAGTTGGATTCAGAACAGTTGGATTCAGTACAGTTGGATTCAGAACAGTTGCATTCAGAACAGTTGGATTCAGAACAGTTGGATTCAGAACAGTTGGATTCAGAACAGTTGGATTCAGAACAGTTGGATTCAGAACAGTTGGATTCAGAACAGTTGGATTCAGAACAGTTGGATTCAGAACAGTTGGATTCAGAACAGTTGGATTCAGAACAGTTGGATTTAGAACAGTTGGATTCAGAACAGTTGGATTCAGAACAGTTGGATTCAGAACAGTTGGATTTAGAACAGTTGGATTCAGAACAGTTGGATTTAGAACAGTTGGATTCAGAACAGTTGGATTCAGAACAGTTGGATTCAGAACAGTTGGATTTAGAACAGTTGGATTTAGAACAGTTGGATTCAGAACAGTTGGATTCAGAACAGTTGGATTTAGAACAGTTGGATTCAGAACAGTTGGATTTAGAACAGTTGGATTCAGAACAGTTGGATTTAGAACAGTTGGATTCAGAACAGTTGGATTCAGAACAGTTGGATTTAGAACAGTTGGATTCAGAACAGTTGGATTTAGAACAGTTGGATTCAGAACAGTTGGATTCAGAACAGTTGGATTCAGAACAGTTGGATTCAGAACAGTTGGATTCAGAACAGTTGGATTCAGAACAGTTGGATTTAGAACAGTTGGATTTAGAACAGTTGGATTTAGAACAGTTGGATTCAGAACAGTTGGATTCAGTACAGTTGGATTCAGAACAGTTGGATTCAGAACAGTTGGATTTAGAACAGTTGGATTTAGAACAGTTGGATTTAGAACAGTTGGATTTAGAACAGTTGGATTCAGAACAGTTGGATTCAGAACAGCTGGATTCAGAACAGTTGGATTCAGAACAGTTGGATTTAGAACAGTTGGATTTAGAACAGTTGGATTTAGAACAGTTGGATTCAGAACAGTTGCATTCAGAACAGTTGGATTTAGAACAGTTGGATTCAGAACAGTTGGATTCAGAACAGTTGGATTCAGAACAGTTGGATTTAGAAAGAACAATGGAGTGCTGGTTAGTCCCGAGACAAAGAGGTCATGAGTTAAAATCTCGGCTGCAACAGTTGGAATTGTTATTTGTGATTTCTCTCAGGAGCAACCAGCCCTGGTCTCAGCTGTGAGGCCCAGCTTAAAACATCTATTACTCATCAGCAGAAAATATATGAATGCCTCCAAAGATAGTTATCTGCCTGTGTGGCAAGGGACCCCTGATCACATGGCTGCCAGTGAAGTCTGCCATGATGATGCTGATGACATAAGACTGATATTTAATTTAAACAAACAGCAATGATTAAATACAACAATGAGAACTGTTCCTATTGACATAAAAATAGGAGTAACACAGGGCTACATTCTATCACCATGTCTATTCAATGTATACACTGAGCAGATCTTGAAAGACATCATGAGGACGTCAGGACTAAACATCCATGGATCAATCATCTCAGGTATGCTGATGAGACCATATTAATGGCACACAATTCAGAAGACCTACAACAACTAGGGAACAAAATAAACAAGACAAGCCAAGAATATGAAATAAATATTAAAAAGACTAAAACTATGATTATTTGTAGAGAAAAGGCACAAAATATACAAGGAGATATTGAAGTAGATAGAAAGAACTTAAAAAAGAATATAGGAATCTTGGACATATAACAAATGATGGAAAATGTAAGACAGAAATAAACAAATGAATAGGAATGGCAAAAAGAAATTTGAACATGAAAAATATGCTAACATCATAGGAGATATCATCAAAACTAAAACTACTAATAGTAAAATGCTATATTGACTCAACATTCCTGCCTAGTACAGTAACATGGACATTAAATAAGAAAGCAGAGCAGAGAATGGAAGCCTTTGACATGTGGATCTGTAGGAAAATGGGGGGAACTGGGTTGAGGGAAAAGAAGACAAGCAAGGAAGTTCTCAATCAGATCAAATAGAACACAATTAAAGAAAGAATTTCCTGGATATATGAAGAGACATAATAGCCTTCTACCAGTCATCTTGGAAGGTACAAGGTAGAGGCAGACCAAGACTACAGTAGACTGATAACATAAACAACTGGACAGGTGAACCTATGACAATGTGCACCATCAAGACAAGAGACAGAGTCTTATAGTGCTCCATGGTAGCCAACCTTCCATGTGGAAACGGCACACAATGAAGAAGACAAGAAACGTTATGCCACAAACAATAAGCAGTCAACAGGTGAATCACACTGGCTCATAGTCCAAAAAGGAGTGAAACAAGGGGTATGTTTATTTGTTCAACATCAATGTAGAGGTTAATGTCAACGAATATGATTATTGTGTGAAGTGTGACCCTTTCACAATAAGCATGTTCAGACTTGCTGACTATAGAGTTCTCCTCTCCAACAATGAGAGCAGAGGGATTAGCTGGTCTAACTGAGGTGCTCTCAAGATAGTTTGACAGGGAACATATTTATTTGAATGACATAAAACAAAGGTAAGCTTCATTGACAAAGCTGACTGAGAGATAATGAATAACTGGACAGTATGACTGTCTATGAATATCTGAGACCTTTAACAATGGAGAGTGCCACAAAGAAATCAAAAGAAGATTGGAAAAAAACAGTACAGAAATTAAATACTATGAAGAACATGTAGCACTATACCAGCAAAGAAATACAACTGCTAAGTGCATGCATCTTTCTGATAGCAACATATGGTTGTGAATCTTGGACACTCACAGTAAACAATGTAAAAGAAATGTCTTACATTTGAGGTAGAATGTTGCATACAAATTCCCAGAATACCTTGGATAATAAAACAGAAACCTGAAGACTTATTGAAGGAGCTGAACATTGAAGAGAGCTGGTTAGCACACATTAGTCAGGGTGCTGGCCTACATCAACGTTTCACTGTTGTCATGAGGAATGTTGGACTTCATCAAGTTGTCATGAGAAATGTTGGACTACATCAAGTTGTCATGAGAAATGTTGGACTACATCAAGTTGTCATGAGAAATGTTGGATTACATCAAGGTGGACTGTTGTCGTGAGAAATGTTGGACTACATCAAGTTGTCATGAGAAATGTTGGACTTCATCAAGGTAATCTGTTGTCGTGAGAAATGTTGGACTTCATCAAGTTGTCATGAGAAATGTTGGACTACATCAAGTTGTCATGAGAAATGTTGGACTACATCAAGGTGGACTGTTGTCGTGAGAAATGTTAGACTACATCAAGTTGTCATGAGAAATGTTGGACTACATCAAGGTAGATTGTTGTCATGAGGCATGTTGGACTTCATCAAGGTAATCTGTTGTCATGAGAAATGTTGGACTTCATCAAGTTGTCATGAGAAATGTTGGACTACATCAAGTTGTCATGAGAAATGTTGGACTACATCAAGGTAATCTGTTGTCATGAGAAATGTTGGACTACATCAAGGTAGATTGTTGTCATGAGGCATGTTGGACTTCATCAAGGTAATCTGTTGTCGTGAGAAATGTTGGACTTCATCAAGTTGTCATGAGAAATGTTGGACTACATCAAGTTGTCATGAGAAATGTTGGACTACATCAAGGTAATCTGTTGTCGTGAGAAATGTTGGACTTCATCAAGTTGTCATGAGAAATGTTGGACTACATCAAGTTGTCATGAGAAATGTTGGACTACATCAAGGTAGACTGTTGTCATGAGGAATGTTGGACTACATCAAGGTAGACTGTTGTCATGAGAAATGTTGGACTACATCAAGTGATCATGAGAAATGTTGGACTACATCAAGGTGGACTGTTGTCATGAGGAATGTTGGACTACATCAAGGTAGACTGTTGTCATGAGAAATGTTGGACTACATCAAGGTGGACTGTTGTCATGAGAAATGTTGGACTACATCAAGTGATCATGAGAAATGTTGGACTACATCAAGGTGGACTGTTGTCATGAGGAATGTTGGACTACATCAAGGTAGACTGTTGTCATGAGAAATATTGGACTACATCAAGGTGGACTGTTGTCATGAGAAATGTTGGACTACATCAAGGTAGACTGTTGTCATGAGGAATGTTGGACTACATCAAGGTAGACTGTTGTCATGAGGAATGTTGGACTACATCAAGGTAATCTGTTGTCATGAGAAATGTTGGACTACATCAAGGTAGATTGTTGTCATGAGGAATGTTGGACTACATGAACATTGAAGAGAGCTGGTTAGCACACATTAGTCAGGGTGCTGGCCTACATCAACGTTTCACTGTTGTCATGAGGAATGTTGGACTTCATCAAGTTGTCATGAGAAATGTTGGACTACATCAAGTTGTCATGAGAAATGTTGGACTACATCAAGGTAGACTGTTGTCATGAGGAATGTTGGACTACATCAAGGTAATCTTTTAGTTGTCATGGGAAATGTTGAACTACATCAAGGTAGACTGTTGTCATGAGGAATGTTGGACTACATCAAGGTGGACTGTTGTCATGAGGAATGTTGGACTACATTAAGGTGGACTGTTGTCATGAGGAATGTTAGACTACATCAAGGTAATCTGTTGTCATGAGAAATGTTGGACTACATCAAGGTGGACTGTTGTCATGAGGAATGTTGGACTACATCAAGGTGGACTGTTGTCATGAGGAATGTTGGACTACATCAAGGTGGACTGTTGTCATGAGGAATGTTGGACTACATCAAGGTAATCTGTTGTCATGAGAAATGTCGGACTACATCAAGGTGGACTGTTGTCATGAGAAATGTTGGACTACATCAAGGTAGACTGTTGTCATGAGGAATGTTGGACTACATCAAGTTGTCATGAGAAATGTTGGACTACATCAAGGTAGACTGTTGTCATGAGAAATGTTGGACTACATCAAGGTAGACTGTTGTCATGAGGAATGTTGGACTACATCAAGTTGTCATGAGAAATGAAATGTTGGACTACATCAAGGTAGACTGTTGTCATGAGGAATGTTGGACTACATCAAGGTAGACTGTTGTCGTGAGGAATGTTGGACTACATCAAGTTGTCATGAGAAATGTTGGACTACATCAAGGTAATCTATTAGTTGTCTTGAGAAATGTTGGACTACATCAAGGTAATCTTTTAGTTGTCATGAGAAATGTTGGACTACATCAAGGTAATCTTTTAGTTGTCTTGAGAAATGTTGGACTACATCAAGGTAATCTTTTAGTTGTCTTGAGAAATGTTGGACTACATCAAGGTAATCTATTAGTTGTCTTGAGAAATGTTGGACTACATCAAGGTAATCTTTTAGTTGTCTTGAGAAATGTTGGACTACATCAAGGTAATCTTTTAGTTGTCTTGAGAAATGTTGGACTACATCAAGGTAATCTATTAGTTGTCTTGAGAAATGTTGGACTACATCAAGGAAATCTTTTAGTTGTCTTGAGAAATGTTGGACTACATCAAGGTAATCTTTTAGTTGTCTTGAGAAATGTTGGACTACATCAAGGTAATCTATTAGTTGTCTTGAGAAATGTTGGACTACATCAAGGTAATCTATTAGTTGTATTGAGAAATGTTGGACTACATCAAGGTAATCTATTAGTTGTCTTGAGAAATGTTGGACTACATCAAGGTAATCTATTAGTTGTATTGAGAAATGTTGGACTACATCAAGGTAATCTATTAGTTGTCTTGAGAAATGTTGGACTACATCAAGGTAATCTATTAGTTGTATTGAGAAATGTTGGACTACATCAAGGTAATCTATTAGTTGTATTGAGAAATGTTGGACTACATCAAGGTAATCTATTAGTTGTCTTGAGAAATGTTGGACTACATCAAGGTAATCTATTAGTTGTATTGAGAAATGTTGGACTACATCAAGGTAATCTATTAGTTGTCTTGAGAAATGTTGGACTACATCAAGGTAATCTATTAGTTGTATTGAGAAATGTTGGACTACATCAAGGTAATCTATTAGTTGTCTTGAGAAATGTTGGACTACATCAAGGTAATCTATTAGTTGTATTGAGAAACAATGGTATTGGTTTTAGTTTGTGGAAAGGTCAGGCACAGAAATCTACATTGTTGAAAGTTGCAACAAAAGTTGTTTTGTGTGTAAAAGTTTATATTTGTAATGATAAGATGTTCGGGCTACACTTGTGAAGGAGGGTCAAAGATCATTGTTACAACTTTCTGGAGCTACAAGAGACCAAATCTGATGTGCTAATTCTAGACCTTCTTTAGGGACACATTTCCGTGGACTAAAAATATGATCAATGAATAAATACCAAAGATGTGTATCAAGTCTGGCCTCTCGAGGAGTAAGAGGGACAGACAGAAATTACTGACCAAATATCCAGAAAAGATTGTCTAATAGCCCACATGACTGACCAAATATCCAGAAAAGATTATTTATTATATATTATACATCTCCCAATGCTGTTATACATCACCCAGTGCTGTTATACATCTCCCAATGCTATTATACATCCCCCAGTGCTGTTATACATCTCCCAGAGCTGTTATACATCTCCCAGTGCTGTTATACATCTCCCAGTGTTGTTATTCATCTCCCAGTGCTGTTATACATCTCCCAGTGCTGTTCTACATCTCCCAGTGCTGTTATACATCTCCCAGTGCTGTTCTACATCCCCCAGTGCTGTTCTACATCTCCCAGTGCTGTTATACATCTCCCCATGTTGTTGTACATCACACAAGACTAGCAGTGTAGCTAACTAACAATTCCAGCTGCCTTGTTTCCCAAACTCAGAATGGGGGGATGATGTTTGCTGTCCTTATATTTCTTGTCAGTGTTCTTCTTAGTGCTGCTCCAGTTGATTTATTTTACCAATCATTTTCCATTTGGGGACTTGCTTTGTAATTCCCTGATATTTCTTCTCATCACACTGCCCACATATGCTCACATTCTTGATTATAGTTCAAATTGTTTGACCATTTTTCTTCTATCTATTGACCTTTCGAGCCGTAACCGGCCCATAGGGCGTAGACCAAGATACACCTTCTCCTATATGAATTTTTGTTCTAGCAGTTTTCTTTTAAAGATATTTTATCAAATCTCGCCATCTGTCTCTGTTCTGTGCAAGCAGTTCTATCTCATTGAGGGAGCCGATTCCTGCTGCTCTTGCCTCTCTCATCAATGTTCTTCTCAGTGTCTCCCTGGGTCTTCCTCTTTTTCTTTTACCTGTTGTTTCCCATATGAGGGCTTGCTTTGCTATTCGATTATTATCTCTTCTCATCACATGTCCAACGTATGACCATCGTCTTTTCTTTATTACTGAAGATATTAGTGGTTGATTGGCGATTTCTCTAATTTCCTCGTTTGTTTTGAATTCGTTCCATTCTATACCAAGTATTTTCCTTAGACATTTATTTTCGAATGCGTTCAACTTTGTTTCTATATCTCTTGTTGTTTTCCAGCTTTCACACGCATACGTAAGGGTTGATAGTACATTTGATTTGAATAGCCTAAGTTTTGTGTTTGTGCTAATGAGTTTTGATTTCCACAACTTTTCAAGGCTTCTGAAAGACATTGCTGCTTTAGCCAGTCTGATTCTAATTTCTTTGCTCGTATCCCCTTCTCGATCAATGTGACTTCCAAGATAGATGAAGTGATCGATCTCTTCTACTGGTTTGTTTTCCATGTATATTTTGTCACTTGTTGGAATTAAACTTTTCATGACTTTAGTCTTTTCATGATTGACCTCAAGCCCAATTTTGCTGGCTATTGATGATAGTTCATTTGTGTTTTCCTGCATCGTTTTTATCTGATTGCTGATGAGAACTATGTCATCAGCAAAGTCCAGGTCCTCCAAATGGTCTCCTTGTATCCATTCGATGCCTTTATTACCAGTGCAGCATTTCTTCATTATGAAGTCCATAACAATTCCAAATAACAAGGGCGATAAAATACATCCTTGTTTAACCCCAGTTTCTATTGGGAAACATTCGCTCAGTCCTTCCTCTGTTCGAACTGCACATGTGTAACCATCATACATGTCTTTGATAATATTTATGATTTTTGATGGTAAGCCATATTGCTTCAGAATTTTCCACAAAGAATCATGTGGAACATGTGATGGGGAGAGAAGGCTGTAATACAACAAGTCAGAATGGAGAAAGATTAATAGAATTATGTTTAATAGAAAATTTAGTTATAGGTGGGACATTATTTCCACATAAAAATATCCACAAAACAACATGGATATCTCCTGATGATAGAACATCAAATCAAATTGACCACCTATGTATTAAACAACAATTCAGATCATCATTAATAGATGTAAGAGCATACAGAGGTGCTGATGTTAATAGTGACCACAACCTGTGCATTGGGAAAATAAGATTAAAATTTAGAAACCAACAGAAGAGGTCAATTACACATAAAATTGATAGTCATAAACTGAAAGATGAAGCAATAAAGGAAAAGTTTAACATAGAGCTAAGTAATTGTTATTCAGCACTTGGTGAAATAGACTTAGATATCAATGAAATGTGGGACTCACAGAGCAAAATACTAATGACAGCAGCAGAAGCAAGTGCTGGACTGAAGAAAATGGAAAAACGAGCTTGGATCTCAGACACCACATGGAAATACATCAAAGAAAGAAGAGAAGCGAAGAGAGCCATGACTAATGTAAAGACAGATCTTGGAAAGGTTCTGGCAAAAGCAACATACAAAGAATTAGATAACAAAGTGAAAAGTTCGGCAAGAAGAGATACAAGAGCTTATATAGACAACTTGGCAGAGAAAGCAGAGACAGCTGCAATTACAGGAGACAGCAGAACTCTTTATACTGTACAAAAGATGCTGACAAACACCTATACATCCAGTGGAACACCAATTCTAGACAAATCTGGATTAATGCTAACAACAAGCGCAGACATAAAAGCCCGTTGGGCGGAACACTTCAAAGAAATTCTTAACCGTCCACTACCTCACAGTTTAATAGATTTTGAAGCTGAAACACCAGCAGCAGAATTAGATGTAAATTTAGATGACTTCACCTTGAGTGAAATAGAAACCACCTTAAAGCTAATGACCAATAACAAGGCTGCTGGAGAGGATAAGTTAACAGCTGAGATCCTCAAGGCAATTGATAGCCATAATTT
The DNA here is from genome assembly GCA_032433765.1 of Megaustenia siamemsis. NCBI lineage: Eukaryota > Metazoa > Mollusca > Gastropoda > Stylommatophora > Ariophantidae > Megaustenia > Megaustenia siamemsis. The sequence continues at coordinate 59,681,071 of JAVIAB010000046.1, forward strand.
AATACATCTCCAAAAAATGTTCAACATCATTTGGAAAACAGAGAAGACGCCTCATAAATGGAAAAAAGGAATCATTGTTAAGATCCCAAAAAAGGGCAATCTTAGAGATTGTAACAATTGGAGAGGCGTGACACTTTTGTCAGTTGCCTCAAAATTATTCTGTAAAATCATCCTAAATAGAATAAAGGATTCAATAGATACAGTAATGCGTGAAGAACAGGCTGGGTTTAGAAAAGGGAGAAGCTGTCTTGACCACATTTTCACTCTACGACTTATATTGGAGGAACACATTGAAAAGCAAAAACCTTTTGTACTTAACTTCATCGACTTCAAAAAAGCATTTGATAGTATTCATAGAGATTCTTTGTGGAAAATTCTGAAGCAATATTTTTCTTACCAGGCTTCAATTCTTTCTATGGTATACAGTACAGTAATAAGCCTGTGTTACCTGTACAACATTTCTGTCTTATGGAGTTCCATGTTCTCAGCCTGTGTTACCTGTACAACATTTCTGTCTTATGGAGTTCCATGTTCTCTGCCTGTACAACATTTCTGTCTTATAGAGTTCCATGTTCTCTGCCTGTGTTACCTGTACAACATTTCTGTCTTATGGAGTTCCATGTTCTCTGCCTGTGTTACCTGTACAACATTTCTGTCTTATAGAGTTCCATGTTCTCTGCCTGTGTTACCTGTACAACATTTCTGTCTTATAGAGTTCCATGTTCTCTGCCTGTGTTACCTGTACAACATTTCTGTCTTATAGAGTTCCATGTTCTCTGCCTGTGTTACCTGTACAACATTTCTGTCTTATAGAGTTCCATGTTCTCTGCCTGTGTTACCTGTACAACATTTCTGTCTTATAGAGTTCCATGTTCTCTGCCTGTGTTACCTGTACAACATTTCTGTCTTATGGAGTTCCATGTTCTCTGCCTGTGTTACCTGTACAACATTTCTGTCTTATGGAGTTCCATGTTCTCTGCCTGTGTTACCTGTACAACATTTCTGCTTTATGGAGTCAATATTCATTTCAAACAAGGGAGATAAAATGCATCCATGTTCGTCTCATCTCAGTCTGGAACCAATCACTCAGTTTAGCCTCTGTGTGAACTGCCATCACAGGTGTACACACACCTGTGATGATGTTTCCTATAATCTTACGATATCCCAACAGTCTGTGTCAACACTGTCTGTGTTGAAGTCAGTGAAGTGCAGTTAAACTTTGTGTGACTATAATTCTTAGAGTGAACATTTGGCAGCGACCTCCAGAATTCTACATCCAGTTTTTACATAACTGTCTCGTCTGCTGATAGGGGGATACTTTGGGGACAGCTCAGTCTTGCTGCACTCCTTAGGGTTGCCCTTCTTAGTCATCCATTTGTGCAGTACCCATTGGTATATAACAAGAGTTCATGCCCTATGCATATAGGATCATATAGGAGATAAGATGTTAATTCCCATTTTTCTTAATAACCATCTGCACATTTATATGGTTGGTATCATGATGACCTCCCTCTTTTCTTGGAATAAATTTATGGTACCAATTTTCAGAGACTGGTGAAGCCTGAGGCTGCGCTGATACAACCAAAAAAAAAAAACATTTGCCACATCTGGGAATTGAACCCAGACCTGCTGGTCAGTAGCAAGCACACACTAACCAACCAGTGCGGCTTTACATTACAGCCATGCATGCTTATCAACAGCTACTTCTCACTCATAGCCCTCAAATTAGTCCTCTAATTGTAGAATATGTATACATCTATATAAACACATGCATCTGTATGTATGCACATCGCACATTATATATATATATATATTTATATATGTACTGTATTTGCCAACATATAAGACACACTTTTTTTTCTATGAAAATGAAATCAGATTGAATCGTATATGCTGATAGTCAGTTTTAGATTACCTTATTTCTTAAAGTTTGAGTCCCAGTGCATGGATGCCGCATGTTGTAGACTGTTTTAGTTGAAACTTTTCAATTGTTATGAACCATTTTTAAGTGGTTTAATCACTCCTGTTTGAATTTTCCTAAATGTATTGAGAAGTTGTGGCAGCCGACGTTGGCGTTTTTGTAGCAGAAGGTCATCAGCTGCTAATGTTGTCTTGTTGTGTTGATGGAACAAAACTGCTGCTGCTATTGACTGGAGAAACTACCACAGATAAATGTGTAGACATAATCACATGCATGGGGAAACACTGCAATAGAGATGAGCAAGAGTGCAACAGCAACATTGTTTACATCATGCCTAGATTGTAGCAGCAAGGGCAAGCTAAGGGGATGTCTGCTGCTGGAACAACTATAGCAGTTGTATCACATTTCAATGTTTATCGCAACACTAATAAACCAAGTATTCAAGCTCATTACTAGACTAGATCCATGGCTGGTTGCCACAGAAGTGGCCGACCATGTGTCGTTACCTTCCCTGTTGGTTGCCACAGAAGTGGCCGACCATGTGTCGTTACCTTCCCTGTTGGTTGCCACAGAAGTGGCCGACCATGTGTCGTTACCTTCCCTGTTGGTTGTCACAGAAGTGGCCGACCATGTGTCGTTACCTCCCCTGTTGGTTGCCACAGAAGTGGCCGACCATGTGTTACCTTCCCTGTTGGTTGCCACAGAAGTGGCCGACCATGTGTCGTTACCTTCCCTGTTGGTTGTCACAGAAGTGGCCGACCATGTGTCGTTACCTTCCCTGTTGGTTGTCACAGAAGTGGCCGACCATGTGTTAACCTCCCCTGTTGGTTGTCACAGAAGTGGCCGACCATGTGTTACCTCCCCTGTTGGTTGTCACAGAAGTGGCCGACCATGTGTCGTTACCTTCCCTGTTGGTTGTCACAGAAGTGGCCGACCATGTGTTACCTCCCCTGTTGGTTGCCACAGAAGTGGCCGACCATGTGTTACCTCCCCTGTTGGTTGCCACAGAAGTGGCCGACCATGTGTCGTTACCTTCCCTGTTGGTTGTCACAGAAGTGGCCGACCATGTGTTACCTCCCCTGTTGGTTGCCACAGAAGTGGCCGACCATGTGTCGTTACCTTCCCTGTTGGTTGTCACAGAAGTGGCCGACCACGTGTTACCTCCCCTGTTGGTTGTCACAGAAGTGGCCGCCTATGTGTTGTTACCTCCCCTGTTGGTTGCCACAGAAGTGGCCGACCATGTGTTACCTCCCCTGTTGGTTGCCACAGAAGAGGCCGACCACGTGTTACCTCCCCTGTTGGTTGCCACAGAAGTGGCCAACCACGTGTTACCTCCCCTGTTGGTTGCCACAGAAGTGGCCGACCATGTGTTACCTCCCCTGTTGGTTGTCACAGAAGTGGCCGACCATGTGTTACCTCCCCTGTTGGTTGTCACAGAAGTGGCCGACCATGTGTTACCTCCCCTGTTGGTTGTCACAGAAGTGGCCGACCATGTGTTACCTCCCCTGTTGGTTGCCACAGAAGTGGTCGACCATGTGTTACCTCCCCTGTTGGTTGTCACAGAAGTGGCCGACCATGTGTTACCTCCCCTGTTGGTTGTCACAGAAGTGGCCGACCACGTGTTACCTCCCCTGTTGGTTGTCACAGAAGTGGCCGACCACGTGTTACCTCCCCTGTTGGTTGTCACAGAAGTGGCCGACCATGTGTTACCTCCCCTGTTGGTTGCCACAGAAGTGGCCGACCATGTGTTACCTCCCCTGTTGGTTGCCACAGAAGTGGCCGACCACGTGTTACCTCCCCTGTTGGTTGCCACAGAAGAGGCCGACCACGTGTTACCTCCCCTGTTGGTTGCCACAGAAGTGGCCGACCACGTGTTACCTCCCCTGTTGGTTGCCACAGAAGAGGCCGACCATGTGTTACCTCCCCTGTTGGTTGCCACAGAAGTGGCCGCCTATGTGTTGTTACCTCCCCTGTTGGTTGTCACAGAAGTGGCCGACCATGTGTTACCTCCCCTGTTGGTTGTCACAGAAGTGGCCGACCACGTGTTACCTCCCCTGTTGGTTGTCACAGAAGTGATGTCTGATGTTTCTACAGACCTTTCTCCCATTGACCATGTGTGGTCAAGGACCACTTTCAGCAACAAGAGATTCATGTGTTCCCATAGTCTGATGTTTCTACAGACCTTTCTCCCATTGACCATGTGTGGTCAAGGACCACTTTCAGCAACAAGAGATTCATGTGTTCCCATAGTCTGATGTTTCTACAGACCTTTCTCCCATTGACCATGTGTGGTCAAGGACCACTTTCAGCAACAAGAGATTCATGTGTTCCCACAGTCTGATGTTTCTACAGACCTTTCTCCCATTGACCATGTGTAGTCAAGGACCACTTTCAGCAACAAGAGATTCATGTGTTCCCATGGTCTGATGTTTCTACAGACCTTTCTCCCATTGACCATGTGTAGTCAAGGACCACTTTCAGCAACAAGAGATTCATGTGTTCCCATAGTCTGATGTTTCTACAGACCTTTCTCCCATTGACCATGTGTGGTCAAGGACCACTTTCAGCAACAAGAGATTCATGTGTTCCCATGGTCTGATGTTTCTACAGACCTTTCTCCCATTGACCATGTGTGGTCAAGGACCACTTTCAGCAACAAGAGATTCATGTGTTCCCATGGTCTGATGTTTCTCCAGACCTTTCTCCCATTGACCATGTGTGGTCAAGGACCACTTTCAGCAACAAGAGATTCATGTGTTCCCATGGTCTGATGTTTCTACAGACCTTTCTCCCATTGACCATGTGTGGTCAAGGACCACTTTCAGCAACAAGAGATTCATGTGTTCCCATGGTCTGATGTTTCTCCAGACCTTTCTCCCATTGACCATGTGTGGTCAAGGACCACTTTCAGCAACAAGAGATTCATGTGTTCCCATGGTTTGATGTTTCTACAGACCTTTCTCCCATTGACCATGTGTTGTCAAGGACCACTTTCAGCAACAAGAGATTCATGTGTTCCCATAGTCTGATGTTTCTACAGACCTTTCTCCCATTGACCATGTGTGGTCAAGGACCACTTTCAGCAACAAGAGATTCATGTGTTCCCATAGTCTGATGTTTCTACAGACCTTTCTCCCATTGACCATGTGTGGTCAAGGACCACTTTCAGCAACAAGAGATTCATGTGTTCCCATAGTCTGATGTTTCTACAGACCTTTCTCCCATTGACCATGTGTAGTCAAGGACCACTTTCAGCAACAAGAGATTCATGTGTTCCCATAGTCTGATGTTTCTACAGACCTTTCTCCCATTGACCATGTGTAGTCAAGGACCACTTTCAGCAACAAGAGATTCATGTGTTCCCATGGTCTGATGTTTCTCCAGACCTTTCTCCCATTGACCATGTGTGGTCAAGGACCACTTTCAGCAACAAGAGATTCATGTGTTCCCATAGTCTGATGTTTTGCAATGATCTTGTCCTCCATCAATTTAACTTTTGCAATGATCTTGTCCTCCATCAATTTAACTTTTGCAATGATCTTGTCCTCCATCAATTTAACTTTTGCAATGATCTTGTCCTCCATCAATTTAACTTTTGCAATGACCTTGTCCTCCATCAATTTAACTTTTGCAATGATCTTGTCCTCCATCAATTTAACTTTTGCAATGACCTTGTCCTCCATCAATTTAACTTTTGCAATGACCTTGTCCTCCATCAATTTAACTTTTCCAATGATGTTGTCCTCCATCAATTTAACTTTAGCAATGATCTTGTCCTCCATCAATTTAACTTTTGCAATGATCTTGTCCTCCATCAATTTTACTTTTGCAATGACCTTGTCCTCCATCAATTTAACTTTTGCAATGATCTTGTCCTCCATCAATTTAACTTTTGCAATGACCTTGTCCTCCATCAATTTAACTTTTCCAATGATCTTGTCCTCCATCAATTTAACTTTTGCAATGATCTTGTCCTCCATCAATTTAACTTTTTCTAATGATCTTACCCTCCATTAATTTTTTTTTCTTCGTTCGCCAGCTTTTACCTCTGATGAAGTCTCTAGAGACTAGGAACTGAATTTTGCGTGTCAATCCATTTTTGCCTGGCAGTCGTGTGCACAGGGGTCCCTCGCCGCACAGGCAGATAACTCCAACTTCGGAGGTACTCATATTTTTTCTGTCGATGAGTAATAGGCATTTCAAGCCAGGCCTCACTGCTGAAACCAGGGGGCCTCAGAGAGAAATCATAAATAAAAATCCCAACTGGTGTTGCCGGGATTTGAACCTACAACCTCTCTGTCTCGAGGCTGGCATCTTGCCTCAAGACCAACCAGTCCCCCTCTCCATCAATTCAACTTTTTGCAATGATCTTATCCTCCATCATTTTAACTTTCCTGTACTTGATTTTTATTTTAGTTTTTCTTCAGGTTTAGACCAAATTAATTTTCAGATTAGTAAAATTCCATCACATGACTTTTTCGTTTGACAATTTCACTCAATAATATAATGAAATGTGGAGCATGCTAGACATCACCAGAAAGGGAAATGGTGGAAGAAAATGAAAATAGCAATCTGTTGATGATATCTGAAGGGAAAAAATATATTCATTATCATTATCAAGTACCGGGCCTGCTGGCGTAGGGGATCATGTCTCTCCACAGTGACACACCCCATCCTGATTCATTATACCCCTATGTCAGGCCCCCATTGACACACCCCATCCTGGTTCATTATACCCCAGTGTCAGGCTCCCATTGACACACCCCATCCTGATTTATTATACCCCAGTGTCAGACCCCCATCGACACACCCCATCCTGATTCATTATACCCCAATGTCAGGTCTTCATTGACACACCCCATCCTGATTCATTATACCCCAGTGTCATGCCCCCAGTGACACACCCCATCCTGATTCATTATACCCCAGTGTCAGGCCCCCAGTGACACACCCCATCCTGATTCATTATATCCCAATGTCAGGCCCCTATTGACACACCCCATCCTAATTCATTATACCCCAGTGTCAGGCCCTCAGTGACATACCCCAATGTCAGGCCCCCATTGACACACCCCATCCTGATTCATTATACCCAAGTGTCAGGCCCCCAGTGACATACCCCATCCTGATTCATTATACCCCAGTGTCAGGCCCCCAGTGACACACCCCATCCTGGTTCATTATACCCCAATGTCAGGTCCCCATTGACACACCCCATCCTGATTCATTATACCCCAATGTCAGGCCCCCATTGACACGCCCCATCCTGATTCATTATACCTCAATGTCAGGCCTCCATTTACACACCCCACCCTGGTTCATTATACCCCAGTGTCAGGTCCCCAGTGACACACCCCATCCTGATTCATTATACCCCAGTGTCAGGCCCCAGTGACACACCCCATCCTGATTCATTATACCCCAATGTCAGGCCCCCATTGACACACCCCATCCTGATTCATTATACCCCAATGTCAGTCCTCCATTGACACACCCCATCCTGATTCATTATACCCCAATGTCATGCCCTCAGTGACACACCCCATCCTGATTCATTATACCCCAATGTCAGGCCCCCACTGACACACCCCATCCTGATTCATTATACCTCAATGTCAGGCCTCCATTGACACACCCCATCCTGATTCATTATACCCCTATGTCAGGCCCCATTGACACACCCCATCCTGATTCATTATACCCAATGTCAGGTCCCCATTGACTCACCCCCATCCTGATTCATTATACCCCAATGCCAGGCCCCCATTGACACACCCCACCCTGATTCATTATACCCCAATGTCAGGCCCCCATTGACACACCCCATCCTGATTCATTATACCCCTGTGTCAGGTCCCCATTGGCTCACCCCCAATATGATTCATTATACCCCAGTGTCAGGTTCCCATTGACACACCCCATCCTGATTCATTATACCCCAGTGTCAGGTCCCCAGTGACACACCCTACCCTGATACATTATACCCCAATGTCAGGCCCCATTGGCTAACCCCCATTATGATTCATTATACCCCTGTGTCAGGTCCCCATTGACACACCCCATCCTGATTCATCATACTCCAATGTCAGGCCCCCATTGACACACCCCATCCTGATTCATTATACCCCAATGTCAGGCCCCAGTGACACACCCCATGCTTGTTCATTATACCCCAATGTCAGGCCCCTATTGACACACCCCATCCTGATTCATTATACCCACTGTCAGGCCCCCAGTGACGCACCCCATCCTGTTTCATTATACCCCAATGTCAGGCCCCCAGTGACGCACCCCATCCTAATTCATTATACCCCAGTGTCTGGCCCCCAGTGACACACCCCATCCTGATTCATTATACCCCAATGTCAGGCTTCCATTGTCACACCCCATCCTGATTGATTATGCCCCAATGTCAGGCCCCCATTGACACACCCCATCCTGATTCATTATACCCCAATGTCAGGCCCTCAGTGACACACCCCGTCATATTCATTATACCCCAATGTCAGGCCCCCATTGACACACCCCATCCTGATTCATTATACCTCAATGTCAGGCCTCCATTGACACACCCCATCCTGATTCATTATACCGTAATGTCAGGCCCCCATTGACACACCCCATCCTGATTCATTATACCCCAATGTCAGGTCCCCATTGACTCACCCCCATCCTGATTCATTATACCCCAATGTCAGGCCCCCATTGACACACCCCACCCTGATTCATTATACCCCAATGTCAGGCCCCATTGACACACCCAATCCTTATTCATTATACCCTGATTCAGGTCTCCATTGGCTCACCCCCATCCTGATTCATTATACCCCAGTGTCAGGTCCCCAGTGACACACCCCACCCTGATTCATTATACCCCAATGTCAGGCCCCCAGTGACACACCCCATCCTGATTCATTATACCCCAATGTCAGGCTTCCATTGTGACACCCCATCCTGATTGATTATGCCCCAATGTCAGGCACCCATTGACACACCCCATCCTGATTCATTATACCCCAATGTCAGGCCCTCAGTGACACACCCCATCCTGATTCATTATAGCCCAATGTCAGGCCCCCATTGACACACCCCATCCTGATTCATTATACCTCAATGTCAGGCCTCCATTGACACACCCCATCCTGATTCATTATACCGTAATGTCAGGCCCCCATTGACACACCCCATCCTGATTCATTATACCCCAATGTCAGGTCCCCATTGACTCACCCCCATCCTGATTCATTATACCCCAATGTCAGGCCCCCATTGACACACCCCACCCTGATTCATTATACCCCAATGTCAGGCCCCCATTGACACACCCCATCCTTATTCATTATACCCCTGTGTCAGGTCCCCATTGACACACCCCATCCTGATTCATTATACGCCAGTGTCAGGTCCCCAGTGACACACCCCACCCTGATTCATTATACCCCAATGTCAGGCCCCATTGGCTCACCCCCATTATGATTCATTATACCCCTGTGTCAGGTCCCCATTGACACACCCCATCCTGATTCATCATACTCCAATGTCAGGCCCCATTGACACACCCCATCCTGATTCATCATACTCCAATGTCAGGCCCCCATTGACACACCCCATCCTGATTCATTATACCCCTGTGTCAGGTCCCCATTGGCTCACCCCCATTATGATTCATTATACCCCTGTTTCAGGTCCCCATTGACACACCCCATACTGATTCATTATACCCCAGTGTCAGGTCCCCAGTGACTCACCCCCATTATGATTCATTATGCCCCAATGTCAGGCCCCCATTGACACATCCCATCCTGATTCATTATACCCCAATGTCAGGTCCCCATTGAAACACCTTATCCTGATTCATTATACCCCACTGTCAGGCCCCCATTGACACACCCCATCCTGATTCATTATACCCCAATGTCAGGCCCCCAGTGACACACCTCATCCTGATTCATTATACCCCAATGTCATGCCCCCATTGACACATCCCATCCTGATTCATTATACCCCAATGTCAGGCCTCCATTGACACATCCCATCCTGATTCATTATACCTCAATGTCAGGTCCCCATTGAAACACCCCATCCTGATTCATTATACCCCAATGTCAGGCCTCCATTGACACACCCCATCCTGATTCATTATACCCCACTGTCAGGCCCCCATTGACACACCCCATCCTGATTCATTATACCTCAATGTCAGGCCTCCATTGACACACCTCATCCTGATTCATTATACCGTAATGTCAGGCTCCCATTGGCTCAAACTCCATTATGATTCATTATACCCCTGTGTCAGATCCCCATTGGCTCAACCCCCATTATGATTCATTATACCCCAGTGTCAGGCCCCCAGTGACTCATCCCCATTATGATTCATTATACCCCAGTGTCAGGCCCCCAGTGACTCATCCCCATTATGATTCATTATACCTCAGTGTCAGGCCCCCAGTGACTCATCCCCATTATGATTAATTATACCCCAGTGTCAGGCCCCCAGTGACTCATCCCCATTATGATTAATTATACCTCAGTGTCAGGCCCCCAGTGACTCATCCCCATTATGATTCATTATACCCCAGTGTCAGGCCCCCAGTGACTCACCCCCATTATGATTCATTATACCCCAGTGTCAGGCCCCCAGTGACTCATCCCCATTATGATTAATTATACCTCAGTATATACCCCAGCGTCAGGCTCCCAGTGACTCATCCCCATTATGATTAATTATACCTCAGTGTCAGGTCCCCATTGGCTCAACCCCCATTATGATTCATTATACCTCAGTGTCAGGCCCCCAGTGACTCGCCCCCATTATGATTCATTATACCCCAGTGTCAGGCCCCAGTGACTCACCCCCATTATGATTAATTATACCTCAGTGTCAGGTCCCCATTGGCTCAACCCCCATTATGATTCATTATACCCCAGTGTCAGGCCCCCAGTGACTCACCCCCATTATGATTCATTATACCCCAGTGTCAGGCCCCCAGTGACTCATCCCCATTATGATTCATTATACCCCAGTGTCAGGCCCCCACTGACTCACCCCCATTATGATTCATTATACCTCAGTGTCAGGTCCCCATTGGCTCAACCCCCATTATGATTCATTATACCTCAGTGTCAGTCCCCCAGTGACGCACCCCCTTTATGATTCATTATACCTCATGGTTCTCCAAATATAGTCAGAATGTGTGTCGATGCCACAAGACTCCAGTGTCATGCTGAGTGTGCAGACTATGGCACAGCATATCTTTGTGCTAGCAAAATATGTTTTCTTTTGGTAGAGCTTGTCTAGCATTGGCCATTACTTAAGCTGGTCTTACTGTAGAGATAACTTGACCCATCTCTGTGTCTGTCTCATCATTGTCTTACATTGGCCACTACTTGAGCTGGTCTTACTGTAGAGATAACTTGACCCATTTCTGTGTCTGTCTCAACATTGTCTTACATTGGCCACTAGGTGAGCTGGTCTTACTGTAGAGATAACTTGACCCATTTCTGTATCTGTCTCATCATTGTCTTACATTGGCCACTACTTGAGCTGGTCTTACTGTAGAGATAACTTGACACATCTCTGAGTCTGTCTCATCATTGTCTTACATTGGCCACTAGGTGAGCTGGTCTTACTGTAGAGATAACTTGACCCATCTCTGTGTCTGTCTCATCATTGTCTTACATTGGCCACTACTTGAGCTGGTCTTACTGTAGAGATAACTTGACCCATCTCTGTGTCTGTCTCATCATTGTCTTGCATTGGCCACTACTTGTGCTGGTCTTACTGTAGAGATAACTTGACCCATCTCTGTGTCTGTCTCATCATTGTCTTACATTGGCCACTACTTGAGCTGGTCTTACTGTAGAGATAACTTGACCCATTTCTGTATCTGTCTCAACATTGTCTTACATTGGCCACTACTTGAGCTGGTCTTACTGTAGAGATAACTTGACCCATCTCTGTGTCTGTCTCAACATTGTCTTACATTGGCCACTAGTTGAGCTGGTCTTACTGTAGAGATAACTTGACCCATTTCTGTATCTGTCTCAACATTGTCTTACATTGGCCACTAGTTGAGCTGGTCTTACTGTAGAGATAACTTGACCCATTTCTGTGTCTGTTTCAACATTGTCTTACATTGGCCACTAGGTGAGCTGGTCTTACTGTAGAGATAACTTGACCCATTTCTGTGTCTGTCTCAACATTGTCTTACATTGGCCACTAGGTGAGCTGGTCTTACTGTAGAGATAACTTGACCCATTTCTGTATCTGTCTCAACATTGTCTTACATTGGCCACTAGTTGAGCTGGTCTTACTGTAGAGATAACTTGACCCATTTCTGTGTCTGTCTCAACATTGTCTTACATTGGCCACTAGTTGAGCTGGTCTTACTGTAGAGATAACTTGACCCATTTCTGTGTCTGTCTCAACATTGTCTTACATTGGCCACTAGGTGAGCTGGTCTTACTGTAGAGATAACTTGACCCATTTCTGTATCTGTCTCGACATTGTCTTACATTGGCCACTAGGTGAGCTGGTCTTACTGTAGAGATAACTTGACCCATCTCTGTATCTGTCTCAACATTGTCTTACATTGGCCACTAGTTGAGCTGGTCTTACTGTAGAGATAACTTGACCCATTTCTGTATCTGTCTCAACATTGTCTTACATTGGCCACTAGTTGAGCTGGTCTTACTGTAGAGATAACTTGACCCATCTCTGTGTCTGTCTCAACATTGTCTTACATTGGCCACTACTTGAGCTGGTCTTACTGTAGAGATAACTTGACCCATTTCTGTATCTGTCTCAACATTGTCTTACATTGGCCACTACTTGAGCTGGTCTTACTGTAGAGATAACTTGACCCATTTCTGTGTCTGTCTCAACATTGTCTTACATTGGCCACTAGGTAAGCTAGTCTTACTGTAGAGATAACTTGATCCATTTCTGTGTCTGTCTCATCATTGTCTTACATTGGCCACTAGGTGAGCTGGTCTTACTGTAGAGATAACTTGACCCATTTCTGTATCTGTCTCAACATTGTCTTACATTGGCCACTAGGTGAGCTGGTCTTACTGTAGAGATAACTTGACCCATTTCTGTATCTGTCTCAACATTGTCTTACATTGGCCACTACTTGAGCTGGTCTTACTGTAGAGATAACTTGACCCATTTCTGTATCTGTCTCAACATTGTCTTACATTGGCCACTACTTGAGCTGGTCTTACTGTAGAGATAACTTGACCCATTTCTGTATCTGTCTCAACATTGTCTTACATTGGCCACTAGGTGAGCTGGTCTTACTGTAGAGATAACTTGACCCATTTCTGTGTCTGTCTCAACATTGTCTTACATTGGCCACTAGGTGAGCTGGTCTTACTGTAGAGATAACTTGACCCATTTCTGTGTCTGTCTCAACATTGTCTTACATTGGCCACTAGGTGAGCTGGTCTTACTGTAGAGATAACTTGACCCATTTCTGTATCTGTCTCAACGTTGTCTTACATTGGCCACTAGGTGAGCTGGTCTTACTGTAGAGATAACTTCACCCATTTCTGTATCTGTCTCAACATTGTCTTACATTGGCCACTAGGTGAGCTGGTCTTACTGTAGAGATAACTTGACCCATCTCTGTATCTGTCTCAACATTGTCTTACATTGGCCACTAGTTGAGCTGGTCTTACTGTAGAGATAACTTGACCCATTTCTGTGTCTGTCTCAACATTGTCTTACATTGGCCACTAGTTGAGCTGGTCTTACTGTAGAGATAACTTGACCCATCTCTGTGTCTGTCTCAACATTGTCTTACATTGGCCACTACTTGAGCTGGTCTTACTGTAGAGATAACTTGACCCATTTCTGTGTCTGTCTCAACATTGTCTTACATTGGCCACTAGGTAAGCTAGTCTTACTGTAGAGATAACTTGATCCATTTCTGTGTCTGTCTCATCATTGTCTTACATTGGCCACTAGGTGAGCTGGTCTTACTGTAGAGATAACTTGACCCATTTCTGTATCTGTCTCAACATTGTCTTACATTGGCCACTAGGTGAGCTGGTCTTACTGTAGAGATAACTTGACCCATTTCTGTATCTGTCTCAACATTGTCTTACATTGGCCACTAGGTGAGCTGGTCTTACTGTAGAGATAACTTGACCCATTTCTGTGTCTGTCTCAACATTGTCTTACATTGGCCACTAGGTGAGCTGGTCTTACTGTAGAGATAACTTGACCCATTTCTGTATCTGTCTCAACGTTGTCTTACATTGGCCACTAGTTGAGCTGGTCTTACTGTAGAGATAACTTGACCCATTTCTGTATCTGTCTCAACATTGTCTTACATTGGCCACTAGGTAAGCTAGTCTTACTGTAGAGATAACTTGATCCATTTCTGTGTCTGTCTCATCATTGTCTTACATTGGCCACTAGGTGAGCTGGTCTTACTGTAGAGATAACTTGACCCATTTCTGTATCTGTCTCAACATTGTCTTACATTGGCCACTAGGTGAGCTGGTCTTACTGTAGAGATAACTTGACCCATTTCTGTATCTGTCTCAACATTGTCTTACATTGGCCACTACTTGAGCTGGTCTTACTGTAGAGATAACTTGACCCATTTCTGTATCTGTCTCAACATTGTCTTACATTGGCCACTAGGTGAGCTGGTCTTACTGTAGAGATAACTTGACCCATCTCTGTGTCTGTCTCAACATTGTCTTACATTGGCCACTACTTGAGCTGGTCTTACTGTAGAGATAACTTGACCCATTTCTGTATCTGTCTCATCATTGTCTTACATTGGCCACTACTTGAGCTGGTCTTACTGTAGAGATAACTTGACCCATTTCTGTGTCTGTCTCATCATTGTCTTACATTGGCCACTAGGTGAGCTGGTCTTACTGTAGAGATAACTTGACCCATTTCTGTATCTGTCTCAACATTGTCTTACATTGGCCACTACTTGAGCTGGTCTTACTGTAGAGATAACTTGACCCATTTCTGTGTCTGTCTCATCATTGTCTTAGATTGGCCACTAGTTGAGCTGGTCTTACTGTAGAGATAACTTGACCCATCTCTGTGTCTGTCTCAACATTGTCTTACATTGGCCACTAGTTGAGCTGGCCTTACTGTAGAGATAACTTGACCCATTTCTGTGTCTGTCTCAACATTGTCTTACATTGGCCACTAGTTAAGCTGGTCTTACTGTAGAGATAACTTGACCCATTTCTGTGTCTGTCTCAACATTGTCTTACATTGGCCACTACTTGAGCTGGTCTAACTGTAGAGATAACTTGACCCATTTCTGTGTCTGTCTCATCATTGTCTTACATTGGCCACTACTTGAGCTGGTCTTACTGTAGAGATAACTTGATCCATTTCTGTGTCTGTCTCATCATTGTCTTACATTGGCCACTAGTTGAGCTGGTCTTACTGTAGAGATAACTTGACCCATCTCTGTGTCTGTCTCAACATTGTCTTACATTGGCCACTAGTTGAGCTGGTCTTACTGTAGAGATAACTTGACCCATTTCTGTGTCTGTCTCATCATTGTCTTACATTGGCCACTAGTTGAGCTGGTCTTACTGTAGAGATAACTTGACCCATCTCTGTGTCTGTCTCAACATTGTCTTACATTGACCACTAGGTGAGCTGGTCTTACTGTAGAGATAACTTGACCCATTTCTGTATCTGTCTCAACATTGTCTTACATTGGCCACTAGGTGAGCTGGTCTTACTGTAGAGATAACTTGACCCATTTCTGTATCTGTCTCAACATTGTCTTACATTGGCCACTACTTGAGCTGGTCTTACTGTAGAGATAACTTGACCCATTTCTGTGTCTGTCTCAACATTGTCTTACATTGGCCACTACTTGAGCTGGTCTTACTGTAGAGATAACTTGACCCATTTCTGTATCTGTCTCAACATTGTCTTACATTGGCCACTACTTGAGCTGGTCTTACTGTAGAGATAACTTGACCCATTTCTGTATCTGTCTCAACATTGTCTTACATTGGCCACTAGTTGAGCTGGTCTTACTGTAGAGATAACTTGACCCATTTCTGTATCTGTCTCAACATTGTCTTACATTGGCCACTAGGTGAGCTGGTCTTACTGTAGAGATAACTTGACCCATTTCTGTGTCTGTCTCAACATTGTCTTACATTGGCCACTAGGTGAGCTGGTCTTACTGTAGAGATAACTTGACCCATTTCTGTATCTGTCTCAACGTTGTCTTACATTGGCCACTAGGTGAGCTGGTCTTACTGTAGAGATAACTTCACCCATTTCTGTATCTGTCTCAACATTGTCTTACATTGGCCACTAGGTGAGCTGGTCTTACTGTAGAGATAACTTGACCCATCTCTGTATCTGTCTCAACATTGTCTTACATTGGCCACTAGTTGAGCTGGTCTTACTGTAGAGATAACTTGACCCATTTCTGTGTCTGTCTCAACATTGTCTTACATTGGCCACTAGTTGAGCTGGTCTTACTGTAGAGATAACTTGACCCATCTCTGTGTCTGTCTCAACATTGTCTTACATTGGCCACTACTTGAGCTGGTCTTACTGTAGAGATAACTTGACCCATTTCTGTATCTGTCTCAACATTGTCTTACATTGGCCACTACTTGAGCTGGTCTTACTGTAGAGATAACTTGACCCATTTCTGTGTCTGTCTCAACATTGTCTTACATTGGCCACTAGGTAAGCTAGTCTTACTGTAGAGATAACTTGATCCATTTCTGTGTCTGTCTCATCATTGTCTTACATTGGCCACTAGGTGAGCTGGTCTTACTGTAGAGATAACTTGACCCATTTCTGTATCTGTCTCAACATTGTCTTACATTGGCCACTAGGTGAGCTGGTCTTACTGTAGAGATAACTTGACCCATTTCTGTATCTGTCTCAACATTGTCTTACATTGGCCACTACTTGAGCTGGTCTTACTGTAGAGATAACTTGACCCATTTCTGTATCTGTCTCAACATTGTCTTACATTGGCCACTACTTGAGCTGGTCTTACTGTAGAGATAACTTGACCCATTTCTGTATCTGTCTCAACATTGTCTTACATTGGCCACTACTTGAGCTGGTCTTACTGTAGAGATAACTTGACCCATTTCTGTGTCTGTCTCATCATTGTCTTACATTGGCCACTAGTTGAGCTGGTCTTACTGTAGAGATAACTTGACCCATTTCTGTGTCTGTCTCAACATTGTCTTACATTGGCCACTAGGTGAGCTGGTCTTACTGTAGAGATAACTTGAACCATCTCTGTGTCTGTCTCAACATTGTCTTACATTGGCCACTAGTTAAGCTGGTCTTACTGTAGAGATAACTTGACCCATTTCTGTGTCTGTCTCAACATTGTCTTACATTGGCCACTACTTGAGCTGGTCTAACTGTAGAGATAACTTGACCCATTTCTGTGTCTGTCTCATCATTGTCTTACATTGGCCACTACTTGAGCTGGTCTTACTGTAGAGATAACTTGATCCATTTCTGTGTCTGTCTCATCATTGTCTTACATTGGCCACTAGTTGAGCTGGTCTTACTGTAGAGATAACTTGACCCATCTCTGTGTCTGTCTCAACATTGTCTTACATTGGCCACTAGTTGAGCTGGTCTTACTGTAGAGATAACTTGACCCATTTCTGTGTCTGTCTCATCATTGTCTTACATTGGCCACTAGTTGAGCTGGTCTTACTGTAGAGATAACTTGACCCATCTCTGTGTCTGTCTCAACATTGTCTTACATTGACCACTAGGTGAGCTGGTCTTACTGTAGAGATAACTTGACCCATTTCTGTATCTGTCTCAACATTGTCTTACATTGGCCACTAGGTGAGCTGGTCTTACTGTAGAGATAACTTGACCCATTTCTGTATCTGTCTCAACATTGTCTTACATTGGCCACTACTTGAGCTGGTCTTACTGTAGAGATAACTTGACCCATTTCTGTGTCTGTCTCAACATTGTCTTACATTGGCCACTACTTGAGCTGGTCTTACTGTAGAGATAACTTGACCCATTTCTGTATCTGTCTCAACATTGTCTTACATTGGCCACTAGTTGAGCTGGTCTTACTGTAGAGATAACTTGACCCATTTCTGTATCTGTCTCAACATTGTCTTACATTGGCCACTAGTTGAGCTGGTCTTACTGTAGAGATAACTTGACCCATTTCTGTGTCTGTCTCAACATTGTCTTACATTGGCCACTAGTTAAGCTGGTCTTACTGTAGAGATAACTTGACCCATTTCTGTATCTGTCTCATCATTGTCTTACATTGGCCACTACTTGAGCTGGTCTTACTGTAGAGATAACTTGACCCATTTCTGTGTCTGTCTCATCATTGTCTTACATTGGCCACTAGGTGAGCTGGTCTTACTGTAGAGATAACTTGACCCATTTCTGTATCTGTCTCAACATTGTCTTACATTGGCCACTACTTGAGCTGGTCTTACTGTAGAGATAACTTGACCCATTTCTGTGTCTGTCTCATCATTGTCTTACATTGGCCACTAGTTGAGCTGGTCTTACTGTAGAGATAACTTGACCCATTTCTGTGTCTGTCTCAACATTGTCTTACATTGGCCACTAGGTGAGCTGGTCTTACTGTAGAGATAACTTGAACCATCTCTGTGTCTGTCTCAACATTGTCTTACATTGGCCACTAGTTAAGCTGGTCTTACTGTAGAGATAACTTGACCCATTTCTGTGTCTGTCTCAACATTGTCTTACATTGGCCACTACTTGAGCTGGTCTAACTGTAGAGATAACTTGACCCATTTCTGTGTCTGTCTCATCATTGTCTTACATTGGCCACTACTTGAGCTGGTCTTACTGTAGAGATAACTTGATCCATTTCTGTGTCTGTCTCATCATTGTCTTACATTGGCCACTAGTTGAGCTGGTCTTACTGTAGAGATAACTTGACCCATCTCTGTGTCTGTCTCAACATTGTCTTACATTGGCCACTAGTTGAGCTGGTCTTACTGTAGAGATAACTTGACCCATTTCTGTGTCTGTCTCATCATTGTCTTACATTGGCCACTAGTTGAGCTGGTCTTACTGTAGAGATAACTTGACCCATCTCTGTGTCTGTCTCAACATTGTCTTACATTGACCACTAGGTGAGCTGGTCTTACTGTAGAGATAACTTGACCCATTTCTGTATCTGTCTCAACATTGTCTTACATTGGCCACTAGGTGAGCTGGTCTTACTGTAGAGATAACTTGACCCATTTCTGTATCTGTCTCAACATTGTCTTACATTGGCCACTACTTGAGCTGGTCTTACTGTAGAGATAACTTGACCCATTTCTGTGTCTGTCTCAACATTGTCTTACATTGGCCACTACTTGAGCTGGTCTTACTGTAGAGATAACTTGACCCATTTCTGTATCTGTCTCAACATTGTCTTACATTGGCCACTAGTTGAGCTGGTCTTACTGTAGAGATAACTTGACCCATTTCTGTATCTGTCTCAACATTGTCTTACATTGGCCACTAGTTGAGCTGGTCTTACTGTAGAGATAACTTGACCCATTTCTGTGTCTGTCTCAACATTGTCTTACATTGGCCACTAGTTAAGCTGGTCTTACTGTAGAGATAACTTGACCCATTTCTGTATCTGTCTCAACATTGTCTTACATTGGCCACTAGTTGAGCTGGTCTTACTGTAGAGATAACTTGACCCATCTCTGTGTCTGTCTCAACATTGTCTTACATTGGCCACTAGGTAAGCTAGTCTTACTGTAGAGATAACTTGACCCATTTCTGTGTCTGTCTCAACATTGTCTTACATTGGCCACTAGTTGAGCTGGTCTTACTGTAGAGATAACTTGACCCATTTCTGTGTCTGTCTCAACATTGTCTTAGATTGGCCACTAGTTGAGCTGGTCTTACTGTAGAGATAACTTGACCCATCTCTGTGTCTGTCTCAACATTGTCTTACATTGGCCACTAGTTGAGCTGGCCTTACTGTAGAGATAACTTGACCCATTTCTGTGTCTGTCTCAACATTGTCTTACATTGGCCACTACTTGAGCTGGTCTTACTGTAGAGATAACTTGACCCATTTCTGTGTCTGTCTCAACATTGTCTTACATTGGCCACTACTTGTGCTGGTCTTACTGTAGAGATAACTTGACCCATTTCTGTGTCTGTCTCAACATTGTCTTACATTGGCCACTACTTGAGCTGGTCTTACTGTAGAGATAACTTGACCCATCTCTGTGTCTGTCTCATCATTGTCTTACATTGGCCACTAGGTGAGCTGGTCTTACTGTAGAGATAACTTGACCCATCTCTGTATCTGTCTCAACATTGTCTTACATTGGCCACTAGGTGAGCTAGTCTTACTGTAGAGATAACTTGACCCATCTCTGTATCTGTCTCAACATTGTCTTACATTGGCCACTAGGTGAGCTAGTCTTACTGTAGAGATAACTTGACCCATTTCTGTGTCTGTCTCAACATTGTCTTACATTGGCCACTAGGTGAGCTGGTCTTACTGTAGAGATAACTTGACCCATTTCTGTGTCTGTCTCAACATTGTCTTACATTGGCCACTAGGTGAGCTGGTCTTACTGTAGAGATAACTTGACCCATTTCTGTGTCTGTCTCAACATTGTTTTACATTGGCCACTAGTTGAGCTGGTCTTACTGTAGAGATAACTTGACCCATTTCTGTGTCTGTCTCAACATTGTCTTACATTGGCCACTAGTTGAGCTGGTCTTACTGTAGAGATAACTTGACCCATTTCTGTGTCTGTCTCAACATTGTCTTACATTGGCCACTAGTTGAGCTGGTCTTACTGTAGAGATAACTTGACCCATTTCTGTGTCTGTCTCAACATTGTCTTACATTGGCCACTAGTTGAGCTGGTCTTACTGTAGAGATAACTTGACCCATTTCTGTGTCTGTCTCAACATTGTCTTACATTGGCCACTAGTTGAGCTGGTCTTACTGTAGAGATAACTTGACCCATCTCTGTGTCTGTCTCATCATTGTCTTACATTGGCCACTACTTGAGCTGGTCTTACTGTAGAGATAACTTGACCCATTTCTGTATCTGTCTCATCATTGTCTTACATTGGCCACTACTTGAGCTGGTCTTACTGTAGAGATAACTTGACCCATTTCTGTGTCTGTCTCAACATTGTTTTACATTGGCCACTAGTTGAGCTGGTCTTACTGTAGAGATAACTTGACCCATTTCTGTGTCTGTCTCAACATTGTCTTACATTGGCCACTAGTTGAGCTGGTCTTACTGTAGAGATAACTTGACCCATTTCTGTGTCTGTCTCAACATTGTCTTACATTGGCCACTAGTTGAGCTGGTCTTACTGTAGAGATAACTTGACCCATTTCTGTGTCTGTCTCAACATTGTCTTACATTGGCCACTAGTTGAGCTGGTCTTACTGTAGAGATAACTTGACCCATTTCTGTGTCTGTCTCAACATTGTCTTACATTGGCCACTAGTTGAGCTGGTCTTACTGTAGAGATAACTTGACCCATCTCTGTGTCTGTCTCATCATTGTCTTACATTGGCCACTACTTGAGCTGGTCTTACTGTAGAGATAACTTGACCCATTTCTGTATCTGTCTCATCATTGTCTTACATTGGCCACTACTTGAGCTGGTCTTACTGTAGAGATAACTTGACCCATTTCTGTATCTGTCTCAACATTGTCTTACATTGGCCACTAGGTGAGCTGGTCTTACTGTAGAGATAACTTGACCCATCTCTGTATCTGTCTCAACATTGTCTTACATTGGCCACTAGGTAAGCTGGTCTTACTGTAGAGATAACTTGACCCATTTCTGTGTCTGTCTCAACATTGTCTTACATTGGCCACTAGTTGAGCTGGTCTTACTGTAGAGATAACTTGACCCATCTCTGTATCTGTCTCAACATTGTCTTACATTGGCCACTAGGTGAGCTAGTCTTACTGTAGAGATAACTTGACCCATTTCTGTATCTGTCTCAACATTGTCTTACATTGGCCACTAGTTGAGCTGGTCTTACTGTAGAGATAACTTGACCCATCTCTGTATCTGTCTCAACATTGTCTTACATTGGCCACTAGTTGAGCTGGTCTTACTGTAGAGATAACTTGACCCATTTCTGTGTCTGTCTCAACATTGTCTTACATTGGCCACTACTTGAGCTGGTCTTACTGTAGAGATAACTTGACCCATTTCTGTATCTGTCTCAACATTGTCTTACATTGGCCACTAGGTGAGCTAGTCTTACTGTAGAGATAACTTGACCCATTTCTGTATCTGTCTCAACAGGTGGAAAATAGAGTTTAGCAAGCCAGAGGATGGGGATGAGCAGGAGGGAGATCCTATTCCTTACAACATTATCAATAATTATTTCTCTATCGGAGTGGTAAGTTTTGTATACTTTATATAGTGTGTGAATTTTAAACATATAGAAAGTGTTTGATAATGTTGAGTGGCTGATGATACTAGGAAGTCAATGAGACTGTTAGATGGTGTTTATCAAGTTTTGGGAGAAGGTATCTTTCCCAACTAAATGGTAGAAATAGAGATTAAGTTAGAAATAGGAGAGAAGAAAGCACTGGCTTGTCCTGGGTCTACAATAAACTCTCTCATGGATCTGACAACTCAGGCTTGTTGGGGACCAAAGTCTTGCCCAAGAAGTACACATTGTGAATATTGGAGAGGAAGATATATGACCTGTAGAGTGTGTCATTCTTATGTGGAATGTACAGTTGTAGTTCCTATATGGTGCAGAAACATGGACATTAGACAAGAAAACAGAACAGAGAATTGAAGCCTTTGAAATGTGGATTTATAGAAGAATAGGTAGAATTGGATGGAAGTAAAAGAAAACAAACGATGAAGTCTTAAAACAACTAAACATGAAAAGAGAACTACTAAACACAATTCAAACAAGACAAATGTGATTTTTGGGCCATGTTAAAAGACACAACAGCCTACTAAAAGTAATCCTGGAGGGGAAAATACAAGGTAAAAGAGGCAGAGGCAGACCAAGACTAACATGGACGAGTAGCATCAAAAGATGGACAAGTCAGCTTATGACAACCTGCACCATCAAAGCAAGAGACAGAGTAGAATGGTGCTCCATGGTAGCCAACCTTCGTTGTGGAGACGGCACTCGATGATGACAGTTGTAGTGTACTTTGATGGTGAGTTTAACTGTACGGACTTCAGCATTTATTTGTACTGTGCCCTTTTGTGTGGGTTTTGATATGCATCAGTACTGTGTGCTTGTTTTGTAGCCAGTGTTGTTGAGAAATGACAAAAACAACTTTGTACTTGTTTGTATGTGGTTCTACTACTTAACCTCAAGCAGAATTAAGTCCCTTTATAACAATCTGTCACATTAGACCAGGATAATAACTGAGAAAGCAGTGTGTATATATCGGTGTTATCTTTCTGTCTGCTGTGATGTAAGACCCGATCTAATCAGACAGAACACGTCTCCTTGACCTCTACTGTTGACGTTACAGAACTGGACAACAGTCGTGGACATCAACTCCATTTTGAAGTTTCTGACATTACTAGCCAGTACTAACAGGTTTAATGGCATAAAAATATTGTAGATCCACAATTACAAAGAGCTGCAATCACAAAACATATCATAGTGACACACTCCAAAGTCCAATCTACAACTGCTACTCTGTTGTCTCTGTCTCTAACATAACTTCTAAGTCCTTTAAAACTGTCCAGGATGGAGCCAATCATCTACATCATTCTATGTCTAAATTCTTCTGTTTGGCTCATCTCTCTACTCCATCCCCAGCGATCTACTCTTCCCATTTCTGGTAATCGGCCATTCTCTCAAGATGCTATCTGTCTCACTGGCACAAACACTTTCAGTCCCACATTTGTCCTCTCTACTGACTTTTGTTTCAGTTAAGTCTTTCCTTTTATCCCTTGATTTTCTTTTGTTTTCCCTCCTTTATCACTGAATTTGGCTTGTCTTCATTTTCATTTCTTTTACACTCTCTTATCATTTGTATTATCTTTCATAATATTTGGAGCATTCTTCTAAAAAAATGACATCTATGTTGACTGCAAGACATCTTTTATTTGTCCAGGATTTGCATCAGTGATGCTATTGAGCACTTGTTGTGGGACTCTCAAGGCTGATTTCTTTGACTGATTTGAAAAAAAAAAACTTGCTATTGTGTTCTTCTACACATCCATCTTCTGACATGTACATAGGACTTCATTGAGTTTTGGAGTTTCTACCATTATCTCTTCAAGAAAAGTCTGTGTGTTAACATAATCATCTCCTTGGTAAGGTTCCTGAGTAAGACCAGAGAAATCTAGCAGTGGGTATTGTGTTCAAGTACACATCACCACCAACCTGGACATTGTATGAGCCTGTCATCAGTGCTGTGAAAGGTCTTGTTGAGATTGTGTAGTTCATTGTTGTATTGAGGTCTCAAATATTTAGGTCATGTGATGAAGACAGATTGAGGACATCTTTGTTTGTGCATATTTGAGTTGATTGTCCAAAGATTTACTCAAAGATCATTTCTCCTTGCAGGATGCATCCATTTGTCACAGGTTTCATGTTATGAGAGAAAAACATCCAGAAAAGTTTAACAGCAGGTGTGTATATCTGAGCTGAGAGAGGGGGATGAGAGGGTATGTTTTAGTAGAGCTGAGGGAGAGGAGGGTGAATTTTGAGGGAATGAGAGGGGACGTTTTAGTGGAGCTGAGAGAGGGAGAATTTATAGGGAATGAGAGGAGGCACTGAAGCTGAGAGAGTGGGAATTTAGAGGGGACAGTGGAACTCAGAGTGGGGGAAATAAGAAGGAAGTTTTAGTGGAGCTGAGAGAGGGAGCATTTAGAGGGAATGAGAGGATGCAGTGGAGCTGAGAGAGGGAGAATTTATAGGGAATGAGAGGAGGCACTGAAGCTGAGAGAGTGGGAATTTAGAGGGGACAGTGGAACTCAGAGTGGGGGAAATAAGAAGGAAGTTTTAGTGGAGCTGAGAGAGGGAGCATTTAGAGGGAATGAGAGGAGGCACTGAAGCTGAGAGAGTGGGAATTTAGAGGGGACAGTGGAACTCAGAGTGGGGGAAATAAGAAGGAAGTTTTAGTGGAGCTGAGAGAGGGAGCATTTAGAGGGAATGAGAGGATGCAGTGGAGCTGAGAGTAGTTGATCCGGTATGAAAATGATACCACCCCCCTGAGCTCACCATCCCTGAAGCAAATTAAAACCCCCAGCCCCCTCGAGTTTTGGGGTGACCTCAAATCTACCTTTTTTAGATCGATTTGATATCGGACGGTGACCAGAAACCCTACCGGGACCCTTAAGTTTTTGGGTTACCCAAACTCGAGGGGGGCTGGGGGTTTTAATTTGCTTCAGGGATGGTGAGCTCAGGGGGGTAGTATCATTTTCATACCGGATCAACTACTCAGGAAAAAACAGTTAGAGAGTGTAGCTCTATAGATAGATATATAGATAGCCATATAGATAGCCATATAGATAGCCATATAGATAGCCATATAGATATATGATATGGCGCCAGGCAAAAATCATTGTGCGTGGCTAGTGTGGGGATCTACTACAACCTGTGGGAAGACGTGCAGGGGTTCGTACTGCTGGATTCATAATGATAGATTGCGAAAAGGTGGTCGAACAACACCATGTATTGGCTGCGGCGTGGGCGTCTCAAACAAGCTTAGTCTCTGTGTAAGATGTGGGTACCATAACGCACACACCAGAGAAAGCAAGGCACGTGCAAGAGCCTTTCACAAGGAGTTTACACGCCTAGCGCGGATCGAAATTCCCTATTAGAGACTTGCGGGCTAATGGCTATAGATTTACAACATGCCTACTGTTAAGCAGTTACGAATAGAAGCAAAGAGTTACGGGTTAAAAGGCTACTCAAAAATGCGGAAACCTGAATTGTCACAATTAATCACAGATGCCCGACAACAAGTCCAACGTGAGCGCATAGCTCGTGGAGTAAAAAGTGGAAACTTAACTAGACGATACCCTGCCATGTTTAGTCTTAACTATGATGATCCCCAGAGGCTGGAAAAGCTGCGTCATGAACTAAAGATGTTTAATGCTGAGATAACTGCTACATTGCGAGCTCGTAAATATGAGCAAGCTGTCAAGAAAAAACCAAAACTTCGACTGCCAGCTCTGAGAAAGTGGATCGCAAGAATGAGCTTGCAATGGAAAGCCCGGCAGGTCTTAGGGCCCCTTCATCGCAGCGGAGAGCCCCCGGCTCGCAAGATCGCAAGGGAGGGTGAGAGAATACTTCAGGAGCTCATCCCGATAGACGGGGAATCGCGAGGAAGATGGGTCATCATCTGGAAATTATTTCGAGGTCTATCGAGGTTCGTTGAAAATGGTAACACCCCTGTCGATCGTGTGATGGAGAGGGTAGCTGAACTGCAGACAGCTTTCTATCTCAGATATAGCTACACAATTCAGATCCGTCACATCGATACTGGTAAAATCATACTTTTCCACCCAAATGAACTTGGCAGTCGACGTGGCAGTAACCTATTGACCACACAGGCCGCAGCTCGTCAGTGGTTAGAGGCACAGGAAGAAAAGCGTTTGGATAATGAAAAGAAGCCCAATACAAAATGGATTTTCCTACGTTGGGTACAGGTCGAGATCAAGGCTATTCTGACCAATGAACTGCTGGTAGGAAACGGACGATTACCAGACTGGCTGCGAAACAAGAAAGGGCTCGTTGCGCTGGACGGCTACAACGATAATTTCTGTTTCTTCCGGTGCCTAGCTGTTCATCGAGGATCCAGATCAGACCGTTGTACTGCGAAAGCGCACGAACTAGCCAGATCTTTCTTTGGGGCAAATGTTGACCTTACTAAAACACCAAAGCTACCGTTCGCAGACTTTAAATTGGCCGAGGAGCATTTTCGTCTGGGCATACGAGTTTACGAGCCGAGTGAGGATGGCATCTGGAGGCTTATAAGACAACCGGCACACTATTCTGAAATAGGCATCGAACCAATAACGCTTTCTATCTACAACGAACATGCTTCGCTGATCACGGACATCAAGAAACTAACCAACACCTATGCTTGCGGACACTGTAATCAGCGGTGCACGCAGTCAACTAGCCTGTAGCGACACGTCACTCGTTATCAAAAGGGGAAAACCAAAGTCATTTGTAAGGGTGAGAAAGTGATACGCCCCCAATCTGCCTATGAAAAAGCCTTCGATCCTAAGTCAAGTGCCAGTCTCGCCTCGATACAGTGGATCGAGCACGAAGCACAAGCCCGAGGGTTACACATTCACCATGCTCACTGTGGTCACGGTGGGGAGCGGGAGATCGCAGGTGCTCCTGTAGACGGGTATGAGCCAATCACGAGGACAGTGTTTCAATTCCACGGTTGTTATTTCCACGGATGCCCTGACCACTGTAAGCAGGACGAAACTAGAAAAATAATCAAAAAGACACAACAGGGAATAAAGGAGGAGGCCGTCTATGTTCGAGATATACTCAAGAAGACCCGTCAGCAAGAACGAAAAATCGTAAACGCTGGGTACAACTTGGTGGTCGTGTGGGAATGTCGAAAGCCTCCACGTTTAAATATCCCAATGCCTGCAGAAAGAACTGTTACATATCAACATTTTATCTTTTATGACTTCGAAGCTTTACTCGACAAAACGCAGAGAAATAAAGCCACCCTCGACCTCGCATACGAAAACGAACACACACCGATCTCAGTGTCGATAGGGGATACTCTAGACCGTCAACCAACACATATTTGTGACGCCGACCCAAAAGCTTTGACAAACAAATTCAGGCTAGAACTCCAGCGACGAGCCGCAATCTTAAGGGCTGAGGTCGAGACCCAGTTTCTACCAGACGACATCACTTTACTGTCTCAGAAGCAACAAAATAAGATACGAGATTGGTGCTCGCAGGTCCAGGTATTAGGTTTCAACTCGGGCAAATACGATCTGAACCTCATCAAGCAATACTTTGTAGAAGAGCTCGCCGACACCTGTAAAAAAGTCTTTGTAGCCAGTAAAGGCACAAAAATAATGTTCCTAGTAACACCCGAGTTCAAATTCTTGGATATCATCAACTATTTAGGCCCTGGTGCCTCCTACGACAACTGGATCAAAGCCTACGGGTGTCAGCAGACAAAGTCGTGGTTCCCATACGAATGGTTTGACAGTCCGGATAAACTTGCGTATCCAGGCCTTCCAGACTACCCTGCATGGTTCTCTCGGTTGAAAAATGCGTACCCCCTGTCTAAGACAGAATGGGGTGACTGTCAATGTATCTTCAGAGAGAAAGGAATGACAACTTTCGCAGATTGGCTACGTTACTACAACGACCTCGACGTAGGTCCTGGCATTGAAGCGGCTGAGAAGATGAGAACCTACTACGGCGAAAAAGGCATCGATATATTTAAAGACGCTGTTTCACTGCCAGGGGTGTCCCTACAGTATCTATTAAGGGGTACACCAGAAGGGTCCTTGTATGCTCCAGGTAAAAAGGCATACGCGTATTTGAAAGCTGCAGTAACTGGAGGTCCCTCGATAGTCTTCACCCGTTATCACGAAGCGGGGGTCACACGAATCCGCTCGCATCAAAATCCTAAAGCAAAACGCTGTAAGCGGGCAGTTGGATATGACGCAAACGCCCTATATCTTTCTACAATGCTTCAGGACATGCCAGCTGGTAAAGAGAAGGTAATCGAGCTTAAAGAGCCTGAGGTTGATGCGCCCAGGGTACGTGATCTGGTCTTAAGCGGTCGATTGTTTGGTTTCGTCAGGTGCAAGCTTGCCGTACCACGAACACTATGGAAGAAATTCGAGGAAATGCCACCGATATTTATAAACCGTGAAGTTCCAGAAGCTGCCGTGCCTCAAGAAATGAAGGATTATTTGAAGCAGACAGATCGAAAACGTTCTTCCACAAAGAAACTGCTGGGTGTCCTTGAGGCCGATGACATTCTGGTATACACACCGCTGCTAAAGTGGTACTTGCAGCATGGACTAGAGCTCCAAGCCGTTTATACAATAATTCACTATAAGCCAGAAAAATGCTTGGCTTGGTTCGTCAAGGAAGTCACTGAGGCACGCCGACTGGGTGATGTTGACAAAGAGAAGGCACTCCTAGCCGAAATACACAAACTGATAGGAAACTCAAGCTACGGAAAACTAATCGAAGCCTTGGAGCGACACACCAACGTCTGCTACACAAAAGACGAGGAAACCGTGGACCGTGCACTACGTTCAGCCTGGTTCGATGATCTCACCGAAATAGGAGATGCCTACGAAATAAAAAGCCGCAAGCCTCGGGTATGTATATACAGACCATTCCAAGTCGGAATCGCGGTGTATCAGTTGGCAAAACTTCGCATACTTGAATTCTATTACGACTTCCTGGATCGGTTCGTCGACCGTCAAGACTTTGAGCTCATTCAAATGGACACCGATTCACTATACTTCGCTCTGAGCACCACCACACTAGAGGCTGCAGTTCGGCCAGAGCTCAAAGAAGAGTTTGCTAAGGGCAAAAAAGACTGGCTTTCTTGGGATACCTGGAGCGGACGAACTCCGGGCCTGTTCAAGCTCGAATTCTCAGGGCATCGAGCTATTGCTCTGTGTTCGAAATGTTATTTCGTCGATGGTAAGAAAAAGAGCAAACACTCGTGTAAGGGGATGTCAGCGAGGCTTAATAACCTGACATGGGAACGGTACAAGTTGGCTCTCTACGGTTTCAAAGACCGTGCTGTGAACCGCGGCTTTCGTATGCATAACGGGCAGATGACCACCTACCACCAAGAAAAGCTCGGGCTCAGTGCATACTACGACAAGCGACGGGTCTTGCCTGATGGGATCCACACGGTACCCATTGAGTACACCGCTGCCTAGTCAGTAGCGTATATATGCTTACCTTGGAACACTATAACATCCCCCACGCCGTCTCTCTCGAGATCCCTTTCACGTATACCCGTAAATGTATAATCTTGGGGACTAGAGGCGAGAACTATACTCTGAATGACCACCCAAAAGCGCATGTTTGAGGTACCAATTTTAACGACGTCCCCCTGCGACAAGCCCATAAGGGCCTCGTTAGTCGGAGGTGGTGAACCGGGCACTGTTGATGCTGAGCTTCTACTAGGACTAAAGGCATCCTCCGGACGGGTAAAAGCCTCGCGCAGCGAAGGGATTACCATGACGTGCCATGGGTTCAAATGATTGAGAGTATTGCGCAGCGAAGGGATTCAGTCGTCCTCCGGACGGGTAAAAGCCTCGCGCAGCGCCTCCGGACGGGTAACAGCCTCGCGCAGCGAAGGGTATATATCATATACATGCATGCCTCGAAATTCTATAACGTCCCCGAGACGAGCACTAGAACTTACTAAGTTATTATCAAGCACACCAGTTAATCTAATATCAGAAGCATTCCAGTCCTGTGGGTACTCTACAGTTTGAATCACTACCCAAAATCGCTCCTCCCCATTACAAACTTTTACGATGTCCCCTGATTTCAATCGCTGAAGCTCTTCATCGGGTGGGGCCCAAAATGTGCCTGGGTGTCGACGATGCATTTCTTGGGCATCTATTAGGAACATTGTTTCTGATGACGCCGTTAGATTACATGAGTCTCCTTGGGTTCAATTGATTGCAAGAATCTTACCTGGAGGAAGCTCTGTCCCCTCAGGAACAATCATCAACTCTTCACGCACAAACCCACGCTGTGGACCATCTTCCAAATAGTACACAGCAGGCTGGCCATTCTGCCGCAATACATTTCGGATCGAATGCAGGGTCACAGACCACACGGGGTCAGTAGCACGTTTTCGACCACCCTCGAGCTCGCCAGGCTGGTACAAATACCGAACCATTGCATCAGACGGGATCAGCGGCTCCTCGAGCCCTACAGGGCGTCCTGGAACGACAGATGAGGGTTGCGCAGTCACTCTCTGAAGTTTAATGGCATCCACAGGCTTCTTACCTGTCAGCCGAGTCGGCTCATTGTTTAAAGCCGCAACAACCGCAGGGAGTCGAGCCACCCATTCTGCAGACCGCTCAGAAGACCCACGGGCAGCAAGCAATAGCTCCTGAGCATACTGGTGACCAAAAAGCCGCTCGGCCAGAGTCCGGTTAAAACGTTCTACTATACCTTGGTCTCTATGGAGGTCCACACGCCCACGCCGTATTTCAGTCCCATGTTTTGCCATAAGTGATGATACCGAGCCCATGAATTCTCTTCCCGGGTCGACCTGAAGAAGCTTTGGAAAAACTAGAGGGCTCCGTTTATAAATCCTCTCAAGGGCGTCTGCAACCTCTTGTGAATCTTTTGTAGCCAAGGGCTCTGCCTCTTTGTACCGGGAGGCTATATCAACGAGGGTCAAGGCGTATTTGTACGTGCGTCGTTTCACACGATCATGCGGCAGATATAATAAATCCGCTTGATGAACTTCGTTTGGCGCAGTCACGTTAAAATGTGGCCGTGGTATTCGTCGAGGAGCAGGCAAATAGAGCTGCCATATGCCTTGTTTCGAGAGCCAGTCCCGAGCATCCTTTTTGCTAACTCGGGCTGCCGCAGCAAGCTTCGGGATGGCCGCCAGCCCACGCCAATAGCCTTGAGGACTGTAGTAGAATTTCTCCATGATTGCTGACGTGCCGTCGGAGTCCTCCGGACGGGTAAAAGCCTCGCGCAGCGACTTCTCTGCCATAGAAAACTTCTTCAGTTTAGGAATATTTTCTTCGCGACTTTTTTTTTAAGGCCCATCCCGAAGCGTGATTTCGCAGCCATAATCGCAGAAACCGTCTTAGCATCACGCTTTTCCCAGTCTGGAGCATCTGATAGTGCAATCTGCGATGCGGTAGCTGCCAGTACATCATCCGCATGATTCCGTCCGGGGGTATCTTTATGGGCTGCGTAGGCAACGTCGTGGTTTAGACAGGCACGATCAAGACTATTCACACCCCTATAGCCCTGAGAGAGGCGTTTGGCAATCTTGGTAAACGGCCCGCAATATGAGTATTTTCCAGTGTTTTGAAAAGTTCCACCCGGGACATCTTCAGATGGGACCCCTTTGGGGAGACGCATGTGCATCTCGGGCAGAGGTAGGGCATTCATGGCACTGTTAAGAAGACCAGCACCTTCGCTGTGCGAGGAGGACGCAGGGAGAATTTGGCTCTTTCTAGCACCGCACACCGTGCAAACACCTCTCTGGGCTGGACGGTTGTTCTTTAGAGTTATCTATCTATCTATTGACCTTTCGAGCCGTAACCGGCCCATAGGGCGTAGACCAAGATACACCTTCTCCTATATGAATTTTTGTTCTAGCAGTTTTCTTTTAAAGATATTTTATCAAATCTCGCCATCTGTCTCTGTTCTGTGCAAGCAGTTCTATCTCATTGAGGGAGCCGATTCCTGCTGCTCTTGCCTCTCTCATCAATGTTCTTCTCAGTGTCTCCCTGGGTCTTCCTCTTTTTCTTTTACCTGTTGTTTCCCATATGAGGGCTTGCTTTGCTATTCGATTATTATCTCTTCTCATCACATGTCCAACGTATGACCATCGTCTTTTCTTTATTACTGAAGATATTAGTGGTTGATTGGCGATTTCTCTAATTTCCTCGTTTGTTTTGAATTCGTTCCATTCTATACCAAGTATTTTCCTTAGACATTTATTTTCGAATGCGTTCAACTTTGTTTCTATATCTCTTGTTGTTTTCCAGCTTTCACACGCATACGTAAGGGTTGATAGTACATTTGATTTGAATAGCCTAAGTTTTGTGTTTGTGCTAATGAGTTTTGATTTCCACAACTTTTCAAGGCTTCTGAAAGACATTGCTGCTTTAGCCAGTCTGATTCTAATTTCTTTGCTCGTATCCCCTTCTCGATCAATGTGACTTCCAAGATAGATGAAGTGATCGATCTCTTCTACTGGTTTGTTTTCCATGTATATTTTGTCACTTGTTGGAATTAAACTTTTCATGACTTTAGTCTTTTCATGATTGACCTCAAGCCCAATTTTGCTGGCTATTGATGATAGTTCATTTGTGTTTTCCTGCATCGTTTTTATCTGATTGCTGATGAGAACTATGTCATCAGCAAAGTCGAGGTCCTCCAAATGGTCTCCTTGTATCCATTCGATGCCTTTATTACCAGTGCAGCATTTCTTCATTATGAAGTCCATAACAATTCCAAATAACAAGGGCGATAAAATACATCCTTGTTTAACCCCAGTTTCTATTGGGAAACATTCGCTCAGTCCTTCCTCTGTTCGAACTGCACATGTGTAACCATCATACATGTCTTTGATAATATTTATGATTTTTGATGGTAAGCCATATTGCTTCAGAATTTTCCACAAAGAATCTCTATGAATACTATCAAATGCTTTTTTGAAGTCGATGAAGTTAAGTACAAAAGGTTTTTGCTTTTCAATGTGTTCCTCCAATATAAGTCGTAGAGTGAAAATGTGGTCAAGACAGCTTCTCCCTTTTCTAAACCCAGCCTGTTCTTCACGCATTACTGTATCTATTGAATCCTTTATTCTATTTAGGATGATTTTACAGAATAATTTTGAGGCAACTGACAAAAGTGTCACGCCTCTCCAATTGTTACAATCTCTAAGATTGCCCTTTTTTGGGATCTTAACAATGATTCCTTTTTTCCATTTATGAGGCGTCTTCTCTGTTTTCCAAATGATGTTGAACATTTTTTGGAGATGTATTAAATTATGGCTATCAATTGCCTTGAGGATCTCAGCTGTTAACTTATCCTCTCCAGCAGCCTTGTTATTGGTCATTAGCTTTAAGGTGGTTTCTATTTCACTCAAGGTGAAGTCATCTAAATTTACATCTAATTCTGCTGCTGGTGTTTCAGCTTCAAAATCTATTAAACTGTGAGGTAGTGGACGGTTAAGAATTTCTTTGAAGTGTTCCGCCCAACGGGCTTTTATGTCTGCGCTTGTTGTTAGCATTAATCCAGATTTGTCTAGAATTGGTGTTCCACTGGATGTATAGGTGTTTGTCAGCATCTTTTGTACAGTATAAAGAGTTCTGCTGTCTCCTGTAATTGCAGCTGTCTCTGCTTTCTCTGCCAAGTTGTCTATATAAGCTCTTGTATCTCTTCTTGCCGAACTTTTCACTTTGTTGTCTAATTCTTTGTATGTTGCTTTTGCCAGAACCTTTCCAAGATCTGTCTTTACATTAGTCATGGCTCTCTTCGCTTCTCTTCTTTCTTTGATGTATTTCCATGTGGTGTCTGAGATCCAAGCTCGTTTTTCCATTTTCTTCAGTCCAGCACTTGCTTCTGCTGCTGTCATTAGTATTTTGCTCTGTGAGTCCCACATTTCATTGATATCTAAGTCTATTTCACCAAGTGCTGAATAACAATTACTTAGCTCTATGTTAAACTTTTCCTTTATTGCTTCATCTTTCAGTTTATGACTATCAATTTTATGTGTAATTGACCTCTTCTGTTGGTTTCTAAATTTTAATCTTATTTTCCCAATGCACAAGTTGTGGTCACTATTAACATCAGCACCTCTGTAAGCTCTTACATCTATTAATGATGATCTGAATTGTTGTTTAATACATAGGTGGTCAATTTGATTTGAGGTTCTATCATCAGGAGATATCCATGTTGTTTTGTGGATATTTTTATGTGGAAATAATGTCCCACCTATAACTAAATTTTCTATTAAACATAATTCTATTAATCTTTCTCCATTCTGACTTGTTGTATTACAGCCTTCTCTCCCCATCACATGTTCCACTCC
This sequence comes from Megaustenia siamemsis, assembly GCA_032433765.1. NCBI lineage: Eukaryota > Metazoa > Mollusca > Gastropoda > Stylommatophora > Ariophantidae > Megaustenia > Megaustenia siamemsis. The sequence goes on from JAVIAB010000046.1 coordinate 59,715,770, forward strand.
TGCGTTATCTTGTCCTACTTTGGCGTTGAAGTCTCCCATTACAATTAAAAGATCGTGTTTTGGTATTTTGTTTATAAGTTGTTGCAGTTGGTTATAAAAATCATCCTTAACTTCATCATCAGCTTCGTTAGTAGGCGCATAACATTGAATAATTGAAAGTCTTCCATGTTTTGTTTTGTATCGTGTTCGTATCAGACGGCTATTTACCGGTTCCCATTCTAATAAACTTCTTGCAGCTTTGTCTGTCATCATTATGCCTACTCCTTCACGGTGTTTTCCATCTTCCCTTCCAGAAAAAACTACTATTTTATTATCAATAGATCTCCTACCTGTTCCAGGCCAGCGCATTTCGCTTAATCCTAAAATATCTAGATCGTATCTGTCCATCTCGCTCGCGACCTGTGCATGTTTCGTCGGAGCGGCCATTGTTCGCACATTCCAGAATCCTATTTTTGTTGTTGTTTTAGGGCCGAAAAAACTATCACTACTATCTACTGCTAATTTACACATTCTGTATCAGGTCTACGTTTCATTAACAACATCGTTTTTACGATAGCGGCTTGTTAAACCTCTGATCAACGGTTCTATACCAAGCCGGAGAAAAATAATTCCTCCATTTTGGAAACAACCGGAAAAGTTATAGTCTCTTTAGAGTCTCCTCATTTAAAGTGGGAGTGTGTTGTTTACAGCGAAGGCAGTACATCTCTTCCTAAATATAGAAGTATGGAAATCTTAAATTTAGATCTTGATGAATCGAATCCACACGAGCACAAACACCATTGGCTGCTTCCTAGTAGCATCCGTTGTGTAATTTGCGGCCCGTCCGGATGTGGTAAAACAAACCTGATGCTCAATCTCCTCCTAAGAAAGGATTTCCTTAAATACAATAGACTGCATATATACTCAAAATCCCTTAGACAAGAGAAATACCAGTGGCTGCAGGACTGGGCGGATGCCATTAAATCGGTCACTGGGAAAGAGGTAGCCTCGTTTCACAGCATATCAGATGATATCATCCCAGTAGAGAGTCTGAACAAAAACGAACGTAGCATTATGGTATTTGATGACGTTATGTTGGAAAAACAAACCCCCATCGAGAAATACTTCAGCCAAGGCCGTCACGGTGGTGCGGACTCATTCTATCTAACGCAGAATTATTTCAGGATTCCCAAACAAACGATTCGAGATAATTGTAACATGCTTATCATATTTAATCAAGACACGAAAAACTTGCGCGCCATACATGACACCTATGTGTGTGGTGACATGCCTTTCGAAGAATTTCGAAACTTCTTTAGTGCGTGCACGCGCGAGCCGTACGGGTTCTGTTGTATCGATCTGACCAGCCGGGCCTATGATGGTCGGTATCGATGTGGATTTGATCGATTCTACATACCGAAGTCATCTATTTAAAGTAGGGATGAAATCTATTTGAAGTAGGGATGTGGCGTAAAGTAACCGACATGCGCGAACGTACAGCCCTCGTCCGGAACTACCTAGCACTCAGGGACCAGGCTCGGCAACGCCTTCAAACAGAAACACTAGAGAGTCGTCTCTGCAGGAAGAGGCAGCCAAACTTTTCAAACCAATCACCTCACACCAAGCAGCGGAGATAGGAAAAGTCACAGCCGCAATAGAGCGCTTGCCAGCACCTTCACTGCGCGAGGCTTTTACCCGTCCGGAGGACACCGACGGCACGTCAAGTCAAGCCTACGCACTCCACGGAGCGGCACCTTCGCTGCGCGAGGCTTTACCCGTCCGGAGGACACCGACGGCACGTCAAGACATGCCTCTGCCGGTAGAAGATGCCCCCACGCTATATATTAGTCCCGACCAAGGGTTGGATATTGAAGTGATAAGGCGCCACAGATTTAAGCCCCCCAGCGAGCTCGACCTCAGCGACACACAAGAAATTACCAACACCATCAATCGTGTAAATTACATCAACCGCCATGTACTGGGGGCGGAAAAAAAGCGTAAAGTCACCACAGAAGAAAGAAAGCAGCAATTAACGATGGAAAAGGACGCTCTAAAACAATATAGTGAACGTCTTCGCCTACTAACACAGGGTTACAGGCTCGTCCGATCTAGTGTGGCTACTTCGCTGCGCGAGGCTTTTACCCGTCCGGAGGACGCTACAGGTAGTGGGTTGAAACTGAAGGGAAACCGGTTTGGATCCCTCACAATCGACCCGCAAGCTTTGCAGGCGGGGAAACTGCGGGCGTTCGACAATGGTGACAATCTTGTGTTCGAAGCCCCGGCAGATGATTCGCTTTACACTCTCCTCACAAAACGCTTTTTAAAAACGATGCAATATACCCCCGAGGCTGTCAAAACTTTCCAGCGGCTGGCTGAACTTGCCGGCTTGCCTCTCCATGGGCGAAAGAGCAAAAAACACCAGCTGATAAGGTCCTCCGGACGGGTAAAAGCCTCGCACAGCGAAGGTGGGGCTTTGCAATATTATAAGGATCCAGAAGCGCTAGTTGAAAGGCTACAGCTATTAGCTGCCTCGAAGCGTGCAGGTAATACGGGCCTTGATAATGAAATTTCGGCTATTTTAGACGAGCTCCTTCGCAGTGGCGCGGCTCCTAAGGCTTTGATTCTCGAATTGAACAGAAGCCTCCTATAAGTGCATACCCCAAATGGAGTTTCAGTTACAGAAGATTGAAAGCCATCTTCGCCCTAAAGAGGGTAACTCTTTCGTATTTTCGTCAAACAGCACCGACTGGACAACCACCTTCTCTCCGCCCTTTTACCTCGAACCCAACAATAAGTACGAATTAGCTCTAGTCAATTTGTAGACATATAACGCTGTCCCCAACATTACAGAAAGTAATAATACTTTCGTCTACAGCCCAGACGCAGGGGTTACCTGGAAGACAATTTCATTACCAGAAGGAAGCTACGAACTCGCTCAAATCAACGATGAGATTCAATGCCAGCTGAAGGGCAGCGGTGATTGGAATTCTGAGACGCAGGCACATAACATAGTTGTAGGAGCAAACAGGGCAACATTACGTGCCAACATCGAGATTACGAACCCTAGCTACAGAGTTGACATGAGCAAATCTACCATTGCGTCGACTCTCGGATTCGAGCCGAGGGTGCTATCCACTACTGGATTCCACACAGGGGACAAACCAGTAGACATTTCAACACTTAGTAGCATACTTGTAAACTGCGATCTAGTCGGTGGTTCTTACCTGAATGGCACCAACCACCCCGTTCTGTACAGCTTCTACCCAGGCGTACAACCTGGATTTAAGATCATTGAGACTCCACACAATTTGGTTTATTTGCCGGTAAGCCAGCGTGGCAGTATTCAAAGAATACGCTTGTGGCTAACGGATCAGAATGGCTCTCAATTGAATCTCCGAGGGGAACGAATTACAGCTAGATTACATCTTCGGCGGATTTGAAGTAAAATTCTTACATTAAACATTTTGACTGTCATTATAGAAAATCTTCTAAGCTACCATGTTGATAATTTCGCGGAACGTGGCAGAGGGAAACCGGCGGATGAAAAGACAGCGCTATGTAATCGGACTGGATACAACCCGTGGTGCGGGCCATTGGGGGTGTCGGTAAATTCGTTGTGGCAAACAAAGGCGCTATAGCAAATGTAGCGGACGTGGCCGGTAAAGTTTCTAAGGCCGGCGCTACAACCGCAGCCTCAATTAAGCAAATCGCTGACATAGTCCGCAGCAAAGCACGCTCGTCCACGCGAGCCGCTACAGGGCCGGAGAGAGTTATCTCTGAAAAAACCTTAGAGATTCTGCATGGGCTTGCGGCCCCCACGACTGAAGCGGCACGTCAAAATATCAACAGTCGGATAGCAGGCTCGGGTTTTAGAAAAATTCTTTATTAGAAAATAGAATTGTTTCTATATCTGAAGTAAATTTCTATGGCGGCTACACAAGAAATTACCGATGAAATGTTGACTCTTGTAGAGCAGACGCTTGTTGACGAGAGCATCGAGTCGTACGTCTACAAGGAGTATCACCCACAAAACCCCGCCACAATAAACAACAATCAGGATATAGCAATCGAAGTAAACTTCCAAGACGTTTACACACACCCGTCTAAAAGTTTTCTCAATGTTGAAGGGAGGCTAGCATCCGGCACAGAAGTCGACTACACACCTACAACGCTTGCTTCGCTCGTAAATAACGCCGTTATGTACATGTTCTCGCGGCTAAGGTACCGGCTCAATGATCAAGATATTGAGAATGTTCTCAACCCTGGCCAAGCCACAACAATTAAGGGCCTGTTGACATATGGAGATGATTTTTCAAAGGCCGAGGGTCTTAACATGTGCTGGCAAAAAGATACCTCAGCGGCGGCTGAATCAGCTAATACTGGGTGGGAGGCCCGACGGCAGCTAGTAGTGGTCAAGCCGAATCCAAGCGGGACGTTTTCGTTCTGCGTCCCGTTAAGCCACCTGTTCGGTTTTTGCGAGGACTACCGCAAGGTGGTTTATGGTTGTAAACATTCGTTGATATTATCTCGTGAATCAGATACCAAAGGCATATTTCGCGATGCTGCGGCGCCTAGAGGGAAAGTCACGCTAACTAAGCTTGCCTGGGTAATACCGCACGTCATGCCTTCTTTGGCTGCCAAGACAGAATTAGTAGAGCAGATAGCCAAGAAAGTTAAAGTGCCGATATCTTTTCGAGCTCTTCAATGCGAAAGCTTTGCCGTGCCGGAAGCCAGTTCGTTTACCTGGACTCTCTCCATTACGTCGGGCACTGAAAAACCACGATGGCTTTTGGTGGCTTTCCAAACCAACCGCGATAGCCAGACCAGCAATCCGGCTTGCTTTGACCATGTAAATTTAACTGACATTCATGTGAGGTTAAATACCGATCAGTATCCTGACTCCGAGGAAAAAATGGACTTTGTACAGCGAAAGATTTCCAGGGCTTACAAGAGGTTATGTGACTTTAAGGCAGAATACTATGGTATTGAGGGAAGCGTGTCCTCAAACCAGGTGACTCCGCTCGAATTTGTAGAATTATACCCAATCCACGTCATCGATGTCCGCAGACAGTCGGAGCGGTTGAAAACGGCTGTCCAAACTGTACAGGTCAGGGCGACTTTTGGAAACAACGTGCCAGCAGGAACCATGGCCTACGCAGTGCTCATTAGCGACCGGCTGCTGACGCTAGAGTCTGACGGCACGAAATTTAGCAAATTGTATTAAACAAAAATCTCCATCAATATACAGTATAGGAAAATGAAGTATACTCCTTTTGGGTTAACACTTACGCAGGGGCAGAAAGAATCATTGGCAAAAGCCGCCCATGATGGGGTAGGCGTTACTATTCGGCTGACGGTTGAGCAGCTTCATGGCGACGATACCCTGGGGCTCACTAAGCGCCAAATAGCTCACCTTGAGAAGAAACGCGCCGCCAGTGCTGGGGCCGAGCTCGTTATTTCCAAAACACAGCTAGCGGCTCAAAAAACGGGTGGGTTTCTCCCGTTTTTACCCTTAATATTAGGCGGGCTCGCTGCAGCGGGGTCGCTAGCAGGAGGTAGTGCGGCTATCGCGAAAGCAGTCGACGATAAAAAAGCGAGTGCTCGAGCCCAGGCTGAGGCCGAACGCCACAATCGTGAGGTTGAGAAACAGCTTGCTGGTGCGGGGTTGTTTCTGGCCCCATCGGCGAGCACGGGGCGCGGCATGTGCCCTAAATGTAAGGGGTCAGGGCTCTACTTGGCGCCCCAAAAAAAGTAGAACCCCTGAGCAATTTTGATATTGAAAAGGCCGGCCGTACCATCCCCCACTTTCGTGGCGTGTTTTCGCGAAACACCCTGCCTAACAAGATTTCTCAGAAAGAATGCGGCATAGTTAATCTCGACTCCAGCAGTGGTGGGGGCACCCACTGGGTGGCGTATTACAAAGATGGCCGTACGATTTGTTATTTCGATAGCTTTGGGTTGGATCCCCCCAAGGAACTCGTGGAATATCTGTCCTCCGGACGGGTAAAAGCTTCGCGCAGCGAGGGTCTTCCTATACAGACACAGACGTTCCAACTGCAGAGACCCGAAGAGGTTATCTGCGGCCACCTATGTCTTCGAGTGTTGTGTGAACTCGCAGCTGGAAATGCTTTTAAAAATGTGATCTTACACATAGCTAAACAGAGAGTGTGATGCCTGTGGATAAGTTTTATATGGGTCATAGCACCGGCTGTGGAGCGGCGGCGGCCTCGTGGGGCAGCCCAGTCGGCCTCGTACATAGGGCTGGCGATACAATGCTAGGTGACCTATCATTGGGGGGCTTTCAGCTGAAAGACGTAGGGAACCCTTTAGATTCTAGCGATGCGGCTACTAAAGAGTATGTTGACGCACGTGATGTCCTGCCTCTATCCGGAGGAAGTATGAGCGGTGCTCTCCATATGGGTGGCAACGAAATTGCGGGTCTTGCTGATCCACAAACAGATCAAAGCGCGGCAACCAAAAAATACGTTGACGCCCTCGTTATATCCACAATGGATATATTAAACGCTAAAGTCCTACAGCTGGATGGATCAAAAGCACCAACCCACGACATTAAGTGGGGTCATCACAAAATATCCGAGCTCGCCGACCCCGAAGCACCCCAAGACGCGGCCACTAAGGCATATGTTGAGGACACCATAAAAGATGAGCTCGTGAGAGCCTTGGGGCAACGCTACGATATATATGAGATTTCCTTGCAATGGACGTTATCTAGGACCTTATCGATCACCCCGATTGGGAACCCTCAGCTTACACAGGATCCGCGTAACGAAGGCGACAGAAAAGCAATCCTTTCCATAAGAGCGCCTGGGGTCTATAAGATTCAGTTGGTAGGACTGCGCAATGGGAGTATCCGCGAGTCGATTGACCTCTCGCTGCATATAGGCCCTCCCCCTGCGTTAGTGTTACAACATACGATAACAGACTACATCCATTTCAACACCTCGGGAGTGTGTGTGATATCACAACCCTCGTCTTTAGAATTATCGATATCGATATCATCTGTGCGACCACCCATCAGTAATAATACAAAGTTCCTTAATATAAAGGCAACTCTCCTCATTGAGAAACTGTGGTAGTTCGGGTCAATTCAACAAATATATTAGTTTATAATATTGAATATGCCAGTATTACTACTATGCCAGTAGACAAGTTCTTGCAAGGTTCAAGCAATGAGCACAGACCTAAGGTCTGGGCCACGAGGAATTGCTTCGCCAACCTCGGAGATGTTCGAGGATTCGATGATCCGGGGGGCGCGGGGGTGATTTATGGGATGGAGTTAGCCAAAGGAGGCCTTTATCGGCGGGCCGCCATAGAAAGTCATACAAGTGGTTTTGAACCCAATTGGGAGCTCAGGCTGGACCTAGCCATGCGCTATATAGATTTGCAAAGTCCGGCCGAGGGTGGTATTACAAAAGTGGTATGGCTAATGAACGCTGGCTGCATGTTTGTCGGCTATCGCCCGTCCGGCGCAGAGCCGATGACCCTCAATGGGCACGTTAATTCTTAATACCTGGGTCCGAAGGGAGTTAACGTTGCGAAGTTACAGGCTCAAACAACGGTTCCAAGAGACCTAGAAATCTTAAGAAAACCCCCAAAGGGGTCCGTGATATATCTAGAAATTGAGACGGGCAGTATGCTCCCCAGCGCCCCGATCGAGATTTTGCCTGGGGTGTCAATCAAGTGGAAACGCCCCGAAATGACGGGTTTGGTTATAAAAATTGGGGAGGGGAAGGCAGACCTCTCAACGAATGTTAGCGATTTGGAAGCAAACACGGTGTTTGAAAAAATATCCCTTGAATTTATATTCAGTGGATTGTCGTTTTACTTTAAACGGCTACTTTTTAGCCTGACCCCGGTAAGTGATCGCGTTATTGAGCACCTAATTAAACAGATAAAAAGTTCTGCATAAAGCTTTATATACCTGTTCTGCCTGTCTATGTATCCCACACTAGACGCGTCAGTTGATCGGCCTGTCGACCAGTCCTACCGCATTCAAGAGGTTGTCCGCCTGCGAAAATGTTTGGAGGACGAGAGAGATAAACGGACGTCCCTATACAAGAAATATCGGCGCGGTGCTAATAGTCTAGACGGTATTGATACGGCACTGTTTACAGTCACAGCTGGGATGGGCGTTGGCGGTATTGCGCTTCTTTCAACCGTTATCATGGCTCCTGTAGCTCTAGGACTAGAGATTGGGGCCTAGCTTGTGGCACCTTCGGGGCAGTCAGTAAGCTGGTAGCTCGCCAGCTGAATCTGAAGGCTAAGAAGCACGATGAGATTCGTGTTCTGGCTGAAAGTAAGCTAGACACCATCGCCGGAATTGTATCCACAGCCCTAGAAGACGGCAATATTTCCGATGTGGAATTTAAACTAATTGTTGCCGAATTTGATAAGTGCCGGGCTATGAAGGAAAAGATTCGGTCTAAAACCCGAGAGCTGGATGACGCATCAAAAAAGAATGGATGGAGAGAGGGAAAGAGGAAGTAATTGCAGAATTCGTCAAATATCGTGGCGGTGCGCCGCAAAAATAACTTGTGCATGTGGTGACGCCTCTGAATGTCTTCCTCCCCCGTATACACCTTCGCTGCGCGAGGCCCGTCTGGAGGACGCACCTAAAGTACCAAGCGCTCCATCACAGTAAATAAATCTGTGCCCTACAATTAAAGCCGAGAAAGTTATTCCGGTATGGATAAACCGGTATGGATAAACCACTATATACTATGGATAGAATCCCAACAATCAAGGAGGTTAAAAGTGGTAAACGAATACGGATTCTTCTCCGCAGGGGCTATGATGTACTAGAACTTAAAAAATCCGACGGGTCAGCTGTTGTGTTCAGACGACCAGCACCCTCTAACCGCCCACCTGAGTATCGAGTATTGGAGGTAGAGCCCCTCCTGATTGTTTGTAATTCGCTGCGCGAGGCTTTTACCCGTCCGGAGGACGGGAAATCCCCTCTTCACGTTCCGTGGCTAAGTGGGGACAGCCCATTCTAAAATAAAAACCCGTCACGGGACTGATTTTTCGGTCACAGGACTGATTTTTCGGTCACAGGTCCGATAAAAAGCCGATGAGCTGTGTGACCAAAAAAGTTGGCCTGTGACAGCTTTTCTTGTCCTGTGACCGCTTTTCTTGTCCCGTGACAGGTTTTTATTTTTAGAATGGGCTTCATGGATACAACTGAAAACGACGATTAACTATCGCTGCGCGAGGCTTTTACCCGTCCGGAGGACAAGTAATATCGGGAGTTCCCGAAATTATATGTCGCTCTTTAGCATTTCAAAGGTCCTCAAATTCGTTTATTTTTGTCTCCTTCATATAGCATGTTAGCTAATTGTACTTTCTCCTCAGTCAGAATCTCTTTGATCATACCTAACCAGTCAGGCTGCTCATCACAAGGGTGGAGGACGCAAAACAGATCACCAACCTCACTATCTAAAAAGATTAAGCTCTGTATAATTTCGACTCTTTTATCAATATCTCCGTTCATAAACTCTATATATGTCCTATACTTCTCCATCGTAGAGTGTATAATAGGAAACCCGTTAACAAAAACCCCATAATCCTTAAGATGCTTAAGTTTCATCTTCAAAAGCTGTTTAGCAACTTCTCTAATGAGAATTTCGCGCATGAATGGTATTTCCTTGAATGTCAAAGGCATTTCACTGATATTGTACACACTCCCCCTCCCTCTAATTAGGAACTCGTGGCATCAATATATATATGGTGGAGGGGTGGGGCGGGCGGTGGAACTACGGAATGGGCTTCCCCACCAACGTTCCGTCATATAGGTGGAGGTCCGCCGGATTATTCTTGTTTAATAGTACAAAAGATCCCAAGGATGAGGTGCTAGCTGTGGACCTCTATAATATGAAGTCTCAATCCAATCTTCATCCTCTGAATCGGTGTCCAGCCCCCTATCATATCTAGACATCCTCCTACAATATTTAGCTAGCACGCTCGGACGAACGCAGTTATCTATTGAATAAAGCTTCGCCCACTCATTTGTATTCCAGAGGGTAGTAACTAATTCCCAACGCACATCATCGAAGCGTAGTTTATGTTCACGCCTCAAAACCTCATATTGCAAAAGTCGTGGGAGCTCATCCAATGGTAACCCCCTTCCCAACAATCGAGTGCGCATGATTCTAAATATTGTCAAATCTTGAAGAGAGGCATCAAGAGGCTCCATGGGAATCAATAGGCCTCTATAACATCGGCAAAGTCGATAGTTGGTTATGACCCCAACACCACAAAGAGTGCACGTCCGTGTTACAGCCCCTCTTCGCAACTGCTTAACAGTAGGCATGTTGTAAATCTATAGCCATTAGCCCGCAAGTCTCTAATAGGGAATTTCGATCCGCGCTAGGCGTGTAAACTCCTTGTGAAAGGCTCTTGCACGTGCCTTGCTTTCTCTGGTGTGTGCGTTATGGTACCCACATCTTACACAGAGACTAAGCTTGTTTGAGACGCCCACGCCGCAGCCAATACATGGTGTTGTTCGACCACCTTTTCGCAATCTATCATTATGAATCCAGCAGTACGAACCCCTGCACGTCTTCCCACAGGTTGTAGTAGATCCCCACACTAGCCACGCACAATGATTTTTGCCTGGCGCCATATCATATATCTATATGGCTATCTATATGGCTATCTATATGGCTATCTATATATCTATCTATAGAGCTACACTCTCTAACTGTTTTTTCCTGAGTAGTTGATCCGGTATGAAAATGATACTACCCCCCTGAGCTCACCATCCCTGAAGCAAATTAAAACCCCCCAGCCCCCCTCGAGTTTGGGTAACCCAAAAACTTAAGGGTCCCGGTAGGGTTTCTGGTCACCGTCCGATATCAAATCGATCTAAAAAAGGTAGATTTGAGGTCACCCCAAAACTCGAGGGGGCTGGGGTTTTAATTTGCTTCAGGGATGGTGAGCTCAGGGGGGTGGTATCATTTTCATACCGGATCAACTACTGCTGAGAGAGAGGGAATGAGATGATGCAGTGGAGCTGTGAGAGAGGGAATGAGATGATGCAGTGGAGCTGTGAGAGAGGGAATGAGATGATGCAGTGGAGCTGAGAGAGAGGGAATGAGAGGATGCAGTGGAGCTGTGAGAGAGGGAATGAGATGATGCAGTGGAGCTGTGAGAGAGGGAATGAGAGGATGCAGTGGAGCTGTGAGAGAGGGAATGAGATGATGCAGTGGAGCTGAGAGAGAGGGAATGAGAGGATGCAGTGGAGCTGTGAGAGAGGGAATGAGAGGATGCAGTGGAGCTGTGAGAGAGGGAATGAGAGGATGCAGTGGAGCTGTGTGAGAGGGAATGAGATGATGCAGTGGAGCTGTGAGAGAGGGAATGAGATGATGCAGTGGAGCTGTGAGAGAGGGAATGAGATGATGCAGTGGAGCTGAGAGAGAGGGAATGAGAGGATGCAGTGGAGCTGTGAGAGAGGGAATGAGATGATGCAGTGGAGCTGTGAGAGAGGGAATGAGAGGATGCAGTGGAGCTGAGAGAGAGGGAATGAGATGATGCAGTGGAGCTGAGAGAGAGGGAATGAGATGATGCAGTGGAGCTGTGAGAGAGGGAATGAGAGGATGCAGTGGAGCTGTGAGAGAGGGAATGAGATGATGCAGTGGAGCTGTGAGAGAGGGAATGAGATGATGCAGTGGAGCTGTGAGAGAGGGAATGAGAGGATGCAGTGGAGCTGTGAGAGAGGGAATGAGAGGATGCAGTGGAGTTGTGAGAGAGGGAATGAGAGGATGCAGTGGAGCTGTGAGAGAGGGAATGAGATGATGCAGTGGAGCTGTGAGAGAGGGAATGAGATGATGCAGTGGAGCTGTGAGAGAGGGAATGAGAGGATGCAGTGGAGCTGTGAGAGAGGGAATTTAGAGGGGACTGGAGCTTAAAGTGAGGGGAAATAGAGGGAATAGGATGGAAAGTTTTAGTGGAGCTGAGAGAGGGAACATTTAGAGGGAATGAGAGGGGGCAGTGGAGCTGTGAGAGAAGAAATGAGAGGGGGCAGTGGAGCTGTTAGAGAGGTTATGAGATTATGCAGTGGAGCTGAGAGAGAAGGAATGAGAGGGGGCAGTGGAGCTGTTAGAGAGGTTATGAGATTATGCAGTGGAGCTGTGAGAGAGGGAATGAGAGGATGCAGTGGAGCTGTGAGAGAGGGAATGAGAGGATGCAGTGGAGCTGTGAGAGAGGGAATGAGATGATGCAGTAGAGCTGAGAGAGAGGGAATGAGAGGATGCAGTGGAGCTGTGAGAGAGGGAATGAGAGGATGCAGTGGAGCTGTGAGAGAGGGAATGAGAGGATGCAGTGGAGCTGTGTGAGAGGGAATGAGAGGATGCAGTGGAGCTGTGAGAGAGGGAATGAGATGATGCAGTGGAGCTGTGAGAGAGGGAATGAGAGGATGCAGTGGAGCTGTGAGAGAGGGAATGAGAGGATGCAGTGGAGCTGAGAGAGAGGGAATGAGATGATGCAGTGGAGCTGAGAGAGAGGGAATGAGAGGATGCAGTGGAGCTGTGAGAGAGGGAATGAGATGATGCAGTGGAGCTGTGAGAGAGGGAATGAGATGATGCAGTGGAGCTGTGAGAGAGGGAATGAGATGATGCAGTGGAGCTGTGAGAGAGGGAATGAGAGGATGCAGTGGAGCTGTGAGAGAGGGAATGAGAGGATGCAGTGGAGCTGTGAGAGAGGGAATTTAGAGGGGACTGGAGCTTAGAGTGAGGGGAAATAGAGGGAATAGGATGGAAAGTTTTAGTGGAGCTGAGAGAGGGAACATTTAGAGGGAATGAGAGGGGGCAGTGGAGCTGTGAGAGAAGAAATGAGAGGGGGCAGTGGAGCTGTTAGAGAGGTTATGAGATTATGCAGTGGAGCTGAGAGAGAAGGAATGAGAGGATGCAGTGGAGCTGAGAGAGAAGGAATGAGAGGGGGCAGTGGAGCTGTGAGAGAGGGAATTTAGAGGCAATGACAAAACACCTAACAACAGATATGGTTTGGCTAATGATAGTGTTGTCAGCATTAGTTTAGTCAAAGATAGAAAACCTGACAGCAGAGATGGTTTGGGTGTTGTCAGTATTAGTTTAAAATGTTGCCCTACTTAAAGAATTTTTATTTGCTGACGATGCAGCCCTAGTCGCTCATAGTGAGGCCACCCTACAGTCGCTGATCAACAACCTGGATAAAGCATGCGACCTTTTTTCTCTGTCAATTAATGTTCAGAAGACAGTAATACTAAATCAAGGTGACTTCAAACCTCTATCTATTACTCTAAAAGACTGCCCACTAGAATCAGTACAGAAATTTACATATCTTGGATCCACAGTTACGCAAACCATCTCTCTTGATGAAGAAATAAACTGTCGAATTGGTAAGGCAGCTACGACCTTCGGCAAACTCACAAAAAGGGCATGGAACAACACGAAACTAACTCGAAAGACTAAACTCCTAATATATCAAACATGTGTGCTTAGCACACTACTATATGGATCCGAAACCTGGACAACATACTCAAACCAGGAAAAAAGACTAAATGTATTCCACATGCGATGTCTCCGCAAAATAATGCACATCAAATGGCAAGACAAAATAACCAACTTAACTGTCCTGCAACGTGCTAAGACCTTAACAGTCATGTCGATGCTCAGAAGTCGAAGGCTAAGATGGCTGGGGCATGTCCAACGGATGGAAGAAAAACGCATTCCTAGGCAAATACTATATGGTGAGCTAAAACACGGAAAAAGACAAATCGGCAGACCTAAACTACGATATAGAGATATCTGCAAATCATCTCTGAAAGACTTCTCCATCTGTGAAAACGACTGGCAACATCTGGCAAGTGATCGCACATCATGGAGAGCATGCATAAGGAGCGGTATAACAACATTTGAGACTGTGCTAAGACAGGACTTTGAAGAGAAGAGACTCATGAAAAAGGATGGTAAACCCTGTGGATCAGCGAGCCTGACCTGTTCATTATGTGACCGCGTGTGTTTGTCAAACATTGGTAGAATTAGCCACGAGAGAAGCTGTTCAGCAAAAACAATACCTCAAAAAAATACGCAATAGCCTCCACTAGACCGTCTGACAAGACGAAAAGGGCCATATATATATATATATATATATATATATATATATATAGTATTAGTTTAGTCAAGGATAGAAAACCTGACAGCAGATATGGTTTAAGTGTTATCAGCATTAGTTTAGCAACACCTGACAACAGATATTGTTTGAGTGTTGCCAGCATTAGTTTAGCAACACCTGACAACAGATATTGTTTGTGTGTTGCCAACATTAGCTTAGCAACACCTGACAACAGATATGGTTTGAGTGTTGCCAACATTAGCTTAGCAACACCTGACAGCAGATTCTGTTTGAGTGTTGTTAGCATTAGCTTAGCAACACCTGACAGCAGATATGGTTTGAGTGTTGCCAGCATTGTTTAGCAACACCTGACAGCAGATATGATTTGAGTGTTGACAGCATTATTTTAGCAACACCTGACAGCAGATATGGTTTGAGTGTTGCCAGCATTAGTTTAGCAACACCTGACAACAGATATGGTTTGAGTGTTGCCAGCATTAGTTTAGCAACACCTGACAGCAGATATGGTTTGAGTGTTGCCAGCATTAGTTTAGCAACACCTGACAACAGATATTGTTTGAGTGTTGCCAGCATTAGTTTAGCAACACCTGACAACAGATATTGTTTGAGTGTTGCCAGCATTAGTTTAGCAACACCTGACAACAGATATGATTTGAGTGTTGCCAACATTAGTTTAGCAACACCTGACAACAGATATTGTTTGAGTGTTGCCAGCATTAGTTTAGCAACACCTGACAGCAGATATGGTTTGAGTGTTGCCAGCATTAGTTTAGCAACACCTGACAACAGATATTGTTTGAATGTTACCAGCGTTAGTTTAGCAACACCTGACAACAGATATTGTTTGAGTGTTGCTAGCATTAGTTTAGCAACACATGACAGCAGATATTGTTTGAGTGTTGTTAGCATTAGTTTAGCAACGCCTGACAACAGATATGGTTTGATTGTTGCCAACATTAGTTTAACAACACCTGACAACAGATATTGTTTGAGTGTTGCCAGCGTTAGTTTAGCAACACCTGACAACAGATATTGTTTGAGTGTTGCCAGCATTAGTTTAGCAACACCTGACAGCAGATATGGTTTGAGTGTTGCCAGCATTAGCTTAGCAATACCTGACAACAGATATGGTTTGAGTGTTGCCAACATTAGTTTAGCAACACCTGACAACAGATATTGTTTGAATGTTGCCAACATTAGTTTAGCAACATCTGACAACAGATATGGTTTGAGTGTTGCCAGCGTTAGTTTAGCAACACCTGACAGCAGATATGGTTTGAGTGTTGCCAGCGTTAGTTTAGCAACACCTGACAACAGATATGGTTTGAGTGTTGCCAGCGTTAGTTTAGCAACACCTGACAACAGATATTGTTTGAGTGTTGCCAGCATCAAGGGTGGGATTTTTTTCAAGTTTTAAAGAGAGATGTTCATGCTATCTGAAGCGGATATAGGTCACAAATTTTCCTGTCTGAACTGGTTATTTGTGCTTTGTATTTTTTCAGGATGAAGAACAAATTGTGGTACTTTGAGTTCAGTACATCAGAACAGTTCTTCTCATCAACGTGCAAGAACTTGCATGAAGACATCGATATTATGGTAAAACTACTAGCAGGCATTTACACATTTGGTAAATGAGGACATTCAGTAGTGGTGATAGGAGATGACTTCTATGTCAGTGTTAGGGCATTTAATGATAGAGGATGACATGTCAGTGTGTGAGGAGATTTAATGATAGAGGATGACATGTCAGTGTGTGAGGAGATTTAATGATAGAGGATGACATGTCAGTGTGTGAGGAGATTTAATGATAGAGGATGACATGTCAGTGTGTGAGGAGATTTAGTGATAGAGGATGACATGTCAGTGTGTGAGGAGATTTAATGATAGAGGATGACATGTCAGTGTGTGAGGAGATTTAGTGATAGACGATGACATGTCAGTGTGTGAGGAGATTTAATGATAGAGGATGACATGTCAGTGTGTGAGGAGATTTAATGATAGAGGATGACATGTCAGTGTGTGAGGAGATTTAGTGATAGAGGATGACATGTCAGTGTGTGAGGAGATTTAATGATAGAGGATGACATGTCAGTGTGTGAGGAGATTTAGTGATAGACGATGACATGTCAGTGTGTGAGGAGATTTAATGATAGAGGATGACATGTCAGCGTGTGAGGAGATTTAATGATAGAGGATGACATGTCAGTGTGTGAGGAGATTAATGATAGAGGATGACATGTCAGTGTGTGAGAAGATTTAATGATAGAGGATGACATGTCAGTGTGTGAGGAGATTTAATGATAGAGGATGACATGTCAGTGTGTGAGGAGATTTAATGATAGAGGATGACATGTCAGTGTGTGAGGAGATTTAATGATAGACGATGACATGTCAGTGTGTGAGGAGATTTAATGATAGAGGATGACATGTCAGTGTGTGAGGAGATTTAATGATAGACGATGACATGTCAGTGTGTGAGGAGATTTAATGATAGAGGATGACATGTCAGTGTGTGAGGAGATTTAATGATAGAGGATGACATGTCAGTGTGTGAGGAGATTTAATGATAGAGGATGACATGTCAGTGTGTGAGGAGATTTAGTGATAGAGGATGACATGTCAGTGTGTGAGGAGATTTAATGATAGAGGATGACATGTCAGTGTGTGAGGAGATTTAGTGATAGACGATGACATGTCAGTGTGTGAGGAGATTTAATGATAGAGGATGACGTGTCAGCGTGTGAGGAGATTTAGTGATAGAGGATGACATGTCAGTGTGTGAGGAGATTTAATGATAGAGGATGACATGTCAGTGTGTGAGGAGATTTAATGATAGAGGATGACATGTCAGTGTGTGAGGAGATTTAATGATAGAGGATGACATGTCAGTGTGTGAGGAGATTTAATGATAGAGGATGACATGTCAGTGTATGAGGAGATTTAATGATAGAGGATGACATGTCAGTGTGTGAGAAGATTTAATGATAGAGGATGACATGTCAGTGTGTGAGGAGATTTAATGATAGAGGATGACATGTCAGTGTGTGAGGAGATTTAATGATAGAGGATGACATGTCAGTGTGTGAGGAGATTTAATGATAGAGGATGACATGTCAGTGTGTGAGTAGATTTAGTGATAGAGGATAACATGTCAGTGTGTGAGAAGATTTAGTGATAGAGGATGACATGTCAGTGTGTGAGAAGATTTAATGATAGAGGATGACATGTCAGTGTGTGAGTAGATTTAGTGATAGAGGATGGCATGTCAATGTGAGTTGATTTAGTGATAGAGGATGACGTGTCAGTGTGTGAGTAGATTTAGTGATAGAGGATGACATGTCAGTGTGTGAGTTGATTTAATGATAGAGGATGACATGTCAGTGTGTGAGGAGATTTAATGATAGAGGATGACATGTCAGTGTGTGAGGAGATTTAATGATAGAGGATGACATGTCAGTGTGTGAGGAGATTTAATGATAGAGGATGACATGTCAGTGTGTGAGTTGATTTAGTGATAGAGGATGACATGTCAGTGTGAGTAGATTTAGTGATAGAGGATGACATGTCAGTGTGTGAGTAGATTTAGTGATAGAGGATGACATGTCAGTGTGTTAGTAGATTTAGTGATAGAGGATGACATGTCAGTGTGTGAGTAGATTTAGTGATAGAGGATGACATGTCAATGTGAGAAGATTTAGTGATAGAGGATGACATGTCAGTGTGTGAGTAGATTTAGTGATAGAGGATGACATGTCAGTGTGTGAGAAGATTTAGTGATAGAGGATAGCATGTCAGTGTGTGAGAAGATTTAGTGATAGAGGATGACATGTCAGTGTGTGAGGAGATTTAGTGATAGAGGATGACATTTCAGTGTGTGAGAAGATTTAGTGATAGAGGATGACATGTCAATGTGTGAGTAGATTTAGTGATAGAGGATGACATGTCAGTGTGTGAGAAGATTTAGTGATAGAGGATGACATGTCAATGTGTGAGTAGATTTAGTGATAGAGGATGACATGTCAGTGTGTGAGTAGATTTAGTGATAGAGGATGACATGTCAGTGTGTGAGTAGATTTAGTGATAGAGGATGACATGTCAGTGTGTTAGGAGATTTAGTGATAGAGGATGACATGTCAGTGTGTGGGAAGATTTAGTGATAGAGGATGACATGTCAGTGTGAGTTGATTTAGTGATAGAGGATGACATGTCAGTGTGAGTTGATTTAGTGATAGAGGATGACATGTCAGTGTATGAGGAGATTTAGTGATAGAGGATGACATGTCAGTGTGTGAGTAGATTTAGTGATAGAGGATGACATGTCAGTGTATGAGGAGATTTAGTGATAGAGGATGACATGTCAGTGTGAGTAGATTTAGTGATTGAGGATGACATGTCAGTGTATGAGTAGATTTAGTGATAGAGGATGACATGTCAGTGTGAGTTGATTTAGTGATAGAGGATGACATGTCAGTGTGAGTAGATTTAGTGATAGAGGATGACATGTCAGTGTGTGAGTAGATTTAGTGATAGAGGATGACATGTCAGTGTGAGTAGATTTAGTGATAGAGGATGACATGTCAGTGTGAGTAGATTTAGTGATAGAGGATGACATGTCAGTGTGTGAGTAGATTTAGTGATAGAGGATGACATGTCAGTGTGTGAGTAGATTTAGTGATAGAGGATGACATGTCAGTGTGTTAGGAGATTTAGTGATAGAGGATGACATGTCAGTGTGTGAGAAGATTTAGTGATAGAGGATGACATGTCAGTGTGAGTAGATTTAGTGATAGAGGATGACATGTCAGTGTGAGTTGATTTAGTGATAGAGGATGACATGTCAGTGTGAGTTGATTTAGTGATAGAGGATGACACGTCAGTGTGAGTAGATTTAGTGATAGAGGATGACCTTTCAATGTGTGAGTAGATTTAGTGATAGAGGATGACATGTCAGTGTGAGTTGATTTAGTGATAGAGGATGACACGTCAGTGTGAGTAGATTTAGTGATAGAGGATGACATGTCAATATGTGAGTAGATTTAGTGATAGAGGATGACATGTCAGTGTGAGTAGATTTAGTGATAGAGGATGACATGTCAGTGTGAGTAGATTTAGTGATAGAGGATGACATGTCAGTGTGAGTAGATTTAGTGATAGAGGATGACATGTCAGTGTGTGAGTAGATTTAGTGATAGAGGATGACATGTCAGTGTGTTAGGAGATTTAGTGATAGAGGATGACATGTCAGTGTGTGAGTAGATTTAGTGATAGAGGATGACATGTCAGTGTGTTAGGAGATTTAGTGATAGAGGATGACATGTCAGTGTGTGAGTAGATTTAGTGATAGAGGATGACATGCCAGTGTGAGTAGATTTAGTGATAGAGGATGACATGTCAGTGTGAGTTGATTTAGTGATAGAGGATGGCATGTCAATGTGAGGAGATTTAGTGATAGAGGATGACATGTCAGTGTGAGTAGATTTAGTGATAGAGGATGACATGTCAGTGTGAGTTGATTTAGTGATAGAGGATGACATGTCAGTGTGAGTAGATTTAGTGATAGAGGATGACATGTCAGTGTGAGTAGATTTAGTGATAGAGGATGACATGTCAGTGTGAGTAGATTTAATGATAGAGGATGACATGTCAGTGTGAGTTGATTTAGTGATAGAGGATGACATGTCAGTGTGTGAGTAGATTTAGTGATAGAGGATGACATGTCAGTGTGTGAGTAGATTTAGTGATAGAGGATGACATGTCAGTGTGTTAGGAGATTTAGTGATAGAGGATGACATGTCAGTGTGTGGGAAGATTTAGTGATAGAGGATGACATGTCAGTGTGAGTTGATTTAGTGATAGAGGATGACATGTCAGTGTGAGTTGATTTAGTGATAGAGGATGACATGTCAGGGTATGAGGAGATTTAGTGATAGAGGATGACATGTCAGTGTGTGAGGAGATTTAGTGATAGAGGATGACATGTCAGTGTATGAGGAGATT
Organism: Megaustenia siamemsis; assembly: GCA_032433765.1. Taxonomy (NCBI): domain Eukaryota; kingdom Metazoa; phylum Mollusca; class Gastropoda; order Stylommatophora; family Ariophantidae; genus Megaustenia; species Megaustenia siamemsis. The sequence continues at coordinate 59,735,876 of JAVIAB010000046.1, forward strand.
AAGTGATAGAGGATGACATGTCAGTGTGAGTAGATTTAGTGATAGAGGATGACATGTCAGTGTATGAGGAGATTTAGTGATAGAGGATGACATGTCAGTGTGAGTTGATTTAGTGATAGAGGATGACATGTCAGTGTGTGAGTAGCTTTAGTGATAGAGGATGACATGTCAGTGTGAGTTGATTTAGTGATAGAGGATGACATGTCAGTGTGAGTAGATTTAGTGATAGAGGATGACGTGTCAGTGTATGAGTAGATTTAGTGATAGAGGATGACATGTCAATGTGAGTAGATTTAGTGATAGAGGATGACATGTCAGTGTGTTAGGAGATTTAGTGATAGAGGATGACATGTCAATGTGAGTAGATTTAGTGATAGAGGATGACATGTCAGTGTGTTAGGAGATTTAGTGATAGAGGATGACATGTCAGTGTGTGAGTAGATTTAGTGATAGAGGATGACATGTCAGTGTGTTAGGAGATTTAGTGATAGAGGATGACATGTCAGTGTGTGAGAAGATTTAGTGATAGAGGATGACATGTCAGTGTGAGTAGATTTAGTGATAGAGGATGACATGTCAGTGTGAGTTGATTTAGTGATAGAGGATGACATGTCAGTGTGAGTTGATTTAGTGATAGAGGATGACACGTCAGTGTGAGTAGATTTAGTGATAGAGGATGACCTTTCAATGTGTGAGTAGATTTAGTGATAGAGGATGACATGTCAGTGTGAGTTGATTTAGTGATAGAGGATGACACGTCAGTGTGAGTAGATTTAGTGATAGAGGATGACATGTCAATATGTGAGTAGATTTAGTGATAGAGGATGACATGTCAGTGTGAGTAGATTTAGTGATAGAGGATGACATGTCAGTGTGAGTAGATTTAGTGATAGAGGATGACATGTCAGTGTGAGTAGATTTAGTGATAGAGGATGACATGTCAGTGTGTGAGTAGATTTAGTGATAGAGGATGACATGTCAGTGTGTTAGGAGATTTAGTGATAGAGGATGACATGTCAGTGTGTGAGTAGATTTAGTGATAGAGGATGACATGTCAGTGTGTTAGGAGATTTAGTGATAGAGGATGACATGTCAGTGTGTGAGTAGATTTAGTGATAGAGGATGACATGCCAGTGTGAGTAGATTTAGTGATAGAGGATGACATGTCAGTGTGAGTTGATTTAGTGATAGAGGATGGCATGTCAATGTGAGGAGATTTAGTGATAGAGGATGACATGTCAGTGTGAGTAGATTTAGTGATAGAGGATGACATGTCAGTGTGAGTTGATTTAGTGATAGAGGATGACATGTCAGTGTGAGTAGATTTAGTGATAGAGGATGACATGTCAGTGTGAGTAGATTTAGTGATAGAGGATGACATGTCAGTGTGAGTAGATTTAATGATAGAGGATGACATGTCAGTGTGAGTTGATTTAGTGATAGAGGATGACATGTCAGTGTGTGAGTAGATTTAGTGATAGAGGATGACATGTCAGTGTGTGAGTAGATTTAGTGATAGAGGATGACATGTCAGTGTGTTAGGAGATTTAGTGATAGAGGATGACATGTCAGTGTGTGGGAAGATTTAGTGATAGAGGATGACATGTCAGTGTGAGTTGATTTAGTGATAGAGGATGACATGTCAGTGTGAGTTGATTTAGTGATAGAGGATGACATGTCAGGGTATGAGGAGATTTAGTGATAGAGGATGACATGTCAGTGTGTGAGGAGATTTAGTGATAGAGGATGACATGTCAGTGTATGAGGAGATTAAGTGATAGAGGATGACATGTCAGTGTGAGTAGATTTAGTGATAGAGGATGACATGTCAGTGTATGAGGAGATTTAGTGATAGAGGATGACATGTCAGTGTGAGTTGATTTAGTGATAGAGGATGACATGTCAGTGTGTGAGTAGCTTTAGTGATAGAGGATGACATGTCAGTGTGAGTTGATTTAGTGATAGAGGATGACATGTCAGTGTGAGTAGATTTAGTGATAGAGGATGACGTGTCAGTGTATGAGTAGATTTAGTGATAGAGGATGACATGTCAATGTGAGTAGATTTAGTGATAGAGGATGACATGTCAGTGTGTTAGGAGATTTAGTGATAGAGGATGACATGTCAATGTGAGTAGATTTAGTGATAGAGGATGACATGTCAGTGTGTTAGGAGATTTAGTGATAGAGGATGACATGTCAGTGTGTTAGGAGATTTAGTGATACAGGATGACATGTCAGTGTGTTAGGAGATTTAGTGATACAGGATGACATGTCAGTGTGAGTAGATTTAGTGATAGAGGATGATATGTTAGTGTGTTGACATTTTGTGATAGAGGATTTTATGTTAGTGTGTGGACATTTAGTGATAGAGGACGATATGTTAGTGTGTGGACATTTAGTGATAGAGGACGATATGTTAGTGTGTGGACATTTAGTGATAGAGGACGATATGTTAGTGTGTGGACATTTAGTGATAGAGGACGATATGTTAGTGTGTGGACATTTAGTGATAGAGGACGATATGTTAGGGTGTGGACATTTAGTGATAGAGGATGATATGTTAGGGTGTGGACATTTAGTGATAGAGGATGATATGTCAGTGTGTGGACATTTAGTGATAGAGGATGATATGTCAGTGTGTGGACATTTAGTGATAGAGGATGGTATGTCAGTGTGTGGACATTAGTGATAGAGGATGATATGTTAGGGTGTGGACATTTAGTGATAGAGGATGACATATCATTGTGTTGACATTTAATCATAGTGGATGACATGTCAGTGTGTTAGGACATTTAGTGATAGAGGATGACATGTCAGTGTGTTGATATTTAATCATTGTGGATGACATGTTAGTGTGTTGACATTTAATCATTGTGGATGACATGTCAGTGTGTGAGGAGATTTAGTGATAGAGGATGACATGTCAGTGTGAGTAGATTTAGTGATAGAGGATGACATGTCAGTGTGTGAGTAGATTTAGTGATAGAGGATGACATGTCAGTGTGTGAGTAGATTTAGTGATAGAGGATGACATGTCAGTGTGTTAGGAGATTTAGTGATAGAGGATGACATGTCAGTGTGTGAGAAGATTTAGTGATAGAGGATGACATGTCAGTGTGAGTAGATTTAGTGATAGAGGATGACATGTCAGTGTGAGTTGATTTAGTGATAGAGGATGACATGTCAGTGTGAGTTGATTTAGTGATAGAGGATGACACGTCAGTGTGAGTAGATTTAGTGATAGAGGATGACCTTTCAATGTGTGAGTAGATTTAGTGATAGAGGATGATATGTTAGTGTGTTGACATTTTGTGATAGAGGATTTTATGTTAGTGTGTGAGAAGATTTAGTGATAGAGGATGACATGTCAGTGTGTGAGAAGATTTAATGATAGAGGATGACATGTCAGTGTGTGAGTAGATTTAGTGATAGAGGATGGCATGTCAATGTGAGTTGATTTAGTGATAGAGGATGACATGTCAGTGTGTGAGTAGATTTAGTGATAGAGGATGACATGTCAGTGTGTGAGTTGATTTAGTGATAGAGGATGACATGTCAATGTGTGAGAAGATTTAGTGATAGAGGATGACATGTCAATGTGAGTTGATTTAGTGATAGAGGATGACATGTCAGTGTGAGTAGATTTAGTGATAGAGGATGACATGTCAGTGTGTGAGTAGATTTAGTGATAGAGGATGACATGTCAGTGTGTTAGTAGATTTAGTGATAGAGGATGACATGTCAGTGTGTGAGTAGATTTAGTGATAGAGGATGACATGTCAGTGTGTGAGTAGATTTAGTGATAGAGGATGACATGTCAGTGTGTGAGAAGATTTAGTGATAGAGGATAGCATGTCAGTTTGTGAGAAGATTTAGTGATAGAGGATGACATGTCAGTGTGTGAGGAGATTTAGTGATAGAGGATGACATGTCAGCGTGTGAGAAGATTTAGTGATAGAGGATGACATGTCAGTGTGTGAGAAGATTTAGTGATAGAGGATGACATGTCAATGTGTGAGTAGATTTAGTGATAGAGGATGACATGTCAGTGTGTGAGTAGATTTAGTGATAGAGGATGACATGTCAGTGTGTGAGTAGATTTAGTGATAGAGGATGACATGTCAGTGTGTTAGGAGATTTAGTGATAGAGGATGACATGTCAGTGTGTGGGAAGATTTAGTGATAGAGGATGACATGTCAGTGTGAGTTGATTTAGTGATAGAGGATGACATGTCAGTGTGAGTTGATTTAGTGATAGAGGATGACACGTCAGTGTGAGTAGATTTAGTGATAGAGGATGACATGTCAATGTGAGTTGATTTAGTGATAGAGGATGACATGTCAATGTGAGTAGATTTAGTGATAGAGGATGACATGTCAGTGTATGAGGAGATTTAGTGATAGAGGATGACATGTCAGTGTGTGAGGAGATTTAGTGATAGAGGATGACATGTCAGTGTATGAGGAGATTTAGTGATAGAGGATGACATGTCAGTGTGAGTAGATTTAGTGATAGAGGATGACATGTTAGTGTATGAGTAGATTTAGTGATAGAGGATGACATGTCAGTGTGTGAGTAGATTTAGTGATAGAGGATGACATGTCAGTGTGAGTAGATTTAGTGATAGAGGATGACATGTCAGTGTGTGAGTAGATTTAGTGATAGAGGATGACATGTCAGTGTGTGAGTAGATTTAGTGATGGAGGATGACATGTCAGTGTGTTAGGAGATTTTGTGATAGAGGATGACATGTCAGTGTGAGTAGATTTAGTGATAGAGGATGACATGTCAGTGTTAGTAGATTTAGTGATAGAGTATGACATGTCAGTGTGTGAGTAGATTTAGTGATAGAGGATGACATGTCAGTGTGAGTAGATTTAGTGATAGAGGATGACATGTCAGTGTGAGTAGATTTAGTGATAGAGGATGACATGTCAGTGTGTGAGTAGATTTAGTGATAGAGGATGACATGTCAGTGTGTTAGGAGATTTAGTGATAGAGGATGACATGTCAGTGTGTGAGTAGATTTAGTGATAGAGGATGACATGTCAGTGTGTTAGGAGATTTAGTGATAGAGGATGACATGTCAATGTGAGTTGATTTAGTGATAGAGGATGACATGTCAGTGTGAGTAGATTTAGTGATAGAGGATGACATGTCAGTGTGAGTAGATTTAGTGATAGAGGATGACATGTCAGTGTGTGAGTAGATTTAATGATAGAGGATGACATGTCAGTGTGTTAGGAGATTTAGTGATAGAGGATGGCATGTCAATGTGAGCAGATTTAGTGATAGAGAATGACATGTCAGTGTGAGTAGATTTAGTGATAGAGGATGACATGTCAGTGTGAGTAGATTTAATGATAGAGGATGACATGTCAGTGTGAGTTGATTTAGTGATAGAGGATGACATGTCAGTGTGAGTTGATTTAGTGATAGAGGATGACATGTCAGTGTGAGTTGATTTAGTGATAGAGGATGACATGCCAGTGTGAGTTGATTTAGTGATAGAGGATGACATGTCAGTGTGAGTAGATTTAGTGATAGAGGATGACATGTTAGTGTGAGTAGATTTAGTGATAGAGGATGACATGTCAGTGTGAGTTGATTTAGTGATAGAGAATGACATGTCAGTGTGAGTAGATTTAGTGATAGAGGATAACATGTCAGTGTGAGTTGATTTAGTGATAGAGGATGACATGTCAGTGTGAGTTGATTTAGTGATAGAGGATGACATGTCAGTGTGAGTTGATTTAGTGATAGAGAATGACATGTCAGTGTGAGTAGATTTAGTGATAGAGGATGACATGCCAGTGTGAGTAGATTTAATGATAGAGGATGACATGTCAGTGTGAGTTGATTTAGTGATAGAGGATGACATGTCAGTGTGTGAGTAGCTTTAGTGATAGAGGATGACATGTCAGTGTGAGTAGATTTAGTGATAGAGGATGACATGTCAGTGTGTGAGTAGCTTTAGTGATAGAGGATGACATGTCAGTGTGAGTTGATTTAGTGATAGAGGATGACATGTCAGTGTGAGTAGATTTAGTGATAGAGGATGACATGTCAGTGTATGAGGAGATTTAGTGATAGAGAATGACATGTCAATGTGAGTAGATTTAGTGATAGAGGATGACATGTCAGTGTGAGTAGATTTAGTGATAGAGGATGACATGTCAATGTGAGTAGATTTAGTGATAGAGGATGACATGTCAGTGTGTTAGGAGATTTAGTGATAGAGGATGACATGTCAGTGTGTTAGGAGATTTAGTGATAGAGGATGACATGTCAATGTGAGTAGATTTAGTGATAGAGGATGACATGTCAGTGTGAGTAGATTTAGTGATAGAGGATGACATGTCAGTGTGTTAGGAGATTTAGTGATAGAGGATGACATGTCAGTGTGTTAGGAGATTTAGTGATAGAGGATGACATGTCAGTGTGTTGACATTTAATCATTGTGGATGATATGTCAGTGTGTTAGGACATTAAGTGATAGAGGATGACATGACAGTGTGAGGGCATTAAGTGATAGAGGATGACATGTCAGCGTGGGGACATTTAGTGATAGAGGATGACATGTCAGTGTGTTAGGACATTTAGTGATAGAGACGACAAGTCAGTGTCATTACATGCCAGCAAAACCTGACCTTCATGCAGCTCACAAGTGAAACAGGTGAACACTTATAACATTAGCTAAGATGTATACTCAGTGGACAGATGAAAGTCAAATATAATCAAGTTCTGGGCTAACACATATGTTCACTATCCTCCAACACTGTCATCTAAGATGACTAGGCCACCCGTGCCCATGGTTGAATTTACAAAATATCCTATATGTAGAGACAGTCATCAGTAAAGGAAAACCCCTTCTACACTACAAAGATATCTGTAAATGAAACATGAGGGTTCTTGATATGATATAACTGGGAGAGTTTGCTAAAGACAGATCCAACTGAAGGCAATCTGTAGGTGAAATCAGCAAACTTAATTTGATGAAGTTGTGAACAAAAGAAAAGAAAGCCATCTCAAAAAGTTGTGTCCAATGACATTAAATGCATTGTCTTGAGAGCCTGATAACATGCAACTATTGCTCTATAACATTGTTTTGTTTACAGTTCAGTACATGTGTACAAGTGCTGTTTGAGTTAAACAATCTATAACATTGTTTTGTTTATAGTTCAGTACATGTGCTGTTTGAGTTAAAAAATCTATGACATTGTTTTGTTTATAGTTCAGTACATGTGATGTTTGAGTTAAACAATCTATAACATTGTTTTGTTTATAGTTCAGTACATGTGATGTTTGAGTTAAACAATCTATAACATTGTTTTGTTTATAGTTCAGTACATGTGTTGTTTGAGTTAAACAATCTATAACATTGTTTTGTTTATCGTTCAGTACATGTGTTGTTTGAGTTAAACAATCTGTGAGATTGATCCCCTATACTTTGATTTATTGTCTTTGTTCAGTGTGATGGCTGTTCCCTAGACCTGGCCAATGGTCCCAGCCTGGAGGGTATAGCCATCCTCAACATCCCATCCATTTATGGAGGCACAAACTTGTGGGGAGACAATCCTAGCCAAAAAAAGCGAAGAAAAGCTCAGAAAACAAAAAAAGATAAGGATCGAGAGTTTTCTACCAGCAGCATGTCATCAGCAGAGTTAGCCATTGCAGTACAGAGTAGGTAGAAATATTTTGTGAGTGTGTGTGTGTCAGAGATAGCAAGATGAGAATGTGTTTGTAGTGTTTGTAATATTATGTTTATAGTGCTGCTTTTATGGGGATGTGGTAGTGGTGAATAGCTAATGCTCAGGCCACTCTGTGTGAGAAAGTGAGTGACATTATGTAAGCAGCCATTAGCATGAGCTGGGACTTGTCTGTTTAGATGATCATCCCACCATCGGATAATCCCATAATTGCTTCTTTGTTTCCCTCAGCCTAGTGAATTCTATCTTCATTTACTTCTTCTCTTGGCCTCTCTGTTTAGTCTATTTGTTTGTGTTACAGCGTTGTGATGTTCTTTGTTGTATGGTATATATCTTGACAACACATTACATTACATTGATGTTACTACATGTAACTGATAAGATCATGACAGAGTCTTTCTTTTCTTAATATATAATGATATTCACGTTTATTGAATTCTGCTGGCACACATGATCTATAGTCTTGGATGCAATGTTTCATTCATTTCACACAATTTGTTATAATCTATCTACTTACGACATGTAAGATGAATATATGAAACACAATTCTTGAAACACTTGGAAGTGGACTACTACTGTCATAATATTCTTGTCAACTTCTTTATCTAGTTTCTATCAATGTCAATTCCTACTGACTTGACTACTCAAGACTTCTACTCTTAACTTCTACTGTTCTGACTCTACTGTTTCTAATCTGCTTAACTGCTAAGCCTACATCCTAACTGTCTTTCTGGTCTTCCAACTCCTGTGTCTTAAACTGTTGTGCAAAACCTTAAGTACTCACACAACTCTCTTCTACCTGAGGCTCAGCAGCCAATCAGCTGCTGCTGAGTGCCCCTGCGACCCTTATGATCACAAGTGTTCATCACTTACGTTTACGTGTCCAGTGTCCACTATCTGTGACTCACACCTGGACTTTCCCAAATTTGGGCAAAGCATCCTGTTTCCCCGAATCTCTACGACCTATTTGGAATAACATTACCTCATGACACTGGCCTCTCCTGGTAGCTAATTACCTGGCAGAGTAACACCATGAGTTTAGTGCATGGTATCATGTGATGGTCATTTACAATAACAACTAACTTGCATGGACAATCGTGGAGATTTGACAATACGTCACGAGGTCGATGCGTGATGGTCATCCTCACAACAACTGGGCGTATGTGTCGTTCCACTATTCTGGACCTCTCCTTCGGTGCGTGTCACTACCCACCCTCTACAACAGGTGAGTGGGGATCATGGAAAATCCCATCGCTTTGTCCAATTACTCTGAACCTCACTCCTTCCTCCAGGTTACTACCCTTCTCCTATAACCTCTACTGTAACTAAACTTCTGACTCACTAGTGATACTGAAATACCATCATTATAGTTAAATCTGCTGGTCGCCACTATATGATACTGTCATCGTCTATTCATGGAGCGGTAACGACTAAATTACCTGCTCTCTCTATGCTTCCTTAGCTTACTCTGTTACATATTCCTCCCTTATTACATATCAGATTTATTTCTAAGTAAATAAATCTTAGTATCATCTACATAAAATAGTAACAGAGTTATATGGAACATCAATAATATATGACTATTAATCATAATAGTCAATCAAAAATTCTAAGTTACCTAAAAAAAATTCAGTACAATGTTCCTCTAAATAATTGTCACCATACAACATTCATTCTTTAATAATACATAAGCATCAACACAATCTAGGAGACAATAAGGTACTGAGCAATAAAACTTATTTGTAACCAAAAAACTTTAACATTTCCAAGGGACTTAATTTTTGAAAATATGTCCAGTTGTGTCCCTTGAATGAGTAACTCAACCATTTACTATAATGCAAGTCTTATTGAAAATGTTAACTAATTCTTGACAATGACTGTTTGTCAGCTTCTTGAGGCTACATCACAGGCATCACCAGACATCTGTCGACTGGCATCTGTGATCCCAATATCCTATAAATAAACTCATAAGACAAACCATGTACAACACGCATTTGTAAGGTATTAATAAAACATTAAACATTATCTTCAACATTTTACAAATGAAACCTCTGACAGACTGTCAAAGAAGTCTGAAATAAAAATATTCGTGATAAAAAAATTTTCACATATTTGCTCAATTCACATAGAACATATACTGACAAAACTTAGACAATGCACACATCTCCGGAGACTACGGATCACAAACAACACTTAGTTTGAGCAACAATATATCAATATACATACATATATACTTCAGACTTATTTACATCATACTCTTTCTCTGAGCCTCATTTCTCTATATATTATATGACTTCTTGTAAGTCATCATCAATCAATAATTTCTGGAACTCTCTCTCAAGCTCCAGATTAATTACCCATGAGTCCATCCTTTAGACTCATTTCTCCTGATACTCTTCTAGTATCATCTTAGACTCAAGATCAGAATTATCTGGACACCGTCCACTTGACAGTATCTATCAGTCATATTCATTTATTCGACTCAGATATTTCTATTTACATCTCATACTCACAGGACTACCATTTAGTCTCTATAACTTCTGGAAACTCTCTCTCAAGTTCCATTTCTCCTTATATAACCTTTTACGAGTTACCACTCTGGTTACATGTTTCACATGAGTCTCCTCTAGACCCATCTTCTTCAGGTCATTACCTCTCACACAACTTAAAATCTCTTAATTTCTTATGTAACCTTTCTGAGTTATCACTCAGTTACATAATTTCACATGAGTCTCCTCTAGACTCATTTTCTTCAATTTAAAAAAAAACCTAATTCTTTTAGGTCTCACACAAACACAGAATATTACCTATTATTGGTCAGTTGTTCCTTGGATTACCATCCAACTTCGCCAGTTTAAGAACTCTGACCAACTCGTAGTTAGTACCATATGTTTCACATTGGTAACTCTTAACTTCTAGTTCATCTGAGGTAATCTCTATTTCCTCAGCTCTCTTGTCTTCTATATTCTCTTGACACTACTATCTACTCTCGTATCTCTTCTATGCTTCGCTTAACCTCTTTTTTTTTTTTTTTTTTTACGACATGGAGTCTCATCTGAAGACAATCCATAAGGTCGTTTATTGCCTCGGTCCCCCATCTCACTTGTCTCATACTTCTCTGATGAAACTTGTATCCCCGTCTCGTGATCTTCCGACTCCTCTCCTTCCGCTGATGTGACTGATACATTTCTACACTCGTGATCAGCTGGGGGTTTCCTCTCAACTACTCGTAATTTGCATTCCGGGCTGGTGTTCAGGTCATCTGATGAGTGCCTCCTTGTTCTCCTAACTCTTAACCTTTGATCTGTTCCACTATATCGGCCTTGTTCTTCGGTCTGTGTGGTAGATTCTTCTCTATCTTCTTGAGCCAGCCTGGCATCTCTATCCGCTATCCGTTGTCGATGTTCTGGGATAGGCATGTCACTTTCATTCGAGGAATGTCTTCTCATCCTCCTGAGCCTTTTCTTATTTCGTTCTGCTCTTCTTCTACTAGCTAATCGAGTGTTTTGGAATGGGGCTTGTGGTTCAACATCCTCCCCCTCTGATGATTCCGGCGAGGTGGACTCTTCTGTAATCAGTAGCTCCTGATTTCTTCTTGTATATGCCCGGGGACCCGGAAAGTTATCTTCTCTAGGTAACTCAGTGTCCGTGTCATCCGTGGTTGTGGATGACTTATAATTTATTCTTGGAGCAGCATAGGTGGCCTGACGAGGTTTCCTACCTAGGTTGTTTTCACTAATGGGTTCATTCCATAGCTCTACATCAGCTTTCAGGGACTGTACGTGAGTTCTGATAATTGTATTCTTCAGTTGGTGTTTGATGTTGTAATTAGTAGGTCCTGTTTTCTTTAATATATAGTATCCTTCTTCCCAACGGGGCTCCAGTTTTGAGCTTGTGTGGGGCTTCCTGTATAATACCTTTTCTCCTACTTCAAAAGTAGGGGTCTGAGTTACTTTCGACCTTCTATTCCTTTTTTTTCCATATTCTTCAGGTTGGCCCATACTGCACGTTGTGCATGGTGCATTTGCTGTAATATAATTTCCGTGATGTCTTCGCCATAATATTTCCTTCTAGGCTTGAGTAGATTGTCTAGTGGCAACATTGGATCTCTACCAAACAATAAGAAGAAGGGGGAATATTTTGTGCTTTCGTTTTTATTTACTCGTATCGCTGCTAAGGCGTGATTCAATACAACATCCCAATCCTTACTACCATCACTGGTGGTCTTAGCAAGGATGTCGTTTAACGTTCTATGTTGTCTCTCATTAATCCCGTTCGACTGGGGGTGGTATATAGATGTGGTAATATGTTTAATGTTTAATTTCTTCATGGTTTGTTCAAACTGATGACTGGTGAATTCACCTCCATTGTCAGTAAGTATGATTTGTGGACAACTATACCTTGGAATGAATTCATTCAACAAAATATCAAGCACTGTATTGCTAGTCTTGTCTGACACTGGGAAGCTTTCTGGCCATCTACTGTAACTATCCGTAAAGTGCACAATGTATTTGTTCCCTGAGAGTGTCCTCGGGTAAGGACCTGTAATATCTATGCTTACCTTTTGCATTGGAAAATGCTGCTTGTCCATCCCTTGAAGTGGACATTTTGCAGTTTGCATATTCCTTAATCTACATATTTTGCACCTTTTCACATAATTAGAGATCTCTTGGAACATCCCTGGCCAATAGTATTTAATTCTTGTTGCATCTAGGATCTTATCTCTACCTACGTGTCCATTCTTATCATGGTACGCCTCCATCACTTGTTTTCTGCAGCTTGTAGGTATGTAGACTTGACATCTATGATCTATGTTTTTGCTGGAGACATAACACAGAGTCCCATCTTCATCAATTAGAAATTGTTTCCATTTCTGTAGATTCTTGTTCTCCAGATCCTGGATTATTATTTTGGATGCTGTGTCTTTCTCTTTCTCGCCTGACTACAGACATTTCCACTTCTTCACTATCATCAGTTTCTTCATTCTGTTCTACTTCAGTTTGTCTCTGGACCATGGAATTGTTGTGGCGGTTAGTATTGATTATGTTTACTTGGAGATTTCTATCATCTACTTCTGGTTCCTCTTCCTCTTCATCTTCTTCTTCATTTTCCTTGTAGGGGATTCTGGACAAGAGATCTGCGCAGGTATTCTCTGTTCCAGGTATATATTCTATGTGTGCATTATAGCTCTGCAGATTTAAAGCCCAAGCTTGGATTTTCCTATTTTGCACCGGCGACTTTAACATATCCTTCAGAGGTTTATGGTCAGTCTTAATGATGACTCTCGTATTACGAAGATAAAAATCTAACTTCTGTACCGCATAGTGAATAGCAAATGCTTCTTTCTCAACTGTGGACCAATTCCTTTGAGATCTACTAAGTTTATGTGATAAAAAATAAATAGGCCTCTCACTCTTAATTCCTGGTATAATTTCGTTCTCATCACCACTATGTTGGACCAAGCAAGCTCCAATGGCTTGGTCTGATGCATCAGTGTATAGGATCATGTCTTTATTGGCATCGGGGTGTGCTAACAGTGGTATGGAGGTTAATTCTTCTTTTAAGCTATTAAATGATCTCTGACATTCTGCTGTCCATTTAAACCTCGCAAACTTTCTAGTTAGTGCAATTAAAGGCTCTACTATTTCAGAGAAATTTGGAATGAATCTCCGATAATAGCTGCACATTCCTATAAAGCTCCGGACTTCTCTGGTCTTAGTAGGGTTTGCCATGTTTCTGATTGCCTTAATTTTATCCCCATCTGGTTTAATTCCTTCTCTACAAACCACAAATCCTAAATATTTAGTTTCTGTTCTTAGAAACTCACATTTGTTCATTTTTAATTTTACGGAGTGGTGCCTCAGTCTTTCAAATACCAGCTCAAGGTGCTTAAGATGGTCTTGGATAGTGCTAGATGTAAACACCAAGATATCATCCATGTACGCTAATGCAAATTTTTGCATACCAGCCAACACCTCATCCATTAGACCCATGTAAGTAGCAGGTGAATTCTTGAGCCCAAAAGGCATCACATTCCAGGCAAAGCTGCCTATGTGTGTGCTAAAAGATGTCTTATGAATAGAATCTCTACTCACCTTTATGCACCAATAGCCGGACTTGGCGTCTAATTTCGATATGAACTTAACCCCATTTAACATGCCCAGAATATCATCAATCAAAGGCATGGCGTAAGATATGCTCTTGGTGACTTTGTTCAGTGCTCTGTAGTCACAGCAGAATCTTTGAGTACCATCCTTCTTTGTCACTAATACAATGGGTGATGACCAAGCTGATTTAATCCTTTGGATAACATTAGCCTTGAGCATTTCCTCAATTGCCTTCTCCACTAATTCTCTATCTTTTAATGGAGTTCGATAAGGTCTAGAGTATACCGGTGGTGAGTCTCCAGTATCAATCTCTAACTCCGTAGTGGTGGTTCTGCCTAGCTCGAAATCACTTAACGCGAACACATCATGATTCTTTAATATTAGAGGTTCAACTAACCTCCTGTTTTCTCCATCAGTGGCTAACTGTGCCAATAAACTCTCTTTCCGCTCGTTTGTTAATATCGTATGATTGGACTTGCCCATTGGGTAAGTCTGATGACTGCTGTACTTGGCTGGTCTGGCCTGGCAACTCCGGTAGGGTTCCTCCAGGTTACTATTCCAATGTTTATTACAATTGTAATTGTTTCTATTCCTTCCTATGACATCATTCCTTGATGCCCTATGATTGCTCTTGAATTTACTCTGGTTATAATTATTGTAATTGCTTTGGAATTTATTCTTTTGTATTTTGTCTTCTCTCACCATTGCTACTTCAACAGTCTCTTCCTCCTTGTCAACTTCAGCTACAACACAGCCTTTCTTTAATTGTATAGTCTTGCCTGTATTATTGAGCAACATGAGTGGAAATTCATTATCCTTCCCAAGACTTACTATTCCATCTATGGAATCTACCCTGGTTCATCTACTATAAAGGAACTCCTTAAGGTTCTAGTTTTTATGGTGGTGCCTGCTTGAAGGCATGGGCTCTTTTTGACCCTTGCTTGTATAATATTGACTGTACGGGGCTTTAACACTACTGTCTTCTTGGTTCTAACCAAGCTAGCTATATGTATATCCTCTTCCATGGACATCCATTCATGACCCATCTGAATCTTTTCAATGTCAAAGAATATTCTGACTCCTTCACGGTGTAAAAGATCCCGTCCTAGTATCATAACTCGGTTACAATTTCTAGCTACTCTGAACGTCTGTTTTAGCCTAGTTTTTCCCAGCTGTATATCAAGTTTTGTAATTCCTATTACTCCTAGTGACCCTCCATTACCGACTCGAGATTGTTTGTCGTTCGCCACAATTTGTACTTATTCTGTAATTGCCTATATGCAGATTCTCTAATTACACTCACCTCAGCTCCTGTGTCTACTAATGCCCTAAATCTATGCCCGTCTACTTTAACAATACAGGAACTGGGGTCTCCTTTCTTCATTTTCTTTTCCTCCGGCCACTTATGACTTTTCTCACTCTTTGGGGCCTGGGTCCATGAGCGAGGCATTAGTTTCCCTGGTTGGCTCTGTGACTGACTCCAAATCCACTGCTATATGGTAACCTCTGATCTCTTCGGTTATTCCCATTATATCTTTGTCTACATTCTCTCTGTAGATGACCGAGTTTATTGCAATTGAAACATCTTTTGTTCCCTGCGACTCCCTCTATTCTTCGTGGTGGTCCTTCCATCCTTGTTCTATTCCAACTGTGTCGAGCATGGTCCACTTCCATGGATGTGTGTCCTACTTCTCTATCACTTCTATTCCTTCCATGTCTACCTTGATCTACCTCCATTAGTTGATGACTCCACTCTCCAGCTGGACCTACACCTCTGGTTTCTTCGCGTCTTGTGTGCCCTTGAGAGATGGGGTTATCTTCAATCGCACATCTTTTCATATGATTTTCTTCCTTGATGGCTAAATCTAAGGTTTCGTTAATTGTCTTAAGATCCTTCCTAAGTAAATATAATTTTAGTCCTCTGTTAGTTAATCCTTCAACAAAAATGGTTATGATCTGCAATTGTATATCCTCATCCCTTATACCAGTTCTCACAAATGCCCTTTCTGCAAGCCCGATTAATCTGTCTCCATATGTACACACCGCTTCTCCTTCGTTCTGTTTCATCTTAAGTAATTTCGCAAACAAGTCTTGCGAATTTCTCTCTTCAGCATATCTCGAACTTAATGTTTGTTTTGTGCTCTCCCATGTTGCCTCTGGTTCTGTTTCTAGTTTCCTTCTCATGAATGTGGATACCTCATCCGAACAAGTCTGGAAGGCGATATTCTTTGGTTCTCTGTTCTGTGTTAAATATGCAAATTTTTCTATATTTTCTATCCATCTTCTAAATTTTGATGGCTCACCTTTAAATGTGGGGATGCTATTGCTGATGTTTTGATGGTTTATCGCCAGTCTCAGTTCGTTCAGTGTTTCGGTGGTGGGGTCTACTGTGGTTGCCATGTTTCCTATAATACCTACCTCTCCCTTCTATTGATAGAACAACAATTAAAATTTATTATATGTTATATTACATGTACTAATTATCAGCACTTTATGAGCTCTACTCTGGCCTCGGTTTCTGGAATAAATAGAAATTATTATTAATTTCCCTGTGGAATAAAAACAATGTAGTATAAAAATGATTATTTAATCTCCCTGTGGAATAACCATGTAGTATTTCAAACACTATTAAAAGAATACATCCAGTACAATTTAAAAATGGTTACAGAACAATATAACATATGGTATGTCACCTTTACCAATAATAATATTAAAATTACTTATTTTTAAGCCAAACTACATAACAGTACTCTTTAAAAAATTCAACTAGCTGTTTAAAAAAATTGTTTACAATATTCGCTGGTATATTAATTAATAATACTTTCTAAAAATCATTAATTAATTAATTACTTAACAAACTACTTAATAAATAAATTATTGTTTCTCAGCTGTTGATGATCGGTTTCTTCCTTCTGGTCTTCTAATGTCTAATGTTAATTTATTTTAATTTCACAACACTCGCGAATGGCCATTATAATATTTATCTATTAACACTCTTACTTGTTACTTGACTTGTTTCTCTAAATAAAGACTACACCACTTGAAATTATTAATTATCAATCACAATTCACAATTTTCCTCAATAAATTGCCACATGAGAAAATTCGACACGTTCGACAATTACAAATGTGTCGGGAGTTATCTGACGATGAGGATATTCTGTTGAGAGTTATACCTGATGCCTCTTCCTGAATACTTTCAAAATAAACACTGTGGTGGGTCACAGTTCAAAGGTCGGCCTCATTGATGAACTTTGAATCTCAGGTGGACGAAACAATGATTTGTGCTGAATAAAATTTTAGTGCCTCTCTTAGACACTTGACACAGGTAAATTTCAGTGTAATTTGACTTTTTGACCTGAAGGACAGGTACTCTTGATTGGAAAAATGACAATCTCAGCTGGCAGGAGTGCAACACAGGTAGAATTGTGGTGTGTTGAACTTTTGACCCGGTAGAGGGTACACGGTGATTTCTCTGTGATTTCTAAGTTGAAGACTGGGCAGGCTATTTATTCTTCCATTAACTTTCTGTCATTCATTTATTTGATTTCTCTCCGCGACAACCTCAGGCTTGAATCCTTGATTACTGACAACAAATAATCAAACCTGTTACAGCGTTGTGATGTTCTTTGTTGTATGGTATATATCTTGACAACACATTACATTACATTGATGTTACTACATGTAACTGATAAGATCATGACAGAGTCTTTCTTTTCTTAATATATAATGATATTCACGTTTATTGAATTCTGCTGGCACACATGATCTATAGTCTTGGATGCAATGTTTCATTCATTTCACACAATTTGTTATAATCTATCTACTTACGACATGTAAGATGAATATATGAAACACAATTCTTGAAACACTTGGAAGTGGACTACTACTGTCATAATATTCTTGTCAACTTCTTTATCTAGTTTCTATCAATGTCAATTCCTACTGACTTGACTACTCAAGACTTCTACTCTTAACTTCTACTGTTCTGACTCTACTGTTTCTAATCTGCTTAACTGCTAAGCCTACATCCTAACTGTCTTTCTGGTCTTCCAACTCCTGTGTCTTAAACTGTTGTGCAAAACCTTAAGTACTCACACAACTCTCTTCTACCTGAGGCTCAGCAGCCAATCAGCTGCTGCTGAGTGCCCCTGCGACCCTTATGATCACAAGTGTTCGTCACTTACGTTTACGTGTCCAGTGTCCACTATCTGTGACTCACACCTGGACTTTCCCAAATTTGGGCAAAGCATCCTGTTTCCCCGAATCTCTACGACCTATTTGGAATAACATTACCTCATGACACTGGCCTCTCCTGGTAGCTAATTACCTGGCAGAGTAACACCATGAGTTTAGTGCATGGTATCATGTGATGGTCATTTACAATAACAACTAACTTGCATGGACAATCGTGGAGATTTGACAATATGTCACGAGGTCGATGTGTGATGGTCATCCTCACAACAACTGGGCGTATGTGTCGTTCCACTATTCTGGACCTCTCCTTCGGTGCGTGTCACTACCCACCCTCTACAACAGGTGAGTGGGGATCATGGAAAATCCCATCGCTTTGTCCAATTACTCTGAACCTCACTCCTTCCTCCAGGTTACTACCCTTCTCCTATAACCTCTACTGTAACTAAACTTCTGACTCACTAGTGATACTGAAATACCATCATTATAGTTAAATCTGCTGGTCGCCACTATATGATACTGTCATCGTCTATTCATGGAGCGGTAACGACTAAATTACCTGCTCTCTCTATGCTTCCTTAGCTTACTCTGTTACATTTGGCTTCTTATCATCTGATCTACTGTTCTGGACTTCATGCTGAAAGTCATGAACATTCATAACCATTGCTTGAACCAGTGACTTAACCTGCCTCTCTAAGGACATTTATAGCTCACTTCATTGCTCATTCATTCTTCACATCATCATTTGTGTCTGTGAGTCTGTCCACACATTCTTCACATCATCATTTATGTCTGTGAGTCTGTCCACACATTCTTCACATCATCATTTGTGTCTGTGAGTCTGTCCACTAATTCTTCACATCATCATTTATGTCTGTGAGTCTGTCCACACATTCTTCACATCATCATTTGTGTCTGTGAGTCTGTCCACACATTCTTCACATCATCATTTGTGTCTGTGAGTCTGTCCACACATTCTTCACATCATCATTTATGTCTGTGAGTCTGTCCACACATTCTTCACATCATCATTTGTGTCTGTGAGTCTGTCCACACATTCTTCACATCATCATTTGTGTCTGTGAGTCTGTCCACACATTCTTCACATCATCATTTGTGTCTGTGAGTCTGTCCACACATTCTTCACATCATCATTTGTGTCTGTGAGTCTGTCCACACATTCTTCACATCATCATTTGTGTCTGTGAGTCTGTCCACACATTCTTCACATCATCATTTGTGTCTGTGAGTCTGTCCACTAATTCTTCACATCATCATTTGTGTCTGTAAGTCTGTCCACTAATTCTTCACATCATCATTTGTGTCTGTGAGTCTGTCCACACATTCTTCACATCATCATTTGTGTCTGTGAGTCTGTCCACTAATTCTTCACATCATCATTTGTGTCTGTGAGTCTGTCCACACATTCTTCACATCATCATTTGTGTCTGTAAGTCTGTCCACTAATTCTTCACATCATCATTAGTGTCTGTGAGTCTGTCCACACATTCTTCACATCATCATTTGTGTCTGTGAGTCTGTCCACACATTCTTCACATCATCATTTGTGTCTGTGAGTCTGTCCACACATTCTTCACATCATCATTTGTGTCTGTGAGTCTGTCCACTAATTCTTCACATCATCGTTTGTGTCTGTGAGTCTGTCCACACATTCTTCACATCATCATTTGTATCTGTGATGAGTCTGTCCACACATTCTTCACATCATCATTTGTGTCTGTGAGTCTGTCCACTAATTCTTCACATCATCATTTATGTCTGTGAGTCTGTCCACACATTCTTCACATCATCATTTGTGTCTGTGAGTATGTCTACACATTCTTCACATCATCATTTATGTCTGTGAGTCTGTCCACACATTCTTCACATCATCATTTGTGTCTGTGAGTCTGTCCACACATTCTTCACATCATCATTTGTGTCTGTGAGTCTGTCCACTAATTCTTCACATCATCATTTGTGTCTGTGAGTCTGTCCACTAATTCTTCACATCATCATTTATGTCTGTGAGTCTGTCCACTAATTCTTCACATCATCATTTATGTCTGTGAGTCTGTCCACTAATTCTTCACATCATCATTTATGTCTGTGAGTCTGTCCACTAATTCTTCACATCATCATTTGTGTCTGTGAGTCTGTCCACACATTCTTCACATCATCATTAGTGTCTGTGAGTCTGTCCACACATTCTTCACATCATCATTTATGTCTGTGAGTCTGTCCACTAATTCTTCACATCATCATTTGTGTCTGTGATGAGTCTGTCCACACATTCTTCACATCATCATTTGTGTCTGTGAGTATGTCTACACATTCTTCACATCATCATTTGTGTCTGTGAGTCTGTCCACTAATTCTTCACATCATCATTTGTGTCTGTGTGTCTGTCCACTAATTCTTCACATCATCATTTGTGTCTGTGAGTCTGTCCACACATTCTTCACAACATCATTTGTGTCTGTGAGTCTGTCCACACATTCTTCACATCATCATTTGTGTCTGTGAGTCTGTCCACACATTCTTCACATCATCATTTGTGTCTGTGAGTCTGTCCACTAATTCTTCACATCATCATTTGTGTCTGTGAGTCTGTCCACTAATTCTTCACATCATCATTTATGTCTGTGAGTCTGTCCACACATTCTTCACATCATCATTTGTGTCTGTGAGTCTGTCCACACATTCTTCACATCATCATTTGTGTCTGTGAGTCTGTCCACACATTCTTCACATCATCATTTGTGTCTGTGAGTCTGTCCACACATTCTTCACATCATCATTTGTGTCTGTGAGTCTGTCCACTAATTCTTCACATCATCATTTGTGTCTGTGAGTCTGTCCACTAATTCTTCACATCATCATTTATGTCTGTGAGTCTGTCCACACATTCTTCACATCATCATTTGTGTCTGTGAGTCTGTCCACACATTCTTCACATCATCATTTATGTCTGTGAGTCTGTCCACTAATTCTTCACATCATCATTTATGTCTGTGAGCCTGTCCACACATTCTTCACATCATCATTTGTGTCTGTGAGTCTGTCCACACATTCTTCACATCATCATATGTGTCTGTGATGAGTCTGTCCACACATTCTTCACATCATTTTTTGTGTCTGTGAGTATGTCTACACATTCTTCACATCATCATTTGTGTCTGTGAGTCTGTCCACACATTCTTCACATCATCATTTGTGTCTGTGAGTCTGTCCACACATTCTTCACATCATCATTTGTGTCTGTGAGTCTGTCCACACATTCTTCACATCATCATTTGCGTCTGTGAGTCTGTCCA
Organism: Megaustenia siamemsis; assembly: GCA_032433765.1. Lineage (NCBI taxonomy): Eukaryota > Metazoa > Mollusca > Gastropoda > Stylommatophora > Ariophantidae > Megaustenia > Megaustenia siamemsis. The sequence goes on from JAVIAB010000046.1 coordinate 59,757,205, forward strand.
CACATTCTTCACATCATCATTTGTGTCTGTAAGTCTGTCCACACATTCTTCACATCATCATTTGTGTCTGTAAGTCTGTCCACTAATTCTTCACATCATCATTTGTGTCTGTGAGTCTGTCCACACATTCTTCACATCATCATTTGTGTCTGTGAGTCTGTCCACACATTCTTCACATCATCATTTGTGTCTGTGAGTCTGTCCACTAATTCTTCACATCATCATTTGTGTCTGTGAGTATGTCCACACATTCTTCACATCATCATTTGTGTCTGTGAGTCTGTCCACACATTCTTCACATCATCATTTGTGTCTGTGAGTCTGTCCACACATTCTTCACATCATCATTTGTGTCTGTGAGTCTGTCCACACATTCTTCACATCATCATTTGTGTCTGTGAGTCTGTCCACTAATTCTTCACATCATCATTTGTGTCTGTGAGTCTGTCCACACATTCTTCACATCATCATTTGTGTCTGTAAGTCTGTCCACTAATTCTTCACATCATCGTTTGTGTCTGTGAGTCTGTCCACACATTCTTCACATCATCATTTGTGTCTGTAAGTCTGTCCACTAATTCTTCACATCATCGTTTGTGTCTGTGAGTCTGTCCACACATTCTTCACATCATCGTTTGTGTCTGTGAGTCTGTCCACACATTCTTCACATCATCATTTGTGTCTGTGAGTCTGTCCACACATTCTTCACATCATCATTTGTGTCTGTGAGTCTGTCCACTAATTCTTCACATCATCATTTGTGTCTGTGAGTCTGTCCACACATTCTTCACATCATCATTTGTGTCTGTAAGTCTGTCCACTAATTCTTCACATCATCATTTGTGTCTGTGAGTCTGTCCACACATTCTTCACAACATCATTTGTGTCTGTGAGTCTGTCCACACATTCTTCACATCATCATTAGTGTCTGTGAGTCTGTCCACACATTCTTCACATCATCATTTGTGTCTGTGAGTCTGTCCACTAATTCTTCACATCATCATTTGTGTCTGTGAGTCTGTCCACACATTCTTCACATCATCATTTGTGTCTGTGAGTCTGTCCACACATTCTTCACATCATCATTTGTGTCTGTGAGTCTGTCCACTAATTCTTCACATCATCATTTGTGTCTGTGAGTCTGTCCACACATTCTTCACATCATCATTTGTGTCTGTGAGTCTGTCCACTAATTCTTCACATCATCATTTGTGTCTGTGAGTCTGTCCACTAATTCTTCACATCATCATTTGTGTCTGTGAGTCTGTCCACACATTCTTCACATCATCATTTGTGTCTGTAAGTCTGTCCACTAATTCTTCACATCATCATTTGTGTCTGTGAGTCTGTCCACACATTCTTCACAACATCATTTGTGTCTGTGAGTCTGTCCACACATTCTTCACATCATCATTAGTGTCTGTGAGTCTGTCCACACATTCTTCACATCATCATTTGTGTCTGTGAGTCTGTCCACTAATTCTTCACATCATCATTTGTGTCTGTGAGTCTGTCCACACATTCTTCACATCATCATTTGTGTCTGTGAGTCTGTCCACTAATTCTTCACATCATCATTTGTGTCTGTGAGTCTGTCCACACATTCTTCACATCATCATTTGTGTCTGTGAGTCTGTCCACTAATTCTTCACATCATCATTTGTGTCTGTGAGTCTGTCCACTAATTCTTCACATCATCATTTGTGTCTGTGAGTCTGTCCACACATTCTTCACATCATCATTTGCGTCTGTGAGTCTGTCCACACATTCTTCACATCATCATTTGTGTCTGTAAGTCTGTCCACACATTCTTCACATCATCATTTGTGTCTGTAAGTCTGTCCACTAATTCTTCACATCATCATTTGTGTCTGTGAGTCTGTCCACACATTCTTCACATCATCATTTGTGTCTGTGAGTCTGTCCACTAATTCTTCACATCATCATTTGTGTCTGTGAGTCTGTCCACACATTCTTCACATCATCATTTGTGTCTGTAAGTCTGTCCACTAATTCTTCACATCATCATTTGTGTCTGTGAGTATGTCCACACATTCTTCACATCATTTTGTGTCTGTAAGTCTGTCCACTAATTCTTCACATCATTTTTTGTGTCTGTGAGTCTGTCCACACATTCTTCACATCATCATTTGTGTCTGTAAGTCTGTCCACACATTCTTCACATCATCATTTGTGTCTGTGAGTCTGTCCACTAATTCTTCACATCATCATTTGTGTCTGTGAGTCTGTCCACACATTCTTCACATCATCATTAGTGTCTGTGAGTCTGTCCACACATTCTTCACATCATCATTTGTGTCTGTGAGTCTGTCCACACATTCTTCACATCATCATTTGTGTCTGTGAGTCTGTCCACACATTCTTCACATCATCATTTGTGTCTGTGAGTCTGTCCACACATTCTTCACATCATCATTTGTGTCTGTGAGTCTGTCCACTAATTCTTCACATCATCATTTGTGTCTGTGAGTCTGTCCACACATTCTTCACATCATCATTTGTGTCTGTAAGTCTGTCCACTAATTCTTCACAGAAATAGTTGTATCTGCAAGTCTGTCTGAACATTCTTCACAGCAACAGTTGTATCTACAAGTCTGTCTGAACATTCTTCACAGCAACAGTTGTATCTACAAGTCTGTCCAAACATTCTTCACAGCAACAGTTTTATCTGCAAGTCTGTCTGAACATTCTTCATAGCAATAGTTGTATCTGCAAGTCTGTCCAAACATTCTTCACAGCAACAGTTTTATCTGCAAGTCTGTCTCAACATTCTTCATAGCAATAGTTGTATCTGCATGTCTGTCTCAACATTCTTCATAGCAATAGTTGTATCTGCAAGTCTGTCTCAACATTCTTCATAGCAATAATTGTATTTGCAAGTCTGTCTCAACATTCTTCACAGCAACAGTTGTATTTGCAAGTCTGTCTCAACATTCTTCACAGCAACAGTTGTATTTGCAAGTCTGTCTCAACATTCTTCACAGCAACAGTTGTATTTGCAAGTCTGTCTCAACATTCTTCACAGCAACAGTTGTATTTGCAAGTCAGTCTCAACATTCTTCATAGCAATAGTTATATTTGCATGTCTGTCTCAACATTCTTCACAGCAATAGTTGTATTTGCAAGTCTGTCTCAACATTCTTCACAGCAATAGTTGTATCTGAAAGTCTGTCTCACCATTCTTCACAGCAATAGTTGTATCTGAAAGTCTGCCTCAACATTCTTCATAGCAATAGTTGTATCTGAAAGTCTGTCTCAACATTCTTCACATCAATAGCTGTATCTGCAAGTCTGTCTCAACATTCTTCATAGCAATAGTTGTATCTGAAAGTCTGTCTCAACATTCTTCATAGCAATAGTTGTATCTGAAAGTCTGTCTCAACATTCTTCACATCAATAGCTGTATCTGCAAGTCTGTCTCAACATTCTTCATAGCAATAGTTGTATCTGAAAGTCTGTCTCAACATTCTTCATAGCAATAGTTTTATCTGAAAGTCTGAACATTCTTCATAGCAATAGTTGTATCTGAAAGTCTGTCTCAACATTCTTCACAGCAATAGTTGTATCTGCAAGTCTGTCTCAACATTCTTCACATCAATAGCTGTATCTGCAAGTCTGTCTCAACATTCTTCATAGCAATAGTTGTATATAAAAGTCTGAACATTCTTCATAGCAATAGTTGTATCTAAAAGTCTGAACATTCTTCATAGCAATAGTTGTATCTAGTGGGAACATTCTTCATAGCAATAGTTGTATGTGAAAGTCTGAACATTCTTCATAGCAATAGTTGTATCTAAAAGTCTGAACATTCTTCATAGCAATAGTTGTATCTGAAAGTCTGAACATTCTTCATAGCAATAGTTGTATCTAAAAGTCTGAACATTCTTCATAGCAATAGTTGTATCTAGTGGGAACATTCTTCATAGCAATAGTTGTATCTAAAAGTCTGAACATTCTTCATAGCAATAGTTGTATCTAGTGGGAACATTCTTCACAGCAATAGTTGTATCTAGTGGGAACATTCTTCATAGCAATAGTTGTATCTAAAAGTCTGAACATTCTTCATAGCAATAGTTGTATCTAGTGGGAACATTCTTCACAGCAATAGTTGTATCTAGTGGGAACATTGGTAGAGCATCTGTGATAAGTAGAAGGTTCATTTAGAATCAAAGATCATTGGGTGTTGTGAAGTGGGACAGTACTGCTTTCACAGTTTAGATTTTCCTGGTTGGTGTATCCGGAGTGCACAACTGTCTCCTGGCAGCAATGATTGCCTAATGCCTCTACAAGTTCCAGTGGCTAGCCCAACACCAACTGTCTGTGGATCTTAAAGGCTAGTTTCTGTGAAGAAATTGATGCTGTCATCTTGTCTGTTCCAAATACAGAAATGTTCATCATTCTTGCTGACTTCAGTGCTACATAAGGGAGAGGCCATAGAGAACAAATAGTTTGTAGACAAGTGCAGTAACGCACACACACACACACATTGTTTCATTGATCTACTCAAAATGAAACTTCCATGATGCATCCTCATCCTATATAATGACACCTCATTAAAACAAAACGTACAGGTTCCCTTCCCTGCCCTGTTAGACATATAAGATATATGGTGCTTGTGACCACGGCACATTTTAATTGACGTGGTCAGTATCACACAAGGTTGCCTTCTTTCTGGTACCTATTTTTAAAGGTTTGGTGAACCTCAGAGCTTGTCCGAACAAAAATCTGTCACATCTGGGGATTGCACCCGGACCCTTCTAGTCAAGGAGCAAGCACGTTAGCCACAATACTTTGAGATCAGCCATCTACTCATCACTGAGGCTCCTTCATGTTATTATCTGACAGAACTACTGAGGAGATGTGAGAGTAACCCAAGCTATGTATAGTGCTGGACTCAGATCTCAAGGCTCTGAGACAGCACTTGATGTATGTGTCTTATAGCTAGCCTGTCATTTCTCTGTAATTATAGCTCAGATAAGTTATCATACACTACAAAAGGGGTTTACCCATGTTCTTTGTTTTCAGATGTAGGTGACTCCATGATTGAAGTAGTGGGTTTAGAGAACATATTCCATGTAGGCCAGGTCTATGCTGGTCTCAGGGCATCTGGCAAGAGATTGGCTCAATGCTCCCAGGTTGTCATCAGGTTCGCCATCTTTAACACACTTTATTGTGCTCTAAATGTCATATACTTACTGCAGACTGAGCTGCACAATTAGAGATTGACATTTAGCTGTCTTCTTCTTGTTTATTGTTAAAATGATCTTTGGGTTTTTCTCTGCTTCTTAAAGAGTTACCACTTGTAAGGTATGATATAAAGGTACTGTTGGAGAGAGCATGAATCTATCAGTTGTGAGGTATGATATAGTGGTACTGTTGGAGAGAGCATGAATCTATCAGTTGTAAGGTATGATATAAAGGTACTGTTGGAGAGAGCATGAATCTATCAGTTGTAAGGTATGATATAAAGGTACTGTTGGAGAGAGCATGAATCTACCAGACCAGTTGTAAGGTATGATATAAAGGTACTGTTGGAGAGAGCATGAATCTACCAGTTGTAAGGTATGATATAAAGGTACTGTTGGAGAGAGCATGAATCTACCAGTTGTAAGGTATGATATAAAGGTACTGTTGGAGAGAGCATGAATCTACCAGTTGTAAGGTATGATCTAAAGGTACTGTTGGAGAGAGCATGAATCTATGAGTTGTAAGGTATGATATAATGGTACTGTTGGAGAGAGCATGAATCTATCAGTTGTAAGGTATGATATAAAGGTACTGTTGGAGAGAGCATGAATCTATCAGTTGTAACGTATGATATAAAGGTAGTGTTGGAGAGAGCGTGAATCTATCAGTTGTAAGGTATGATATAAAGGTACTGTTAGAGAGAGCATGATATAATGGTACTGTTGGAGAGAGCATGAATCTACCAGTTGTGTGGTATGATATAAAGGTACTGTTGGAGAGAGCATGAATCTACCAGTTGTAATATATGATATAAAGGTACTGTTGGAGAGAGCATGAATTTACCAGTTGTGAGGTATGATTTAATGGTACTGTTGGAGAAAATGAATCTACCAGTTGTGTGGTATGATATAAAGGTACTGTTGGAGAAAGAATGAATCTACCAGTTGTGTGGTATGATATAAAGGTACTGTTGGAGAGAGCATGAATCTACCAGTTGTGTGGTATGATATAAAGGTACTGTTGGAGAGAGCATGAATCTACCAGTTGTGAGGTATGATATAGAATAGCTCAGGCCAAAATAGCATTTCAGAAAATGAAAAATATCTTATGCAAGAAATCTGTGTCAAGAAAAATGAGAAAGAGAGTTCGTCGGTGCTATGTAGAACCAATTCTGACCTATGGAAGCGAATCATAGACAGTAGACAAACAAATGAAAAGACGATTAGAGGCCACAGAGATGGGATTTCTCAGAAGAATGTTGAAAGTTTCCTGGACAGCTAAAAAGACCAATGAGGAAGTTCTCAACGAGACCAACACAAAAAGGGAGCTCTTAAAAAACATCAGAAAGAAGCAATCAACATTTTTCGGGCACATCATGAGAAGAGGAAAGTTGGAATACTTGGTTACAACTGGCAAAATAAAAGGAAAGAGAGATCGCGGACGACAAAGGGAGAAAATACTGGATAGCTTGGTGTCATGGCATGGAAAACAGTCAACAACAGAACTGATACGATGCACTGTAGATAGAAGATTGTGGAGGGTCATGATCACCTGCGCCAACCGGTATGGCACATGATGATGATGATGAGGTATGATATAAAGTTACTGTTGGAATGAACATGAATCTACCAATTGTAAGGTATGATATAAAGGTACTATTGGAGAGAGCATGAATCTATAATCCTTGAATATGTTCCTGGCTTAGGTCCGATTTATGGCCCAAAATATGGTACACTGATCATTAGTCCAGCTTGTATATTCGCTTTATCTTTTCATTGTTCATTGTTGATTTGCTGTTTACAAGCGTTTGTTTCATGTTTCACCATCAGCTGAAGGATTTCCACAGACAGAAGTAAATACAAATACTTTGCACTTATTGCCAAACATATCAAAAGTTGCACTTTTACAATATGTTATTTAGACATTTTTGATGAAGCATGCAGATTGCTTGAAATAGAAAACAATATCTGGCCTGACATAATTTGTCAGAGGTCATAATTAGGAAGGTACACAGAGGGGATAAAACACATTGTATTTGGTCTTATGAAATGTTAGGAGGCTCTTGTTATCTAGGTTTGAAATATAAGAAAGATTAAAACAAGTCAGGTAGATGTTTGCACAATAAGAGCATGTTGTGATAGCTGACCCCAGTGTTTCTATGTAACAGGACCAGGAAGAGAGTGCCCATGCAGATTGATGGAGAGCCTTGGATGCAGCCACCTTGCACTGTAAGCTTTATTTCTATCCACAACTTATGGCTAACACAAGTCCAGTCACAAATAACAACTAAACATAACTGTTATTCATGTGAACCAAGAACAGTACAAAACCAGGGATCATCAACTCTTTGTTATCTTATGTGTGCCAAGCATCCTGTGCTCAATCTCACTGATGGTATCCTCTCCATAGCTGCAATATTGGCAGATATTCACTTTGTTTTCCTGTATTCAAGTTTTGCTTACTCGTCTCACTACTATTGCTCTTATCATCTAGTTATGTATGTCCATAATATTGCTCTTATTATCTAGTTATGTACGCCCATGATATTGCTCTTATCATCCAGTTATGTACGCCCATGATATTGCTCTTATCATCTAGTTATGTATGTCCATGATATTGCTCTTATTATCTAGTTATGTACGCCCATGATATTGCACTTATCATCCAGTTATGTACGCCCATGATATTGCTCTTATCATCTAGTTATGTACGCCCATGATATTGCTCTTTTTGTCTAGTTATGTATGCCCATGATATTGCACTTATCATCTAGTTATGTACTCCCATGATATCCCAGTCCACTTGCATCACAGGTGCCAAATCAATCCTTCTGTCAGATGGCCCTAGTCACTTGTCCTATGTGGTTCCATCATTGAGACACTGTAGATCTTGTTATTCTCACACATTTCCTGCAGCTGTCTATTGTAACACTACCCTACTGTTGTCATCTGATGTTAAAGTCACTGTAGATCTTGTTATTCTCACACATTTCCTGCAGCTGTCTATTGTAACACTACCCTACTGTTGTCATCTGATGTTAAAGTCACTGTAGATCTTGTTATTCTCACACATTTCCTGCAGCTGTCTATTGTAACACTACCCTACTGTTGTCATCTGATGTTAAAGTCACTGTAGATCTTGTTATTCTCACACATTTCCTGCAGCTGTCTATTGTAACACTACCCTACTGTTGTCATCTGATGTTAAAGTCACTGTAGATCTTGTTATTCTCACACATTTCCTGCAGCTGTCTATTGTAACACTACCCTACTGTTGTCATCTGATGTTAAAGTCACTGTAGATCTTGTTATTCTCAGACATTTCCTGCAGCTGTCTATTGTAACGCTACCCTACTGTTGTCATCTGATGTTAAAGTCACTGTAGATCTTGTTATTCTCACACATTTCCTGCAGCTGTCTATTGTAACACTACCCTACTGTTGTCATCTGATGTTAAAGTCACTGTAGATCTTGTTATTCTCACACATTTCCTGCAGCTGTCTATTGTAACACTACCCTACTGTTGTCATCTGATGTTAAAGTCACTGTAGATCTTGTTATTCTCACACATTTCCTGCAGCTGTCTATTGTAACACTACCCTACTGTTGTCATCTGATGTTAAAGTCACTGTAGATCTTGTTATTCTCACACATTTCCTGCAGCTGTCTATTGTAACACTACCCTACTGTTGTCATCTGATGTTAAAGTCACTGTAGATCTTGTTATTCTCACACATTTCCTGCAGCTGTCTATTGTAACACTACCCTACTGTTGTCATCTGATGTTAAAGTCACTGTAGATCTTGTTATTCTCACACATTTCCTGCAGCTGTCTATTGTAACACTACCCTACTGTTGTCATCTGATGTTAAAGTCACTGTAGATCTTGTTATTCTCACACATTTCCTGCAGCTGTCTATTGTAACACTACCCTACTGTTGTCATCTGATGTTAAAGTCACTGTAGATCTTGTTATTCTCACACATTTCCTGCAGCTGTCTATTGTAACACTACCCTACTGTTGTCATCTGATGTTAAAGTCACTGTAGATCTTGTTATTCTCACACATTTCCTGCAGCTGTCTATTGTAACACTACCCTACTGTTGTCATCTGATGTTAAAGTCACTGTAGATCTTGTTATTCTCACACATTTCCTGCAGCTGTCTATTGTAACACTACCCTACTGTTGTCATCTGATGTTAAAGTCACTGTAGATCTTGTTATTCTCACACATTTCCTGCAGCTGTCTATTGTAACACTACCCTACTGTTGTCATCTGATGTTAAAGTCACTGTAGATCTTGTTATTCTCACACATTTCCTGCAGCTGTCTATTGTAACACTACCCTACTGTTGTCATCTGATGTTAAAGTCACTGTAGATCTTGTTATTCTCAGACATTTCCTGCAGCTGTCTATTGTAACACTACCCTACTGTTGTCATCTGATGTTAAAGTCACTGTAGATCTTGTTATTCTCACACATTTCCTGCAGCTGTCTATTGTAACACTACCCTACTGTTGTCATCTGATGTTAAAGTCACTGTAGATCTTGTTATTCTCACACATTTCCTGCAGCTGTCTATTGTAACACTACCCTACTGTTGTCATCTGGTGTTAAAGTCACTGTAGATCTTGTTATTCTCACACATTTCCTGCAGCTGTCTATTGTAACACTACCCTACTGTTGTCATCTGGTGTTAAAGTCACTGTAGATCTTGTTATTCTCACACATTTCCTGCAGCTGTCTATTGTAACACTACCCTACTGTTGTCATCTGATGTTAAAGTCACTGTAGATCTTGTTATTCTCACACATTTCCTGCAGCTGTCTATTGTAACACTACCCTACTGTTGTCATCTGATGTTAAAGTCACTGTAGATCTTGTTATTCTCACACATTTCCTGCAGCTGTCTATTGTAACACTACCCTACTGTTGTCATCTGGTGTTAAAGTCACTGTAGATCTTGTTATTCTCACACATTTCCTGCAGCTGTCTATTGTAACACTACCCTACTGTTGTCATCTGGTGTTAAAGTCACTGTAGATCTTGTTATTCTCACACATTTCCTGCAGCTGTCTATTGTAACACTACCCTACTGTTGTCATCTGATGTTAAAGTCACTGTAGATCTTGTTATTCTCAGACATTTCCTGCAGCTGTCTATTGTAACACTACCCTACTGTTGTCATCTGATGTTAAAGTCACTGTAGATCTTGTTATTCTCACACATTTCCTGCAGCTGTCTATTGTAACACTACCCTACTGTTGTCATCTGATGTTAAAGTCACTGTAGATCTTGTTATTCTCACACATTTCCTGCAGCTGTCTATTGTAACACTACCCTACTGTTGTCATCTGATGTTAAAGTCACTGTAGATCTTGTTATTCTCACACATTTCCTGCAGCTGTCTATTGTAACACTACCCTACTGTTGTCATCTGATGTTAAAGTCACTGTAGATCTTGTTATTCTCACACATTTCCTGCAGCTGTCTATTGTAACACTACCCTACTGTTGTCATCTGGTGTTAAAGTCACTGTAGATCTTGTTATTCTCAGACATTTCCTGCAGCTGTCTATTGTAACACTACCCTACTGTTGTCATCTGATGTTAAAGTCACTGTAGATCTTGTTATTCTCACACATTTCCTGCAGCTGTCTATTGTAACACTACCCTACTGTTGTCATCTGATGTTAAAGTCACTGTAGATCTTGTTATTCTCACACATTTCCTGCAGCTGTCTATTGTAACACTACCCTACTGTTGTCATCTGATGTTGAAGTCACTGTAGATCTTGTTATTCTCACACATTTCCTGCAGCTGTCTATTGTAACACTACCCTACTGTTGTCATCTGATGTTAAAGTCACTGTAGATCTTGTTATTCTCAGACATTTCCTGCAGCTGTCTATTGTAACACTACCCTACTGTTGTCATCTGATGTTAAAGTCACTGTAGATCTTGTTATTCTCACACATTTCCTGCAGCTGTCTATTGTAACACTACCCTACTGTTGTCATCTGATGTTAAAGTCACTGTAGATCTTGTTATTCTCACACATTTCCTGCAGCTGTCTATTATAACACTACCCTACTGTTGTCATCTGGTGTTAAAGTCACTGTAGATCTTGTTATTCTCAGACATTTTCTGCAGCTGTCTATTGTAACACTACCCTACTGTTGTCATCTGATGTTAAAGTCACTGTAGATCTTGTTATTCTCACACATTTCCTGCAGCTGTCTATTGTAACACTACCCTACTGTTGTCATCTGATGTTAAAGTCACTGTAGATCTTGTTATTCTCAGACATTTTCTGCAGCTGTCTATTGTAACACTACCCTACTGTTGTCATCTGGTGTTAAAGTCACTGTAGAAGATCTTTCCTTTGGGTCAAATAACCTGCACCAACCTGGCACATCTTCTTGACTGTTGCTATTAACTATCACAATCAGGATAGGTTTGTGTGCTCTCTCTCTAGTCTAGTGCCCCAGTTGCTTAAAGCTGTAAGTACTGAGGTTTGTGTACTCTCACTAGTCTAGTGCCCCAGTTGCATAAAGCTGTAAGTACAGAGGCTTGTGTGCTCTCACTAGTCTAGTGCCCCAGTTGCATAAAGCTGTAAGTACAGAGGATTGTGTGCTCTCACTAGTCTAGTGCCCCAGTTGCATAAAGCTGTAAGTACAGAGGCTTGTGTGCTCTCACTAGTCTAGTGCCTCAGTTGCATAAAGCTGTAAGTACAGAGGCTTGTGTGCTCTCACTAGTCTAGTGCCCCAGTTGCATAAAGCTGTAAGTACAGAGGTTTGTGTGCTCTCACTAGTCTAGTGCCCCAGTTGCATAAAGCTGTAAGTACAGAGGCTTGTGTGCTCTCACTAGTCTAGTGCCCCAGTTGCATAAAGCTGTAAGTACAGAAGTTTGTGCACTCTCACTAGTCTAATGCCCCAGTTGCATAAAGCTGTAAGTACAGAGGCTTGTGTGCTCTCACTAGTCTAGTGCCCCAGTTGCATAAAGCTGTAAGTACAGAGGCTTGTGTGCTCTCACTAGTGTAGTGCCCCAGTTGCATAAAGCTGTAAGTACAGAAGTTTGTGTGCTCTCACTAGTCTAGTGCCCCAGTTGCATAAAGCTGTAAGTACAGAGGCTTGTGTGCTCTCACTAGTCTAGTGCCCCAGTTGCATAAAGCTGTAAGTACAGAGGCTTGTGTGCTCTCACTAGTATAGTGCCTCAGTTGCATAAAGCTGTAAGTACAGAGGTTTGTGTACTCTCACTAGTCTAGTGCCTCAGTTGCAATAAGCTGTAAGTACAGAGGCTTGTGTGCTCTCACTAGTCTAGTGCCCCAGTTGCATAAAGCTGTAAGTACAGAGGCTTGTGTGCTCTCACTAGTCTAGTGCCTCAGTTGCATAAAGCTGTAAGTACAGAGGTTTGTGTACTCTCACTAGTCTAGTGCCCCAGTTGCATAAAGCTGTAAGTACAGAGGTTTGTGTGCTCTCACTAGTCTAGTGCCTCAGTTGCATAAAGCTGTAAGTACAGAGGCTTGTGTGCTCTCACTAGTCTAGTGCCTCAGTTGCATAAAGCTGTAAGTACAGAAGTTTGTGTACTCTCACTAGTATAGTGCCTCAGTTGCATAAAGCTGTAAGTACAGAGGCTTGTGTGCTCTCACTAGTCTAGTGCCCCAGTTGCATAAAGCTGTAAGTACAGAGGCTTGTGTGCTCTCACTAGTCTAGTGCCTCAGTTGCATAAAGCTGTAAGTACAGAGGCTTGTGTACTCTCACTAGTCTAGTGCCTCAGTTGCATAAAGCTGTAAGTACAGAGGCTTGTGTGCTCTCACTAGTCTAGTGCCCCAGTTGCATAAAGCTGTAAGTACAGAAGTTTGTGTACTCTCACTAGTCTAGTGCCCCAGTTGCATAAAGCTGTAAGTACAGAGGCTTGTGTACTCTCACTAGTCTAGTGCCCCAGTTGCATAAAGCTGTAAGTACAGAGGCTTGTGTGCTCTCACTAGTCTAGTGCCCCAGTTGCATAAAGCTGTAAGTACAGAGGCTTGTGTGCTCTCACTAGTCTAGTGTCCCAGTTGCATAAAGCTGTAAGTACAGAAGTTTGTGTACTCTCACTAGTCTAGTGCCCCAGTTGCATAAAGCTGTAAGTACAGAGGCTTGTGTACTCTCACTAGTCTAGTGCCCCAGTTGCATAAAGCTGTAAGTACAGAGGCTTGTGTGCTCTCACTAGTCTAGTGCCCCAGTTGCATAAAGCTGTAAGTACAGAGGCTTGTGTGCTCTCACTAGTCTAGTGCCTCAGTTGCATAAAGCTGTAAGTACAGAAGTTTGTGTACTCTCACTAGTATAGTGCCTCAGTTGCTTAAAGCTGTAAGTACAGAGGTTTGTGTACTCTCACTAGTCTAGTGCCTCAGTTGCATAAAGCTGTAAGTACAGAGGCTTGTGTGCTCTCACTAGTCTAGTGCCTCAGTTGCATAAAGCTGTAAGTACAGAGGTTTGTTCCACACAAGCGTAAACTGTCATCTATTGTATGAAGTTGCAACCCTGCATTTGTCACCACCCCATTAGGCATTCAAGTTTCCTGCAGCATGACAACTACAGTGCCCTAGAGCAGTAAGTTGAAAATATTAGACAGTTTAGTTATGAACATTTGTTACAGTCACAGCAATATTTGACAGTTTAGTTATCAACATTTGTTACAGTTACAGCAATATTTGACAGTTTAGTTATCAACATTTGTTACAGTCACAGCAATATTAGACAGTTTAGTTATCAACATTTGTTACAGTCACAGCAATATTTGACAGTTTAGTTATCAACATTTGTTACAGTTACAGCAATATTTGACAGTTTAGTTATCAACATTTGTTACAGTCACATCAATATTTGACAGTTTAGTTACCAACATTTGTTACAGTCACAGCAATATTTGACAGTTTAGTTATCAACATTTGTTACAGTCCAGTTACAGCAATATTAGACAGTTTAGTTATCAACATTTGTTACAGTCACAGCAATATTTGACAGTTTAGTTATCAACATTTGTTACAGTCACAGCAATATTTGACAGTTTAGTTATCAACATTTGTTACAGTCCAGTTACAGCAATATTAGACAGTTTAGTTATCAACATTTGTTACAGTCACAGCAATATTTGACAGTTTAGTTATCAACATTTGTTACAGTTACAGCAATATTTGACAGTTTAGTTATCAACATTTGTTACAGTTACAGCAATATTAGACAGTTTAGTTATCAACATTTGTTACAGTTACAGCAATATTTGACAGTTTAGTTACCAACATTTGTTACAGTTACAGCAATATTTGACAGTTTAGTTATCAACATTTGTTACAGTCACAGCAATATTTGACAGTTTAGTTATCAACATTTGTTACAGTTACAGCAATATTTGACAGTTTAGTTATCAACATTTGTTACAGTCACAGCAATATTAGACAGTTTAGTTATCAACATTTGTTACAGTCACAGCAATATTTGACAGTTTAGTTATCAACATTTGTTACAGTTACAGCAATATTTGACAGTTTAGTTATCAACATTTGTTACAGTCACATCAATATTTGACAGTTTAGTTACCAACATTTGTTACAGTCACAGCAATATTTGACAGTTTAGTTATCAACATTTGTTACAGTCCAGTTACAGCAATATTAGACAGTTTAGTTATCAACATTTGTTACAGTCACAGCAATATTTGACAGTTTAGTTATCAACATTTGTTACAGTTACAGCAATATTTGACAGTTTAGTTACCAACATTTGTTACAGTTACAGCAATATTTGACAGTTTAGTTATCAACATTTGTTACAGTTACAGCAATATTTGACAGTTTAGTTATCAACATTTGTTACAGTTACAGCAATATTTGACAGTTTAGTTATCAACATTTGTTACAGTCACAGCAATATTTGACAGTTTAGTTATCAACATTTGTTACAGTCACAGCAATATTTGCCAGTTTAGTTATCAACATTTGTTACAGTCACAGCAATATTTGCCAGTTTAGTTATCAACATTTGTTATGTTCCAGTTACAGTAATATTTGCCAGTTTAGTTATCAACATTTATTGTGGTCCAGTTACAGTAATATTTGCCAGTTTAGTTATCAACATTTGTTGTGGTCCAGTTACAGTACTATTTGCCAGTTTAGTTACCAACATTTGTTATTGTCCAGTTACAGTACTATTTGCCAGTTTAGTTATCAACATTTGTTGTGGTCCAGTTACAGTACTATTTGCCAGTTTAGTTATCAACATTTGTTATGGTCCAGTTACAGTACTATTTGCCAGTTTAGTTATCAACATTTGTTATGGTCCAGTTACAGTACTATTTGCCAGTTTAGTTATCAACATTTGTTATGGTCCAGTTACAGCACTATTTGCCAGTTTAGTTATCAACATTTGTTATGGTCCAGTTACAGCACTATTTGCCAGTTTAGTTATCAACATTTGTTATGGTCCAGTTACAGCACTATTTGCCAGTTTAGTTATCAACATTTGTTATGGTCCAGTTACAGCACTATTTGCCAGTTTAGTTATCAACATTTGTTATGGTCCAGTTACAGCACTATTTGCCAGTTTAGTTATCAACATTTGTTATGGTCCAGTTACAGCACTATTTGCCAGTTTAGTTATCAACATTTGTTATGGTCCAGTTACAGCACTATTTGCCAGTTTAGTTATCAACATTTGTTATGGTCCAGTTACAGCACTATTTGCCAGTTTAGTTATCAACATTTGTTATGGTCCAGTTACAGCACTATTTGCCAGTTTAGACGCATAGATCATCACAGTAACATTATTATCTTGTGTATATCATGGAGCATGTTCACCTGTTCATTGTAGGTGCTACGTGTTAAGTCTCTCACAACTGATCTTGTTTATTAACTATGAGAGTGCATCCTCAGATCTACATCAGTCACAAGAACCAGGTACCCATGTTGATGGCTCCAGCCTCTAGTAAAAAGTCGAAGCTGTTTAAGATTTTCAAGAAATAACAGGTAAACATGCTCATTCTTGTACTTTCTCTCTAGACTATTATTTCTGATCTTTCTATTGTTATCTCATGTACCCACACATTCACCTGGACAAGATACAGCAAATATCACAATTTGATCATTAATACTCAGTTAATAGTCATCCTTTTATATGACAGCGAATCATGGACAACTTATGCAAAGCAAGAATGAAGGCTACATGCATTTCATACGTGATGCCAGCACTGTATTCTTGATATCGCCTGGAGGGACAAAGTGACAAAAGTGGAGGTCCTCACTTACACAGGTCTCCTGAACATCTACACACTCCTCAAACTACGTAGGCTGCACTGACTTGGTCACTGACACCATATGAGAGATGGCTGCATACCAAAAGATATACTTTATGAACAGCTAGCAGATGGCAAAAGTACTAGGAGGTGCCCAGAACTCTTATTTATAGATATGTTAAACATGACATGAAGACTCTGAACATAAACCCTGCAGCCTGGGAAGTGATAACTGCAGACCACAATCTTTGGAAACACACTATAAAGCTCCAACTCAAGCAAGAAGCAGACGGGTAAAAATAAGGAGAATACACGTCTTGAAAAGAAAAAAACAACATTTCCTAGAGGAGCTGCAAAAATTATAGTCAACTATGACATATGAAGGCTACTACTATAAAATCCACAGTCAACTATGACTGACGGAGGCTACTACTATAAAATCCATAGTCAACTATGACTGACAGACTACTACTACAAAATCTATAGTCAACTATGACTGACAGAGACTACTACTACAAAATCTATAGTCAACTATAACTGACAGAGGCTACTACTATAAAATCTATAGTCAACTATAACTGACAGAGATTTCTACTATAAAATCTATAGTCAACTATAATTGACAGAGACTTCTACTATAAAATCTATAGTCAACTATGATTGACAGAGGCTACTACTATAAAATCTATAGTCAACTATAATTGACAGAGACTTCTACTATAAAATCTATAGTCAACTATGATTGACAGAGACTTCTACTATAAAATCTATAGTCAACTATGATTGACAGAGACTTCTACTATAAAATCCATAGTCAACTATGATTGACAGAGACTTCTACTATAAAATCCATAGTCAACTATGATTGACAGAGACTTCTACTATAAAATCTATAGTCAACTATAATTGACAGAGACTTCTACTATAAAATCCATAGTCAACTATGATTGACAGAGACTTCTACTATAAAATCTATAGTCAACTATGACTGACAGAGACTTCTACTATAAAATCTATAGTCAACTATGACTGACAGAGACTACTACTACAAAATCTATAGTCAACTATGACTGACAGAGACTACTACTACAAAATCTATAGTCAACTATAACTGACAGAGGCTACTACTATAAAATCTATAGTCAACTATAACTGACAGAGACTTCTACTATAAAATCTATAGTCAACTATGACTGACAGAGACTACTACTACAAAATCTATAGTCACCTATGACTGACAGAGGCTACTACTATAAAATCTATAGTCAACTATGACTGACAGAGACTTCTACTATAAAATCTATAGTCAACTATGACTGACAGAGACTTCTACTATAAAATCTATAGTCAACTATGACTGACAGAGGCTACTACTACAAAATCTATAGTCAACTATGACTGACAGAGACTTCTACTATAAAATCTATAGTCAACTATGACTGACAGAGGCTACTACTACAAAATCTATAGTCAACTATAATTGCATCGTATCAGTTCTGTTGTTGAATGTTTTCCATGCCATGACACCAAGCTATCCAGTATTTTCTCTCTTTGTCGTCCGCGATCTCTCTTTCCTTTTATTTTGCCAGATGTAACCAAGTATTCCAATTTTCCTCTTCTCAGGATGTGCCTGAAAAATGTTGATTGCTTCTTTCTGATGTTTTTTAAGAGCTCCCTTTTTGTGTTGGCCTCTTTGAGAACTTCCTCATTGGTCTTTTTATCTGTCCAGGGAACTTTCAACATTCTTCTGAGAAATCCCATCTCTGTGGCCTCTAATCGTCTTTTCATTTGTTTGTCTACTGTCCATGATTCGCTTCCATAGGTCAGAATTGGTTCTATATAGCACCGATGAACTCTCTTTCTCATTTTTATTGACATAGATTTGTTGCATAAGATATTTTTCATTTTCTGAAATGCTATTTTGGCCTGAGCTATTCTGCTTTTTATTTCTGTGGTGCATCTTCCATCTGATGTTATTATTGTGCCCAAGTATTTGAAACGTTGTACTTGTTTCAGATTTGTCATGTTTATTTTTATGCTGCATGATGGTGATGATTGTTTCTTCAATATAACCATTACTTCTGTTTTCTTACTATTCAGACTGAGACCTTTCTTGTTGCTTTCTTCCACTATTATCCATTATTATCCTTGCCATCAATGTTTAATTTCTCCAGCATATTTATTATTTCCACATGCTTTACTTTGTCAAATGCTTTTGTGTAGTCTATAAAGCACACATATAGATCTTTCTTTACCTCTATAGATCTTTCTATCAATGTCCTTAAGATGTATATAGCATTATTGGTGCCCTTTCCTTCCACAAATCCACATTGTTCCTCACTTATTTCTGGTTTTATTTTGTTTCTTACACGCCTCATGATGATTTTTAGTAATATTTTAGTCATATGGCTCATGAGACTAATAGTGCGATGGTCTTCACAATCAGTGGCGCCTGACTTCTTCGGTATGGCTACAAAGATAGATTTTAGTAGATCTTCGGGTATATGTCCAGTGTTATATATGTCATTGAGTAATTTTGTTATGACTTGTACTCCCAGCTCTCCTAATGCATTTATCTCTTCGATTGTTATATTGTCAGGACCTGGAGCTTTGCCTCTTTTCATGTGTTGAATTGCGTCCTCCACTTCACTCTGCATTATTGGTGGTCCTGTGTCTTCATTTGAATTGTTTAATTCTGGTCTTTCATCATCATAGAGTTGACTGATATATTCTGTCCATCTTTCTATTGTCTTCTCCTGTCCCATTATTATATTTCCTTCCTTTGATTTCACACATCCTGAAACTTTGACTTCTTTTCTTCCTGTTAATTCATTTAACTGATTGTGCATAAATTTTGGGTCTTTCTTTTGTTGTTATTCCATTTCTTCACATTTCTGTTTTAACCATCCTTCCTTTGCTTCTCTGCACTTGTTTTGGATCTCTTTGTGCAATATTTTGTATGCTCGTTCTTCTTTCTTATGTTTTCTTCTTTCGTCCATTAGTTGTAATATTTCTTCTGTCATCCATTTCTTTTTGTTGATTCTTTTAGTCACTGGTATTACTTCTTTTGATGTTTGCTGAATCGATTGTTTGAGCATTTCCCACTGCTCCTGGATGTCCTGTATTTTCTCAATAGCATTATATCTATTTTGTACTATCATGCTGTATTTATCACTCATCTGTTTATCTACTCTTAGCCTATCTAGTTCTAATTTTATATTTCTTGGTGATTTCTGTGCCTTCCGCAGTTTTATTCTTATCTTTCCAACTACTGGTACATGGTCACTATTACAATCTGCTCCTGGCCTTGTTTTAACCGATGTTAGCCTATTCCTGAATCTTCTCTGTACCAGTATAAAATCAATTTGATTGTGTACTTTTTTGTCTGGGCTTTGCCATGTCCATAGTCGCCTAGGGTGTTCTTTGAACCAGGTGTTACCTATAATCATTTCATGTGTCTTTGCCCAATCTATCAATCTATCCCCTCTGTCATTCGTCTCGCCAAGGCCATGCCCCCCAGTCACATTTTGCACTTTAGCTGTTCCTACCTTTGCATTGAAATCCCCTAATATAATAGTTATTTCTTGGGGTTTACACTGTTCCATGGTTGCCTCTAGCTCCTCGTAAAAAGTGTCAATGTCTTCTTTTTCGCTATTACTTGTTGGTGCATAAACTTGAATTATGTTGATATCCATTGGTCTGCCACTCAATTTTACTAGCAGAATTCTGTCTGATATTGGCCAAAATCCTTTCACTGTTTTGCTTCTTTCTCTGTCTAACATGATGCCTACTCCTCTTTCGTGTGTGGTTCCCCCAGAGTAAATTATATTTCCACTGTCGCGTTGTAATAATCCTGCCCCTGTCCATCTCATTTCACATAGTCCCAAGATGTTCAATTTCATTCTCTTCATTTCTTGGCTGATGTTTTCTAGTTTTCCAACCTGGAATGCTGATCTAATGTTCCAAGTTCCTATTGCTAGTGTCTCTTTATTTTTGATCTTGCATACAGTAGCTTGATGATGATCGGGTGTCACCTGTAGCACATGATGCTCCCTACCGGACGAGGTGGCTGTGAAGCCCCCATTGACGTCATTAGCTGTAAATAGAAGGTTGTGATTTGTCATGATTATTCCAGACAATTTAAGAAGGTAGTTTGCCATTCCTTTCCTTCTTGGCAGTGACTGTACTAGTCGGAGATCGCAGCCATTGTCTCTATACATGAGATCCTCTGCCTGCCATCGTGGTGTGGGGACCATAACCGGCACTACTTGTCGGCTGCTCCCGCAACACCATCCACCACCTGCTCCAATGGCTTCACATAACGCTGATAGGGGGGCTAAACGGGAGCTTCACCTTGCCCAGGGGTGTCCTGAAGACTAGCGGAGGAAAGGAGACGTCTTACTCCTCCTTTGGTAGGTCAGAACTCTACCCCGCTAACCTAACAGACAGAGACTACTACTATAAAATCTATAGTCAACTATGACTGATGGAGGCTACTACTATAAAATCTATAGTCAACTATGACTGATGGAGGCTACTACTATAAAATCTATAGTCAACTATGACTGATGGAGGCTACTACTATAAAAATCTATAGTCAACTATGACTGATCTAGGCTACTACTACAAAAATCTATAGTCACCTATGACTGATGGAGGCTACTACTATAAAAATCTATAGTCACCTATGACTGATAGAGGCTACTACTATAAAAATCTATAGTCACCTATGACTGATGGAGGCTATCTATCTATCTATTGACCTTTCGAGCCGTAACCGGCCCATAGGGCGTAGACCAAGATACACCTTCTCCTATATGAATTTTTGTTCTAGCAGTTTTCTTTTAAAGATATTTTATCAAATCTCGCCATCTGTCTCTGTTCTGTGCAAGCAGTTCTATCTCATTGAGGGAGCCGATTCCTGCTGCTCTTGCCTCTCTCATCAATGTTCTTCTCAGTGTCTCCCTGGGTCTTCCTCTTTTTCTTTTACCTGTTGTTTCCCATATGAGGGCTTGCTTTGCTATTCGATTATTATCTCTTCTCATCACATGTCCAACGTATGACCATCGTCTTTTCTTTATTACTGAAGATATTAGTATTAACTATATTTATATAGTTGATTGGCGATTTCTCTAATTTCCTCGTTTGTTTTGAATTCGTTCCATTCTATACCAAGTATTTTCCTTAGACATTTATTTTCGAATGCGTTCAATTTTGTTTCTATATCTCTTGTTGTTTTCCAGCTTTCACACGCATACGTAAGGGTTGATAGTACATTTGATTTGAATAGCCTAAGTTTTGTGTTTGTGCTAATGAGTTTTGATTTCCACAACTTTTCAAGGCTTCTGAAAGACATTGCTGCTTTAGCCAGTCTGATTCTAATTTCTTTGCTCGTATCCCCTTCTCGATCAATGTGACTTCCAAGATAGATAAAGTGATCGATCTCTTCTACTGGTTTGTTTTCCATGTATATTTTGTCACTTGTTGGAATTAAACTTTTCATGACTTTAGTCTTTTCATGATTGACCTCAAGCCCAATTTTGCTGGCTATTGATGATAGTTCATTAGTGTTTTCCTGCTGATGGAGGCTACTACTATAAAAATCTATAGTCACCTATGACTGATAGAGGCTACTACTATAAAAATCTATAGTCACCTATGACTGATGGAGGCTACTACTACAAAAATCTATAGTCACCTATGACTGATGGAGGCTACTACTATAAAAATCTATAGTCAGCTATGACTGATGGAGGCTACTACTACAAAAATCTATAGTCACCTATGACTGATAGAGGCTACTACTATAAAAATCTATAGTCACCTATGACTGATGGAGGCTACTACTACAAAAATCTATAGTCACCTATGACTGATGGAGGCTACTACTATAAAAATCTATAGTCACCTATGACTGATGGAGGCTACTACTACAAAAATCTATAGTCAGCTATGACTGATGGAGGCTACTACTACAAAAATCTATAGTCAGCTATGACTGATAGAGGCTACTACTATAAAAATCTATAGTCACCTATGACTGATGGAGGCTACTACTACAAAAATCTATAGTCACCTATGACTGATGGAGGCTACTACTACAAAAATCTATAGTCACCTATGACTGATGGAGGCTACTACTATAAAAATCTATAGTCACCTATGACTGATGGAGGCTACTACTACAAAAATCTATAGTCACCTATGAATGATGGAGGCTACTACTATAAAAATCTATAGTCACCTATGAATGATGGAGGCTACTACTATAAAAATCTATAGTCACCTATGACTGATAGAGGCTACTACTACAAAAATCTATAGTCACCTATGACTGATGGAGGCTACTACTACAAAAATCTATAGTCACCTATGACTGATGGAGGCTACTACTACAAAAATCTTTAGTCACCTATGACTGATGGAGGCTACTACTATAAAAATCTATAGTCACCTATGACTGATGGAGGCTACTACTATAAAAATCTATAGTCACCTATGACCGATAGAGGCTACTACTATAAAAATCTATAGTCACCTATGACTGATAGAGGCTACTACTATAAAAATCTATTGTCACCTATGACTGATGGAGGCTACTACTATAAAAATCTATAGTCACCTATGACTGATAGAGGCTACTACTATAAAAATCTATAGGTACCTATGACTGATGGAGGCTACTACTATAAAAATCTATAGTCACCTATGACTGATGGAGGCTACTACTATAAAAATCTATAGTCACCTATGACTGATGGAGGCTACTACTACAAAAATCTATAGTCACCTATGACTGATGGAGGCTACTACTACAAAAATCTATAGTCACCTATGACTGATAGAGGCTACTACTATAAAAATCTATAGTCACCTATGACTGATGGAGGCTACTACTATAAAAATCTATAGTCACCTATGACTGATAGAGGCTACTACTATAAAAATCTATAGTCACCTATGACTGATAGAGGCTACTACTATAAAAATCTATAGTCACCTATGACTGATAGAGGCTACTACTATAAAAATCTATAGTCACCTATGACTGATAGAGGCTACTACTATAAAAATCTATAGTCACCTATGACTGATAGAGGCTACTACTATAAAAATCTATAGTCAGCTATGACTGATAGAGGCTACTACTATAAAAATCTATAGTCACCTATGACTGATAGAGGCTACTACTATAAAAATCTATAGTCACCTATGACTGATAGAGGCTACTACTATAAAAATCTATAGTCACCTATGACTGATAGAGGCTACTACTATAAAAATCTATAGTCACCTATGACTGATAGAGGCTACTACTATAAAAATCTATAGTCACCTATGACTGATGGAGGCTACTACTATAAAAATCTATAGTCAACTATGACTGATGGAGGCTACTACTATAAAAATCTATAGTCACCTATGACTGATGGAGGCTACTACTATAAAAATCTATAGTCAACTATGACTGATGGAGGCTACTACTATAAAAATCTATAGTCAACTATGACTGATGGAGGCTACTACTATAAAAATCTATAGTCAACTATGACTGATGGAGGCTACTACTATAAAAATCTATAGTCAACTATGACTGATGGAGGCTACTACTATAAAAATCTATAGTCAACTATGACTGATGGAGGCTACTACTATAAAAATCTATAGTCAACTATGACTGATGGAGGCTACTACTATAAAAATCTATAGTCAACTATGACTGATAGAGGCTACTACTATAAAAATCTATAGTCATCTATGACTGATGGAGGCTACTACTATAAAAATCTATAGTCAACTATGACTGATGGAGGCTACTACTATAAAAATCTATAGTCAACTATGACTGATGGAGGCTACTACTATAAAAATCTATAGTCAACTATGACTGATGGAGGCTACTACTATAAAAATCTATAGGCAACTATGGCTGATGGAGGCTACTACTACAAAAATCTATAGTCAACTATGACTGATGGAGGCTACTACTATAAAAATCTATAGTCAACTATGACTGATGTAGGCTACTACTATAAAAATCTATAGTCAACTATGACTGATGTAGGCTACTACTATAAAAATCTATAGTCAACTATGGCTGATGGAGGCTACTACTATAAAAATCTATAGTCAACTATGACTGATGGAGGCTACTACTACAAAAATCTATAGTCAACTATGACTGATGGAGGCTACTACTAAAAAAATCTATAGTCACCTATGACTGATGGAGGCTACTACTATAAAAATCTATAGTCACCTATGACTGATAGAGGCTACTACTATAAAAATCTATAGTCAACTATGACTGATAGAGGCTACTACTATAAAAATCTATAGTCACCTATGACTGATAGAGGCTACTACTATAAAAATCTATAGTCAACTATGACTGATAGAGGCTACTACTATAAAAATCTATAGTCAGCTATGACTGATGTAGGTAAGGGATGTAGTGGAAACAAAGAGAAAAGATAACAGAAAGATATTGGTAGGAAGGTAGTACGTGATGGAGGGGAAACAAAGAGAAAAGATAACAGAAAGATATTGGTAGGAAGGTAGTGCGTGATGGAGGGGAAACAAAGAGAAAAGATAACAGAAAGATATTGGTAGGAAGGTAGTGCGTGATGGAGGGGAAACAAAGAGAAAAGATAACAGAAAGATATTGGTAGGAAGGTAGTGCGTGATGGAGGGGAAACAAAGAGAAAAGATAACAGAAAGATATTGGTAGGAAGGTAGTGCGTGATGGAGGGGAAACAAAGAGAAAAGATAACAGAAAGATATTGGTAGGAAGGTAGTGCATGATGGAGGGGAAACAAAGAGAAAAGATAACAGAAAGATATTGGTAGGAAGGTAGTGCGTGATGGAGGGGAAACAAAGAGAAAAGATAACAGAAAGATATTGGTAGGAAGGTTGTGCGTGATGGAGGGGAAACAAAGAGAAAAGATAACAGAAAGATATTGGTAGGAAGGTAGTGCGTGATGGAGGGGAAACAAAGAGAAAAGATAACAGAAAGATATTGGTAGGAAGGTAGTGCGTGATGGAGGGGAAACAAAGAGAAAAGATAACAGAAAGATATTGGTAGGAAGGTAGTGCGTGATGGAGGGGAAACAAAGAGAAAAGATAACAGAAAGATATTGGTAGGAAGGTAGTGCGTGATGGAGGGGAAACAAAGAGAAAAGATAACAGAAAGATATTGGTAGGAAGGTAGTGCGTGATGGAGGGGAAACAAAGAGAAAAGATAACAGAAAGATATTGGTAGGAAGATAGTGCGTGATGGAGGGGAAACAAAGAGAAAAGATAACAGAAAGATATTGGTAGGAAGGTAGTGCGTGATGGAGGGGAAACAAAGAGAAAAGATAACAGAAAGATATTGGTAGGAAGGTTGTGCGTGATGGAGGGGAAACAAAGAGAAAAGATAACAGAAAGATATTGGTAGGAAGGTAGTGCGTGATGGAGGGGAAACAAAGAGAAAAGATAACAGAAAGATATTGGTAGGAAGGTAGTGCGTGATGGAGGGGAAACAAAGAGAAAAGATAACAGAAAGATATTGGTAGGAAGGTAGTGCGTGATGGAGGGGAAACAAAGAGAAAAGATAACAGAAAGATATTGGTAGGAAGGTAGTGCGTGATGGAGGGGAAACAAAGAGAAAAGATAACAGAAAGATATTGGTAGGAAGGTAGTGCGTGATGGAGGGGAAACAAAGAGAAAAGATAACAGAAAGATATTGGTAGGAAGGTAGTGCGTGATGGAGGGGAAACAAAGAGAAAAGATAACAGAAAGATATTGGTAGGAAGGTAGTGCGTGATGGAGGGGAAACAAAGAGAAAAGATAACAGAAAGATATTGGTAGGAAGGTAGTGCGTGATGGAGGGGAAACAAAGAGAAAGGAATACTTGACAAGGAGGAACAGAATAGTCTACAGCGTTAAACTATTCCTCTCAGTTTCTTGGATGAAGAATACACACATGATCTATGGATTCGTGTGTACACAGATGGATCAGAACAGAATGCAGTAAAGAATGGGGGAGCAGGTGCATAATAGAGTTCCCAATTAACACTAGGTTTATGAATAAAATAGCAACAGGGAAATATTATCACAACCATGGTGCAGAAATCCAAGCAATAAAGTTGGCAATAGAAAAACTGCTGAACAGTAATCTTAACCACAGCCAGTAGTGCTTTCTGACATGCAAGATCAGTACTTGAGGCACTGCAGTCTAGAAAATTGCTACATCTGCAGACCTTATTGACTGAACTCTGCAAGCACCACAGGGTTGCCCTGCAGTGGATCCCATCTCACTGTGGAATACCAGGAAATGAGAAAGCAGATCAGTTGGCAAAGGAAGGTTCAACAGGCACACAACTAGATACACCGGTTATATACCCTCAGAAAAAATAGATAATCAAATCAATCAGAGGACCACAAGCCCCAAATCAGGTTGCCTTTCATAATATGAATATATATGAACAAGTTATCATTATATGCCTCAGAACAGGGTACAGTCGACTTCATGATGTGTACTATAGTCCGTTCAAAAATTCATAATCACACCTGAATTAGTTTTGCATGATAACCGTTTGTTATTTTGCTTTCAAATTTTGCATGCAATCTTAGAATATTGATGACGTTATAGAAATATTTTTTTCTCTGAGAAATTTAATCTAGTTTAAAATTTTTCTTCTTTAGGCTATATTAAATTCACCCTGTTCAAATTTGACAACATTTTAGGATATATACATTAATTTGGTGCGGTCGTTCACGTAAAATAGTTTGGCTATTACAGAAACACTAACTTCAGGAAAATCCCGTGAATAAAACTGAATTGTTATTGAACGACATGACGCACCAAGGCCTTGGCATTAATTACCGAAGGGAAGGCGTATCTTTAATTAATTTTTTGAAGACTCAGTAGACAATTTGTTGACTTTAAATACCAACATTTATATCTAAATTACAATGAGTTTGAAATGCAAATTTATAACTGCAAAAGGTTACTGTTTTACTATATCAGCACTTCCTTAGGGTAACCAAGATGGGGCATTTATATTGTGATATTTATGACCCAGAGAGACGAACGCAACTCGCCCTTGGTCTTAATAGATCATCATTTTCTCGTTGGATTAAACAAGACTCAGAGTGCACTCATGTCAATCAAGGAAGGAAAAGGAAAGTCGACAGCTTTGACATGGATGTCATAAAACGTGAGATATTGAAAATGTTTGCTAATATTGTACTTGTTACTCTCAGGAATTTGAAATTAAAATTGCATGCAGACTGCAATATTGACATTTATAAAAGTACTCTATGGAAGAATGTGCGAGGAGCCGGCTTCACTTTCAGAAAAACTGTTGGGGGCAGGAATATTATTTGTGAAAAACCACATTGCTCGAAGCAAATACCTGAGACAGATCTGTGAACAGCGGAGTGAACGGTATGATATTGTATATTTGGACGAATCATGGGTCAACGCACACCACACCTATGCTAAAGAATGGCAGTCAGTAAATGGCAAACTCAAAAGAACAATTCCGAGCAGCAAAAGCCAGCGCATTATATTAACACACGCCACTAAAAACGGCCTTGTCCATGATGCAGGACTTATTTTCCAATCAAAAAGTACCGACGGTAGGGACTACCATACTGAAATGAATGGAAATATTTTCAGGCACTAGTTGGAGAACGATCTTTTACCAATCCTGGAGAGACCTTCATGCATAGTCATGGATAATGCATCATACCACAATGTTGTATCAGAGGAAGACAAAGTGCCTACTGCATCAAATACAAAAGAGCAAATTAGGACATGGCTTGCGAATGAAAATGTCAAATTTGACGACACATATTTAAAACCCGAATTGTTACAACTTGTGAAGAATACAAATAAGAAAAAGGTGTACAATGTTGACAAAATCATTGAGAAATACGGCCACACCTCTCTTCGACTCCCTGCATATCATGCGCACCTTAATCCAATCGAACTTGTCTGGGCTCACGTCAAAGGACAAGTTGCAGAACAGAACAGGACGTTTAAAATGTGTGATGTTGAAGTTCTGACATGCGAGTCTCTCTCAAAAATAGACATTCCGTACTGGAAGAAGTGTGTTGAACATGTGTTGCGGGTGGAAGATGAGTACTGGAAATGAGATGGATTACTATTTGTCCAGCCAGTAATGATTATCAACCTCTTGGAATCGTCAGATTCGGAATGATTAAAATTAATATGAATTCAATTCCAGCTGCAGTTAGGACGTCCTGGGGTCTAATGGTGACCGAAGGACAAGACTAATTGTAACCAATTGAATTCATGTTTGCAAATACACATAACGAACAACACCCACAATTAAGCACTATGTAGATACGCCTCTGACAAGAATTGCAGTAAACTGGAAAATTTAACACGATTACTGTAAACTCTAAAATTTGAATCAACTTGTGTGATATAGTCATAAAAGATCAAAGGAATTTGCTGATGTGCAAAATCTGTTGTGTTTGTGGAATAAAAAAAATACCAAAATCTTTGCGTCATCAATATTCTAAGATTGCATGC
The DNA here is from genome assembly GCA_032433765.1 of Megaustenia siamemsis. Taxonomy (NCBI): domain Eukaryota; kingdom Metazoa; phylum Mollusca; class Gastropoda; order Stylommatophora; family Ariophantidae; genus Megaustenia; species Megaustenia siamemsis. The sequence continues at coordinate 59,786,233 of JAVIAB010000046.1, forward strand.
AAAATTTGAAACCAAAATAACAAGCGGTTATCATGAAAAACTAATTCAGGTGTGATTATGAATTTCTGAACAGTCTATACTAACTTATTTTGTCATTTATTTTCATTAATTGATGTCCTACTGAATATTGTAAATGACTGTATTAAAGATTGTCATAATAATCTTCATACTTGTTTGTTTCCTTCTTGGTAACTATTTATGTTGTGTGTTTTTAGGTCAGTGTTTATTTCTTATAACAAACAAGGTAACATTATTAAGCAAACACATTATGATTCTACAAACAATAAACACTAAACAGAAACTCATCCTCTATTCAGCAACAAGCCTAGGTCCAAACATAACTTCTGTGATTGTCCACAAATAGAAACCTAAAATATCCCAAAATACTTACAAATACCAAGGACTTCTAAGAGTTAATTGGCTTATATGTTCTAATTGTTTTATGTCGCTTTATGACTTCTAAGAGTTAATTGGCTTATATGTTCTGATTGTTTTATGTTGCTTTATGACTTCTAAGAGTTAATTGGCTTATATGTTCTAATTGTTTTATGTCGCTTTATGACTTCTAAGAGTTAATTGGCTTATATGTTCTGATTGTTTTATGTTGCTTTATGACTTCTAAGAGTTAATTGGCTTATATGTTCTAATTGTTTTATGTCGCTTTATGACTTCTAAGAGTTAATTGGCTTATATGTTCTAATTGTTTTATGTCGCTTTCATTTTTAAAAATAAATTGTTTTCTAATAGCCAAAATTGACTCATTTTTTTTTTATGAGAGATAACTTCTTCTTGAAAGCAGTCACTCTATTTCAGTTATTGAGCTATTTGTGGGTTATCATCATTACACTCTGAACATGGCTGTAGATGCTCAGATCCCCTCCTCAATATGTCCTGCAGTGTCCAGCGACTGACGACTCAAGTTCTGTGTTTGTTGATTAGTCTTCTTACACTAAGCCTCTCATTTCTGGATGTACCCATCTCTACTCCCATCTCTTTCATCTGAAGGAGAGACATGGACTCAAAGTTGTCAAAGTCCTGTGCCCTTCTCACACCTCAAAGGACTTTAATGATATTCGCCTGATCCATTGGTTGACTGTATTCAATGACAGTACAGCTACGCAGCCAGTCAATGCTTTCATTTCCCTGTACTCCTGCATGCCCATGAACGTAGACAAAAGTGACTCTACATATCGTTGGCTTCTGCAATAACTCAACCCACTGCCTGCATACAGAGCCCGCTTCCACTTTTCTTATCATGCTCATCGAATCACTCGTATACAGGCGTGGTTGTAGTCTTGTGACTCTAACCAGATGAATGCCCTGGTCACTGCCATCACCTCCATTGTCATGCTACTCATGGTCATGACGTATGCACCACTGTCTTCTTTAGCTACTCTGCCTGCCGAGCGTGCTGTAAATGCCCATGCACTCCTTTGGCGTCGTATTACAGATCTGTCTGTAAAGATGACTGCATCTTTCTCATCGGAGTTATCTCAGATGAGAATATTAACCTCAGCATCAACCACAACTGGATTCTGCTCCCTGCATTACCTGTTGAGTGTGACAATATATGAGAATGTGACTGAATCATGTTGGCACAGATATCTGCTCCCTGCATTACCTGTTGAGTGTGACAATATATTAGAATGTGACTCATGTTGGCACAGATATCTGCTCCCTGCATTACCTGTCGAGTGTGACAATATATGAGAATGTGACTCATGTTGGCACAGAAATCTGCTCCCTGCATTACCTGTTGAGTGTGACAATATATGAGAATGTGACTCATGTTGGCACAGATATCTGCTCCCTGCATTACCTGTCGAGTGTGACAATATATGAGAATGTGACTCATGTTGGCACAGATATCTGCTCCCTGCATTACCTGTTGAGTGTGACAATATATGAGAATGTGACTGAATCATGTTGGCACAGATATCTGCTCCCTGCATTACCTGTTGAGTGTGACAATATATGAGAATGTGACTGAATGATGTTGGCACAGATATCAGCTCCTCGCCTGTGTTGATATTGGTAAGCCCACATATCTGTTTGATGACATCTTCTGCTTGGCCCACCCATGATTTGCCTCTTTTTAGTCTGTCACTGTTTCCTGTTGAGGTCTTGGTGCAATCAGTGCTCTTTATCTACACTTATCTTAAGGTATGCTTGTGCCCTCTAGATCTTGATTCTGTCATCCATGGTTGGAAAGTCAAGAAGATAGCTCATTGCTACACAGGCAGTGTCCCTTGTACACCCTAGGATAATACACATTGTTTTATTTTGTACTTTTATTCTAGCCTGTCATTCTGTTTCTAACAGTAATCTATTATTTTCTATTTTAAGCTGTACAGGAAACCAATTGAATGCTGTCTGTAAACATGACACAAAAGTTGCAGATTGGCAAAAAATTGTCAACAAAAGGATGCGACTCAGCAAATTATTTGAGATATCTATTAGAGCCTCTTTATAATTGATCCACATTCTGGAAGAAGAATTAACCCTAGATTATCATACCTATCTCTGACTCGTATGTTTCAAATTGATCCACATTTTGTACACATTCTGAAAGAAGAATTAACCCTAGATTATCATACCTATCTCTGACTCGTATGTTTCAAATTGATCCACATTTTGTACACATTCTGAAAGAAGAATTAACCCTAGATTATCATACCTATCTCTGACTCGTATGTTTCAAATTGATCCACATTTTGTACACATTCTGAAAGAAGAATTAACCCTAGATTATCATACCTATCTCTGACTCGTATGTTTCAAATTGATCCACATTTTGTACACATTCTGAAAGAAGAATTAACCCTAGATTATCATACCTATCTCTGACTCGTATGTTTCAAATTGATCCACATTTTGTACACATTTTGAAAGAAGAATTAACCCTAGATTATCATACCTATCTCTGACTCGTATGTTTCAAATTGATCCACATTTTGTTCACATTTTGAAAGAAGAATTAACCCTAGATTATCATACCTATCTCTGACTCGTATGTTTCAAATTGATCCACATTTTGTACACATTCTGAAAGAAGAATTAACCCTAGATTATCATACTTATCTCTGACTCGTGTGTTTGCTAAACTGTTGTAAACATGACTACCACTTAAATGTAACATTAGCAGCTTTAAAAATTGTATTTTCTTTGAACTTTTGACACACAACTGTGTGTTTACACTAGAAGAGACAGATGGACTCAGAAGTTCCTAGCTTAGGTTGATTTATGACCTGAAATTTTACCACATGGACCAGACGTGTTACATTGTCTATTCATACGGCCACTGTAGTCCTCAGTATGTTCAACTACCTCACAGCTTTATACGCTGCATTTCCCGAGTTACAAAGGGTTGTTTGATGTCAGCTGACTACCAAGAAAATTGCCCTGGTCACAGCAAAAAAGGGCTAGTGGGTGGGAATGACCAATTTGTTTTAAAATGGTGAATTTTTTTCACATGGTACAAAATTGTATCTACAGCAATCTAAAAAATAATCCAACACCAACGGAAACAAATCCAGCTTTCAAGGGTGACCAGAAGTAGTAATTAGGAAGGTGCACAGAGAGGGGAAATATTTGACCACGACAAAGTGTCACATTTTAAAGAATTGGTATCTTTATGTGGTAATTTGTACAATAGTATCATAATCAGGGTTAATGTGAAAGGGAAGTCACTCTAACTAACTCCCCTAACTGGGGAGTGAACCCAGTTAGTAGACATGTTGCTACATAGGATGTCATAATTTGTTGTGTCAAATCTCATCAAATTGTGCACGTTGACGTCTGACTTTGATTATGTTTACTTTGTGACACACACTGTAGTGGGGAATACCTATTGATTGTCTGCTTGTAACACTTTTGCTATAGTCAACAAATGTACAACAACATTATGTATGGTCAACAAATGTACAACAACATTATGTATGGTCAACAAATGTACATTATGTATGGTCAACAATTGTACAACAACATTATGTATTGTCAACAGATGTACAACAACATTATGTATGGTCAACAGATGTACAACAACATTATGTATGGTCAACAGATGTACAACAACATTATGTATGGTCAACATATATACAACATTATGTATGGTCAACAAATGTACAACAACATGTATGGTCAACAGATGTACATTATGTATGGTCAACAGATGTACAACAACATTATGTATGGTCAACAAATGTACATTTTGTATAGTCAACATATGTACAACAACATTATGTATGGTCAACAAATGTACATTATGTATGGTCAACAGATGTACAACAACATTATGTATCGTCAACAGATGTAGAACAACATTATCTATGGTCAATATATGTACAACAACATTATGTATGGTCAACAAACGTACAACAACATTATGTGTGGTCAACAAATGTACAACAGCATTATGTATGGTCAACAAATGTACAACAACATGTATGGTCAACAAATGTACAATAACATTATGTATGGTCAACAAATGTACAACAACATTATATACGGTCAACAAATGTACATTATGTATGATCAACAAATGTACAACAGCATTATGTATGGTCAACAAATGTACAACAACATATGTATGGTCAACAAATGTACAACAACATTATGTATGGTCAACAAATGTACAACAACATTATGTATGGTCAACAAATGTACAACAACATATGTATGGTCAACAAATGTACAACAACATATGTATGGTCAACAAATGTACAACAACATTATGTATGGTCAACAAATGTACAACAGCATTATGTATGGTCAACAAATGTACAACAACATTATGTATGGTCAACAAATGTACAACAACATTATGTATGGTCAACAAATGTACAACAACATATGTATGGTCAACAAATGTACAACAACATATGTATGGTCAACAAATGTACAACAACATTATGTATGGTCAACAAATGTACAACAACATTATGTATGGTCAACAAATGTACAAGAGCCTGTGAGAGTGAAGGACATACAATAAGAGATTCCACTGTTTGGCTGAAGACAACTCAGCACCAATCAAGTTACAACCAAAATTAGTCACTTTGACTAAGTAAGCATTACTTTAATATTTCCATGCAAACTTTGTTTTGCCCTACTTAACTGCTGCTCTCTCTCTCTCTCTCTCCAGAACTTCACTGCCTAGAGCTCACCAGCAGAACAAATTGATGAAATGCTGGAAGAAGCCATCCTCTACACCTCCATCTTTGTTTTGATCCATTTGCTGTGATCCTTCACTTTGAGTGGTTTTTGCTCTTTCAAGCTCTCACTGGCACGTGGATATTCGTCGTTGTTGTGGTGTGGTTACTTCAGCAGCATATCACCCTCCGACACGGTCTGCAGCAACAGTACAAAACATTTCCTCTGTGTTATCACCCTTTATCCACTCAACAAAGAGCAGCACTATGACTGTTCTCTTCACCATGACTTTGGTCCTATCAACAAGCAAGATAATCTGCCACAGTCTGTTGAGTTCATGTTTGTATAGCGATGAGGTCAGGGACAGCTACCTGAATGTCTGTGATAGCAGCCCCTTGGTTGGACCTGTCAAGCAGATGATAGCGATGAGGTCAGGGACAGCTACCTGAATGTCTGTGATAGCAGCCCCTTGGTTGGACCTGTCAAGCAGATGATAGCGATGAGGTCAGGGACAGCTACCAGAATGTCTATGATAGCAGCCCCTTGGTTGGACCTGTCAAGCAGATGATAGCAATGAGGTCAGGGACAGCTAGCCTGAATGTCTATGATAGCAGCTCCATGGTTGGACCTGTCAAGCAGATGATAGCGATGAGGTCAGGGACAGCTAGCCTGAATGTCTATGATAGCAGCCCCTTGGTTGGACCTGTCAAGCAGATGATAGCGATGAGGTCAGGGACAGCTACCTGAATGTCTATGATAGCAGCCCCTTGGTTGGACCTGTCAAGCAGATGATAGCGAAGAAGGTCAGGGACAGCTACCTGAATGTCTATGATAGCAGCCCCATGGTTGGACCTGTCAAGCAGATGATAGCGATGAGGTCAGGGACAGCTAGCCTGAATGTCTATGATAGCAGCTCCATGGTTGGACCTGTCAAGCAGATGATAGCGATGAGGTCAGGGACAGCTAGCCTGAATGTCTATGATAGCAGCCCCTTGGTTGGACCTGTCAAGCAGATGATAGCGATGAGGTCAGGGACAGCTACCTGAATGTCTATGATAGCAGCCCCTTGGTTGGACCTGTCAAGCAGATGATAGCGAAGAAGGTCAGGGACAGCTACCTGAATGTCTATGATAGCAGCCCCATGGTTGGACCTGTCAAGCAGATGATAGCGATGAGGTCAGGGACAGCTAGCCTGAATGTCTATGATAGCAGCCCCTTGGTTGGACCTGTCAAGCAGATGATAGCGATGAGGTCAGGGACAGCTAGCCTGGATGTCTGTGATAGCAGCCCCATGGTTGGACCTGTCAAGCAGATGATAGCACTGATGCTAACAAGTCTGCTCATTCTTAATTTGACAAATGTGAGCTCTAACACTGACTCTCTCATTGTTTTATCACTGAAATGTATTACATTATTTTAATAATTAAATGTAACAAATAAGTGAAATAAAGTCAGTTTTTTTGTGAAATGTAATTAAATGTTGAAGTATAGAGATTCAAGTGAGGTTTTTTTAAGGATATTTAATGATATGAGCTGAAAGTAAGGATTCAAGAAATTGATTTTATCATTATATATATTGATACATAACTGAAATGTAAATGTTCTGTAAATGAATTTGTAATTTTATATATATATATATATATATATATATATATATATATATATATATAATAATAATAATAATAATAATAATAAAACATAACTGAAATGTTGCAGGTAGTTAATTTTGAATGAAGTAGTGATACATAACTGAACTGCAAGGGACTAGAAAAGTGCATTTTGGTTGTAGACAGTTTTGTGTTCAGTGCCAAGGTGAATGGTTGTTGAAGTTCTCTGAAAACTGGACATAAAAAAACATCCCCTAGACACAAGCAGAGAATGAGATCTATCATTTAACACTCTCTAATAGCTTCTGCTTTTCTTTCTACATAGAGGTGTGAGTTGGAGAACTCTTGGTGCATAAGTTAGGGCTCAAATCACATAAACCTGCCCTCTTGTGTTCCTTGCATATCTACTGCTCGTTCAGTCAGAATAAGAACTGGTGAATGTATTGTCAACAAATGTCTTGCTGCAGCCATTGTCAACAAATGTCTTGCTGCAGCCATTGTCAACAAATTTATCTGTCTATCTATCTATCTTTCGTTCGCTCGAAGTATTGTCTATATCAGCAATGTCGTTTTCTGTATGAATTTTACTGTCTTTTGTAATTCTTGCAGTGGCCCATATAGTTTTGTCTGTAGTGTTGTATCTATGGGCCAATGGATTTTCCTCAGTCTACTATATTCAGTGCAGTCTTGAAGTATGTGTTCAGCAGTCTGGGGTGCCTGTCCACATGTACAAGTAGTTGATGTACCGATCTTGAATTTTGTATACATGTGACTATGGAGTCGATTGTGTCCTGTTCTTAGGCGTATAATGATAACTTGTTCATATCTATTCATATTATGAAAGGCATCCTGATATGGGGCTTGTGGTCCTATGATTGATTTGATTATCTGTTTCTTAAGATGTTATGTAACTGGTGTATCTAGTTGTGTGCCTGTTGAACCTTCCTTTGCCAACTGATCTGCTTTCTCATTTCCTGGTATTCCACAGTGAGACGGGATCCACTGCAGGGCAACCCTGTGGTGCTTGCAGAGTTCAGTCAATAAGGTCTGTAGATGTGGTAATTTTCTGGATTGTAGTGCCTGGAGTACTGATCTTGCATCTGTCAAAAACACTACAGGCTGTGGGCTAAGATTACTGTTCAGCAGTTTTTCTATTGCCAACTTTATTGCTTGTATTTCTGCATCATAATTGTGACAATATTTCCCTGTTGCTATTTTATTCATATCCCTAGTGTTATTTGGGTACTCTATATATGCACCTGCTCCCCCATTCTTTACTGCATTCTGTGCTGATCCATCTGTGTACACACGGATCCATAGGTATTGTGGGTATTCTTCATCCAGGAAACTGAGAGTTATTGTTTTTCGCTGTAGACTATTTTGTTCCTCTTTGTCAACTATTCCTTTCACTTCTGTCCGTATTTGAACTGATAATCCTGATTCATCTGTCCAGGGAGTCTGTTCTGGTATGGGCAGAAGGGGTTTAACAACTCTTGGCATGTCTGGTGTTTGTCTACTAATACGCTTGGCTTGGTGGATAAAACTGCTTCTCTTAAGTCGTCCCAATGCAAGATTTTGGAATCTGTCCTTCATTGGATGTCTCGGCATGCATACAAATTTTCCTGCCTGTATCAGCACCTTTGTGTCTCTCCGTTCTCTCAGTGCTGGTATCCTCCACAATTTCTCCATCTCCAATATTGGTGTTGATTTCATTGCTCCTGTGATGACCCTAAGTGCCTGGTTTTGTACTTTATCCAGTTCTTGCAATGTGGTGTTTGATGCTGAGCACCATGCGGATGATCCATATTCTAAATGTGGGCGTATACTCTGTTGGTAAACTTTACTGAGTATTTTCCCACTCGCACCCCATGTGGTTCCACACAACTTTCTTAGAATAGCCAATTTCCTCCTTGCTTTTTGGGTTGCCTTATTTATCTGCTGTTTCCAAGATAGTTTGTTATCAAATGTAACTCCGAGATATGTAGCTTGTATGTCTTCTTTCACAGGCTCATTGTTTAAGTAGATGGCTCCTGCTTTTTGTTTTGGGGAGAGTGTGAAAAGTGTAGTACTGCATTTGTCTGTATTGATGCTGATACACCATCTATTTGTCCATGAATTCAGTGCATTCATAGCTCTTTGTAGCAATTTGGAGGCCACTGTTGCATACTCCTCTGTGCACCACATTACCAAGTCATCTGCATACATTGCCACTTTGATGCCATGTGGTAGTTCAGTAACTAGGTCATTGATGTAGATCAGAAAAAGTGTTGGAGATAGTACCCCTCCTTGTGGAACGCCCTGGCGCAATAAGACCTTCTTACTCTTAAGACCATCCAGTTGCACTCTGGCTCTCCTATTATGCAGGTATGCTTTGACCCATTTGTACATCCTGCCATTTACTCCATAATTTCTCAGTTTCTTCAAAAGCCCTTTCCTTCCATACCTTATCAAATGCTTTCTTTAGGTCTATCCATGCTGCTAGTACCAGTTTCTTTTCTTGAAACGCATCTTCAATTTCCTGGGAAAGATAGGTTGCTTGATCTTCGGTAGAGTAACACTGTCTAAAGCCTGCTTGTTGTGGGACAAGGAGATTTTCACTTTCCAGGTACCACTGCAGTCTGAGATTGATTATACGTTCCATTGTTTTACACAAACAGCTTGTAAGGCTGATTGGTCTATAGCTGGATGTCGTTGAACTATCTTTTCCTGGCTTTAGTAATGGTATCATAATTGCTTCTCTCCATGCCTGTGGCACTCTACCTGTGATCCAGCAAATGTTGTAGATCTGCAGTAGTTTTGCTTTAGCTGCAGTTCCCAAGTTCTTAATCATTTCATTGGACACTCCATCACTGCCTGGTGACTTTTTCATTTTTAATTTGGATATTGCCAGCTCTAGCTCTCTTTGTGTAATGGGTGTTTCCATTACTTCATGTGTGGTCTCTTCTTGTCTTGCATTTTGTTGTTTTAAACGGGTCTCTTGTCGTTTTTCTAGGCTAGTTTCAATATTATTGTCATTTGCAAAGGAGTCTGCAAAGTGATTTGCTGCTTGTTTACCTGTTAGAATGTTTCCATCCTTCTTCAGTGTAATTTTGGTGTTCCTTTCTGTACCCTCATCATTCAGCTGTTTTACAAGCTTCCACACTTTTCTTGTGTCTCGTTCAAGATTCAAGGACTCTGTTTTCTCTTTCCAGCTTCTCCGTCTGGCTTGTAGTTTAGCCCGTTGAAATTTGGCTTTAGCATGCTGGTAGTTGTTGTGGTGTTCTTGGCAAGGGTTATTTTCTGCTTGCTTTTGAGATGTTTCCATGTCATTGTGTAGTTGCTCTAGTTCACTACTCCAGTATGGTTTGTAGTGTTTCCGTGCCCCTCTAGGTATTGTTTCACTGGCAGCTTGTATTATTAGTCTACTGAATTCATCAACTATTTTGTTGATGTCTCTATCTGTATTAATATCTTTAGTCAGTACACTGGTGTAGTGTTGATACATTTTCCAGTCTGCCTTTTTGTAATTCCATCTGGAGAGAGTGCTGCTCTCCCTGATGGCCTTATTTTGTACCACTAAAAAGACTGGTCGGTGGTCGCTGCCTCCAAGTTGTTTCCCAACAATTCGTGTGATATTCCAATCCAGGTCTGGTGAATGGAAAGCAAGGTCTGGTGTAGATGTGGTATGCCATGATCTGGAGTAGAATGTTGGTGGATCTGTTGCCTGGTTTAATAGTATAAGCCCATTGTCATCCTGCCAATTTTCAAGCTCTTCACCTCTCTTGTCCATATGTTCATAGCCCCAGCTCTGTGAATGGCTGTTAAAGTCTCCACATTCAATTATTCTTTCTTGTAATGTAATTGTGTCTAGTGCTAGTGGGCGGTCACTCGGACAGTAGTAGTTAAGTAGATGGAAGTCTGTATTTCCTGTCCTGAGGTGCAGTATTTGATATTCCGCCCCATCCATATACACTTCAATCTGACATGCATTAATGTTGTTCCTTACAAGAGTCAGTATTCCGCCCTTTTGTCTATTTTTTCTGTCAGATCGGTAGCACTGGTATCCCCTAATCTTCAAGGCTATGTCGTTGTTTAGATGGGTTTCCTGCAAACAGCATATGCTTACTTGTTCTTCATGCAGGATATTCTCTAATTCTATCTTTTTACTGTACCCATCTCTTTTGCTGTTGATGCCTTCAGCATTCCAGTGCATTATTTTAAGTGGTCTTATTTTGGATTGGCCAGTAGCTCTATTCTCTCGCCCCCTGACTCCACAGAGCGGTTGAGAAGGACATCCAGTATTAGAGGTTGGGCCCTTTCGAGGCTGAGGGCCCGGCGCTGCTCCTGCCTGAGTGTCCATCACAGGGCGAGTGCCATATCGATTTGCGGTTATAGACATTCTTCCATTTGCGTTGAGTGCGTGGCATCCTGATTTTTGTGCGCCTTTTGGCTGGTTGCCTCCGACTTCAGCACTTGAACTTTCTAGAGCAGACTGTGGTCTTGCTTGGTTGTAGGAAGGCCTGGCCAGTCTTGGTTTTCAGTCCCTGGTGACTGTTAAGCCCCATCCCCACGACAAGGAGCTGGCCTTGATGAGGATTGTCAACAAATGTCTTGCTGCAGCCATTGTCAACAAATGTCTTGCTGCAGCCATTGTCAACAAATGTCTTGCTGCAGCCATTGTCAACAAATGTCTTGCTGCAGCCATTGTCAACAAATGTCTTGCTGCAGCCATTGTCAACAAATGTCTTGCTGCAGCCATTGTCAACAAATGTCTTGCTGCAGCCATTGTCAACAAATGTCTTGCTTCAGCCATTGTCAACAGAAAACATTCAGTGTACCCTAGTAAAAAAGTAAAGTACCCCCATCATGCCAAGTGGCGTATAGGGAAATATAGTGTTAGTGACCCTATATTTTACAGACCTTCAGCACATGATTTTTGGGGTAATGTGGTCAGTATTATGCCCGTGCTGCTTTCTTTCTTTTCATCCTTTCGAGCCGTAACCGGCCCATAGGGCGTAGACCAAGATACACCTTCTCCTATATGAATTTTTTTGTTCTAGCAATTTGTCTTTTAAAGATATTTTATCAAATCTCGCCATCTGTCTCTGTTCTGTGCAAGCAGTTCTATCTCATTGAGGGAGCCGATTCCTGCTGCTCTTGCCTCTCTCATCAATGTTCTTCTCAGTGTCTCCCTGGGTCTTCCTCTTTTTCTTTTACCTGTTGTTTCCCATATGAGAGCTTGCTTTGCTATTCGATTATTATCTCTTCTCATCACATGTCCAACGTATGACCATCGTCTTTTCTTTATTACTGAAGATATTAGTGGTTGATTGGCGATTTCTCTAATTTCCTCGTTTGTTTTGAATTCGTTCCATTCTATACCAAGTATTTTCCTTAGACATTTATTTTCGAATGCGTTCAACTTTGTTTCTATATCTCTTGTTGTTTTCCAGCTTTCACACGCATACGTAAGGGTTGATAGTACATTTGATTTGAATAGCCTAAGTTTTGTGTTTGTGCTGATGAGTTTTGATTTCCACAACTTTTCAAGGCTTCTGAAAGACATTGCTGCTTTAGCCATTCTGATTCTAATTTCTTTGCTCGTATCCCCTTCTCGATCAATGTGACTTCCAAGATAGATAAAGTGATCGATCTCTTCTACTGGTTTGTTTTCCATGTATATTTTGTCACTTGTTGGAATTAAACTTTTCATGACTTTAGTCTTTTCATGATTGACCTCAAGCCCAATTTTGCTGGCTATTGATGATAGTTCATTTGTGTTTTCCTGCATCGTTTTTGTCTGACTGCTGATGAGAACTATGTCATCAGCAAAGTCGAGGTCCTCCAAATGGTCTCCTTGTATCCATTTGATGCCTTTATTACCAGTGCAGCATTTCTTCATTATGAAGTCCATAACAATTCCAAATAACAAGGGCGATAAAATACATCCTTGTTTAATCCCAGTTTCTATTGGGAAACATTCGCTCAGTCCTTCCTCTGTTCGAACTGCACATGTGTAACCATCATACATGTCTTTGATAATATTTACTGCTTTACTTTCCCAGAAAAAAATCCGGTACCCATTTAAGGCTGGGTGAACCCGGAAGCCGTCGGTTGGGATCGAACCCTACCCCTTGTCCGTGGTAGTCCAGTTCACTAACCACTGAGCTATCGCGGCTCCCTCAGTGTACCCTTCCCCACATAATTGTATCCTTTGATTGAAAGAAAGTGTCAGTTTTTGTGCCCATTTTCTTGCAAACATCAAATCCAGAGATAATACATACCTTTGAAGCAAGCAAATGGCACAGAAAACAGTGTGTGTTGACATAGACATACGTTTAATGTACAGATGATGCAATGATTATATTTAGTTTGCCCTAAAATATCAGCAGACACAGTACTCTATATGGAAATATCACTTATTTACTAGGTGGTCTTGCACTTTTGGCCACTGCTGTATAAGGAGCCAGTGATGGTTAGACACTCCAAGGTATTGTGACAGCTTTACAAAGAGGAAACACAACACTACTGTATAAGGAGCCAGTGATGGGGAGTGTTGTTAGACACTTCAAGGTATGGTGACAGCTTTACAAAGAGGGAACACAACACTACTGTATAAGGCTTGTGACTCAGTCTAGCATTTCCCTTTCATGGCATGTAATGTGTCTCTTCTGTCTCTCTCTCTCTCTCTCTCTCTCTTATCAAATGGAAATGTTCTCTATCTTCTATCTCATGTACTATAAGGATTGTGTGTTTTCTTGTTTATCGAATGTGAGAATCATGTAAGTCTTTCACATCTTTTCATGGAATATAAGAACTGTGTAAATTATGTGTGGTGAAGTATGAGAACGCATTAGTGAGACAGCAGAGGTAGCTTCCTAAAATAGTCACCAGAATAAAGTGATGAGCTCTCCAGTAACACTGATCTGCTACATGTTCTTGTTGGCATTAGTCACACTCAACTGGTTGGCTGTTGTTGGGCATGTCACACCCCTTGGTCATTTGTCTTCTGTTGGCAGTTGTTGGGCATGTCACACCCCTTGGTCATTTGTCTTCTGTTGGCAGTTGTTGGGCATGTCACACTCCTTGGTCATTTGTCTTCTGTTGGCAGTTGTTGGGCATGTCACACCCCTTGGTCATTTGTCTTCTGTTGGCAGTTGTTGGGCATGTCACAGTCCTTGGTCATTTGTCTTCTGTTGGCAGTTGTTGGGCATGTCACACTCCGTGGTCATTTGTCTTCTGTTGGCAGTTGTTGGACATGTCACACTCCTTGGTCATTTGACTTGTGTTGGCAGTTGTTGGGCATGTCACACTCCTTGGTCATTTGTCTTCTGTTGGCTGTTGTTGGGCATGTCACACTCCTTGGTCATTTGTCTTCTGTTGGCAGTTGTTGGGCATGTCACACTCCTTGCTCATTTGTCTTCTGTTGGCAGTTGTTGGACATGTCACACTCCTTGGTCATTTGACTTGTGTTGGCAGTTGTTGGGCATGTCACACTCCTTGGTCATTTGTCTTCTGTTGGCTGTTGTTGGGCATGTCACACTCCTTGGTCATTTGTCTTCTGTTCGGAGTTGTTGGGCATGTCACACTCCTTGCTCATTTGTCTTGTGTTGGCAGTTGTTGGGTATGTCACACTCCTTGGTCATTTGTCTTCTGTTGGCTGTTGTTGGGCATGTCACACTCCTTGGTCATTTGTCTTGTGTTGGCAGTTGTTGGGCATATCACACTCCTTTGTCATTTGTCTTGTGTTGGCAGTTGTTGGGCATGTCACACTCCTTGGTCATTTGTCTTCTGTTGGCAGTTGTTGGGCATGTCACACTCAATGGCCATTTGTCTTCTCTTGGCAGTTGTTGGGCATGTCACACTCCTTGGTCATTTGTCTTGTGTTGGCAGTTGTTGGGCATGTCACACTCCTTGGTCATTTGTCTTCTGTTGGCAGTTGTTGGGCATGTCACGCTCTTTGGCCATTTGTCTTCTCTTGGCAGTTGTTGGGCATGTCACACTCCTTGGTCATTTGTCTTGTTTTGATAGTTGTTGGGCATGTCACACACCTTGGCCATTTATCTTGTGTGTTGAGAGTTGTTGGACATGTCACACACAATTTGGCCATTTATCTTGTGTGTTGAGAGTTGTTGGACATGTCACACACCTTGGCCATTTATCTTGTGTTGAGAGTTGTTGGACATGTCACACTCTTTGGTCATTTGTCTTGTGTTGAGAGGTGTTAGGACTGTCACACTCCTTGGTCATTTGTCTTGTGTTGGCAGTTGTTGGGCTTGTCACACTCCTTGGCCATTTGTCTTGTGTTGAGAGTTGTTGGACATGTCACACTGCTTTGTCATTTGTCTTGTGTTGAGAGTTGTTGGGCTTGTCACACTCCTTGGTCATTTGTCTTGTGTTGGCAGTTGTTGGGCATGTCACACTCTTTGGCCATTTGTCTTCTGTTGGCAGTTGTTGGGCATGTCACACTCCTTGGTCATTTGTTTTGTGTTGGCAGTTGTTGGGCATGTCACACTCCTTGGTCATTTGTCTTCTGTTGCAAGTTGTTGGGCATGTCACGCTCCTTGGTCATTTGTCTTGTGTTGGCAGTTGTTGGGCATGTCACACTCTTTGGCCATTTGTCTTCTGTTGGCAGTTGTTGGGCATGTCACACTCCTTGGTCATTTGTCTTGTGTTGGCAGTTGTTGGGCATGTCACACTCCTTGGTCATTTGTCTTGTGTTGAGAGTTGTTGGGCATGTCATACACCTTGGCCATTTATCTTGTGTGTTGAGAGTTGTTGGACATGTCACACTCCTTGGCCATTTGTCTTGTGTTGGCAGTTGTTGGGCATGTCACACACCTTGGCCATTTATCTTGTGTTGAGAGTTGTTGGGCATGTCACACTCCTTGGCCATTTATCTTGTGTTGAGAGTTGTTGGACATGTCACACTCCTTGGTCATTTGTCTTCTGTTGAGAGTTGTTAGGACTGTCACACTCCTTTGTCATTTGTCTTGTGTTGGGAGTTGTTGGGCATGTCACACACCTTGGCCATTTATCTTGTGTTGAGAGTTGTTGGGCATGTCACACACCTTGGCCATTTATCTTGTGTTGAGAGTTGTTGGACATGTTACACTCCTTGGCCATTTGTCTTGTGTTGGCAGTTGTTGAGCATGTCACACTCCTTGGTCATTTGTCTTGTGTTGAGAGTTGTTGGGACTGTCACACTCCTTTGTCATTTGTCTTGTGTTGGGAGTTGTTGGGCATGTCACGCTCCTTGGCCATTTGTCTTGTGTTGGGAGATTTTGGGCATGTCACACTCCTTGGTCATTTGTCTTCTGTTGGCAGTTGTTGGGCGTGTCACACTCCTTGGGCATTTGTCTTGTGTTGGGAGTTGTTGGGACTGTCACACTCCTTGGCCATTTGTCTTCTGTTGAGAGTTGTTGGGACTGTCACACTCCTTGGCCATTTGTCTTGTGTTGAGAGTTGTTGGACATGTCACACTCCTTGTTCATTTGTCTTGTGTTGAGAGTTGTTGGGCATGTCACACTCCTTGGTCATTTGTCTTGTACTGAGAGTTGTTGGGCATGTCACACTCCTTGGTCATTTGTCTTGTGCTGAGAGTTGTTGGGCATATCACACTCCTTGGTCATTTGTCTTGTGTTGAGAGTTGTTGGACATGTCACACTCCTTGGCCATTTGTCTTGTGTTGGGAGTTGTTGGGACTGTCACACTCCTTGGCCATTTGTCTTGTGTTGAGAGTTGTTGGGCATGTCACACTCCTTGGCCATTTGTCTTGTGTTGAGAGTTGTTGGGCATGTCAGACTCCTTGGCCATTTGTCTTGTGTTGGGAGTTGTTGGGACTGTCACACTCCTTGGCCATTTGTCTTGTGTTAGGAGATGTTGGGCATGTCACACTCCTTGGCCATTTGTCTTCTGTTGAGAGATGTTGGGCATGTCACACTCTTTGGCCATTTGTCTTGTGTTGGGAGATGTTGGGCATGTCACACTCCTTGGCCATTTGTCTTGTGTAGACCTAAACTACGATATAGAGATATCTGTAAATCATCTCTGAATGACTTCTCAAAATGACTAGGAACATTTGGCAAGTGATTGCACATCACGGAGAGCATGTATACGAAATGGTATGACATCATTTGAGACTGTGCTAAGGCAAAATTTAGATGAGAAAAGACTCATGAAAAAGGATGGAAAACCCTGTTGATCAGGGCCTGACTTGTTCATTCTGTGGCCGTGTGTGTTTGTCAAACATTGATAGAATTAGCCACGAGAAAAACTGTTCGACAAAAACAAAACCTCAAACAAATACACAATAGCCTCCACTAGACCGTCTGACAAGACAAAAACAAAACCTCAAACAAATACACAATAGCCTCCACTAGACCGTCTGACAAGACAAAAAAAAACCTCAAACAAATACACAATAGCCTCCACTAGACCTTCTGACAAGACGAAAACAAAACCTCAAACAAATACACAATAGCCTCCACTAGACTGTCTGACAAGACAAAAACAAAACCTCAAACAAATACACAATAGCCTCCACTAGACCGTCTGACAAGACAAAAACAAAACCTCAAACAAATACACAATAGCCTCCACTAGACCGTCTGACAAGACAAAAACAAAACCTCAAACAAATACACAATAGCCTCCACTAGACCGTCTGACAAGACAAAAACAAATCCTCAAACAAATACACAATAGCCTCCACTAGACCGTCTGACAAGACAAAAGCAAAACCTCAAACAAATACACAATAACCTCCACTAGACCATCTGACAAGACAAAAACAAAACCTCAAACAAATACACAATAGCCTCCACTAGACCGTCTGACAAGACAAAAACAAAACCTCAAACAAATACACAATAGCCTCCACTAGACTGTCTGACAAGACAAAAACAAAACCTCAAACAAATACACAATAGCCTCCACTAGACTGTCTGACAAGACAAAAACAAAACCTCAAACAAATACACAATAGCCTCCACTAGACTGTCTGACAAGACAAAAACAAAACCTCAAACAAATACACAATAGCCTCCACTAGACTGTCTGACATGACAAAAACAAAACCTCAAACAAATACACAATAGCCTCCACTAGACCGTCTGACATGACAAAAGCAAAACCTCAAACAAATACACAATAGCCTCCACTAGACTGTCTGACATGACAAAAACAAAACCTCAAACAAATACACAATAGCCTCCACTAGACCGTCTGACAAGACAAAAAGGGTCATACAATATACATATCCTCGTTGTCATTAGTTTTACTGCCTTGATGGTGCCATTTGTTCTGACTTCATGCTATTTAATTGCTACTTTATTATTGATAGTCTTCTGTTGTTTTATTGCTGCAAGTCTCAACAGATATCCATTACTTGTCACAAATTTCTACTTGTTCATTGTTGATAATGTTGACTTTTATCTGTCAGAGTATTGGGAGAACTCTATCTTAGTTCTATTATTATTGTTGATGTCAGAGTATTGGGAGAACTGTATCTTAGTTCTATTATTATTGTTGATGTCAGAGTATTGGGAGAACTCTATCTTAGTTCTATTATTATTGTTGATGTCAGAGTATTGGGAGAACTCTATCTTAGTTCTATTATTATTGTTGATGTCAGAGTATTGGGAGAACTGTATCTTAGTTCTATTATTATTGTTGATGTCAGAGTATTGGGAGAACTCTATCTTAGTTCTATTATTATTGTTGATGTCAGAGTATTGGGAGAACTCTATCTTAGTTCTATTATTATTGTTGATGTCAGAGTATTGGGAGAACTCTATCTTAGTTCTATTATTATTATTGATGTCAGAGTATTGGGAGAATTCTATCTTAGTTCTATTATTAGTATTGTTGATGTCAGAGTATTGGGAGAACTGTATCTTAGTTCTATTATTATTATTATTGATGTCAGAGTATTGGGAGAACTGTATCTTAGTTCTATTATTAGTATTGTTGATGTCAGAGTATTGGGAGAACTGTATCTTAGTTCTATTATTATTATTATTGATGTCAGAGTATTGAGAGAACTGTATCTTAGTTCTATTATTAGTATTGTTGATGTCAGAGTATTGGGAGAACTGTATCTTAGTTCTATTATTATTATTATTGATGTCAGAGTATTGAGAGAACTGTATCTTAGTTCTATTATTAGTATTGTTGATGTCAGAGTATTGGGAGAACTGTATCTTAGTTCTATTATTATTATTGTTGATGTCAGAGTATTGGGAGAACTGTATCTTAGTTCTATTATTATTATTATTGATGTCAGAGTATTGGGAGAACTGTATCTTAGTTCTATTATTATTATTGTTGATGTCAGAGTATTGGGAGAACTGTATCTTAGTTCTATTATTAGTATTGTTGATGTCAGAGTTTTGGGAGAACTGTATCTTAGTTCTGTTATTATTATTGTTGATGTCAGAGTATTGGGAGAACTGTATCTTAGTTCTATTATTATTATTATTGATGTCAGAGTATTGGGAGAACTGTATCTTAGTTCTATTATTAGTATTGTTGATGTCAGAGTATTGGGAGAACTGTATCTTAGTTCTATTATTATTATTGTTGATGTCAGAGTATTGGGAGAACTGTATCTTAGTTCTATTATTAGTATTGTTGATGTCAGAGTATTGGGAGAACTGTATCTTAGTTCTATTATTATTATTGTTGATGTCAGAGTATTGGGAGAACTGTATCTTAGTTCTATTATTATTGTTGATGTCAGAGTATTGGGAGAACTGTATCTTAGTTCTATTATTATTGTTGATGTCAGAGTATTGGGAGAACTGTATCTTAGTTCTATTATTATTGTTGATGTCAGAGTATTGGGAGAAGTGTATCTTAGTTCTATTATTAGTATTGTTGATGTCAGAGTATTGGGAGAACTGTATCTTAGTTCTATTATTATTGTTGATGTCAGAGTATTGGGAGAACTGTATCTTAGTTCTATTATTAGTATTGTTGATGTCAGAGTATTGGGAGAACTGTATCTTAGTTCTATTATTAGTATTGTTGATGTCAGAGTATTGGGAGAACTGTATCTTAGTTCTATTATTAGTATTCTTGATGTCAGAGTATTGGGAGAACTGTATCTTAGTTCTATTATTAGTATTGTTGATGTCAGAGTATTGGGAGAACTGTATCTTAGTTCTATTATTATTATTATTGATGTCAGAGTATTGGGAGAACTGTATCTTAGTTCTATTATTAGTATTGTTGATGTCAGAGTATTGGGAGAACTGTATCTTAGTTCTATTATTATTATTGTTGATGTCAGAGTATTGGGAGAACTGTATCTTAGTTCTATTATTATTATTGTTGATGTCAGAGTATTGGGAGAACTGTATCTTAGTTCTATTATTATTGTTGATGTCAGAGTATTGGGAGAACTGTATCTTAGTTCCTTTATTATTGTTGATGTCAGAGTATTGGGAGAACTGTATCTTAGTTCTATTATTATTATTATTGATGTCAGAGTATTGGGAGAACTGTATCTTAGTTCTATTATTAGTATTGTTGATGTCAGAGTATTGGGAGAACTGTATCTTAGTTCTATTATTATTGTTGATGTCAGAGTATTGGGAGAACTGTATCTTAGTTCTATTATTAGTATTGTTGATGTCAGAGTATTGGGAGAACTGTATCTTAGTTCTATTATTATTATTGTTGATGTCAGAGTATTGGGAGAACTGTATCTTAGTTCTATTATTATTATTGTTGATGTCAGAGTATTGGGAGAACTGTATCTTAGTTCTATTATTATTGTTGATGTCAGAGTATTGGGAGAACTGTATCTTAGTTCTATTATTAGTATTGTTGATGTCAGAGTATTGGGAGAACTGTATCTTAGTTCTATTATTAGTATTGTTGATGTCAGAGTATTGGGAGAACTGTATCTTAGTTCTATTATTAGTATTGTTGATGTCAGAGTATTGGGAGAACTGTATCTTAGTTCTATTATTAGTATTGTTGATGTCAGAGTATTGGGAGAACTGTATCTTAGTTCTATTATTATTATTATTGATGTCAGAGTATTGGGAGAACTGTATCTTAGTTCTATTATTAGTATTGTTGATGTCAGAGTATTGGGATAACTGTATCTTAGTTCTATTATTATTATTGTTGATGTCAGAGTATTGGGAGAACTGTATCTTAGTTCTATTATTATTGTTGATGTCAGAGTATTGGGAGAACTGTATCTTAGTTCCTTTATTATTGTTGATGTCAGAGTATTGGGAGAACTGTATCTTAGTTCCATTATTATTGTTGATGTCAGAGTATTGGGAGAACTGTATCTTAGTTCCTTTATTATTGTTGATATCAGAGTATTGGGAGAACTGTATCTTAGTTCCTTTATTATTGTTGATATCAGAGTATTGGGAGAAATGTATCTTAGTTCTATTATTATTATTATTATTGATGTCAGAGTATTGGGAGAACTGTATCTTAGTTCTATTATTATTATTATTGATGTCAGAGTATTGGGAGAACTGTATCTTAGTTCTATTATTATTGTTGATGTCAGAGTATTGGGAGAACTGTATCTTAGTTCTATTATTATTATTATTGATGTCAGAGTATTGGGAGAACTGTATCTTAGTTCTATTATTATTGTTGATGTCAGAGTATTGGGAGAACTGTATCTTAGTTCCATTATTATTGCTGATGTCAGAGTATTGGGAGAACCATATCTTAGTTCTATTAGTATTGTTGATGTCAGAGTATTGGGAGAACTGTATCTTAGTTCCTTTATTATTGTTGATGTCAGAGTATTGGGAGAACTGTATCTTAGTTCCTTTATTATTGTTGATGTCAAAGTATTGGGAGAACTGTATCTTAGTTCCTTTATTATTGTTGATGTCAGAGTATCGGGAGAACTGTATCTTAGTTCCTTTATTATTGTTGATGTCAGAGTATTATAAAACAACCATCATTTTGCTCAGTCCACTATTAGAAAATATTTGAAACAGCTGACAAGGGAAGCAGTAAGTGACATTGGTAGCCTTCACTTTTGGCTGTAACTGAAGAAGTGCAGGCATATGACACTAGAGCTTTTCTTGGACAGGCTAGACAAGTACATCGCAGGAGAGATAATGCTGGATGTAGGATCAAGTGTTGAGATAATGCTGGATGTAGGATCAAGTGTTGAGATAATGCTGGATGTAGGATCAAGTGTTGAGATAATGCTGGATGTAGGATCAAGTGTTGAGATAATGCTGGATGTAGGATCAAGTGTTGAGATAATGCTGGATGTAGGATCAAGTGTTGAGATAATGCTGGTTGTAGGATCAAGTGTTGAGATAATGCTGGATGTAGGATCAAGTGTTGAGATAAAGCTGGATGTAGGATCAAGTGTTGAGATAATGCTGGATGTAGGATCAAGTGTTGAGATAATGCTGGTTGTAGGATCAAGTGTTGAGATAATGCTGGTTGTAGGATCAAGTGTTGAGATAATGCTGGATGTAGGATCAAGTGTTGAGATAATGCTGGATGTAGGATCAAGTGTTGAGATAATGCTGGTTGTAGGATCAAGTGTTGAGATAATGCTGGATGTAGGATCAAGTGTTGAGATAATGCTGGATGTAGGATCAAGTGTTGAGATAATGCTGGTTGTAGGATCAAGTGTTGAGATAATGCTGGATGTAGGATCAAGTGTTGAGATAATGCTGGATGTAGGATCAAGTGTTGAGATAATGCTGGTTGTAGGATCAAGTGTTGAGATAATGCTGGACACAACTTTGTGAGCTGTCAATGTAGGAGCCCAACAATCAACTTTGATACCTGTTAGCAACATTGTAGTCACACAACAGAGCAATCCAGGCAGCCCCCAAATAAATCATTGGTGGTGACATATCAGGAGAATGTATGTGTCCCAGACATCAGTTTGAGGCCAAGCATTTATTGGTCACTTGCTCAATTCTTGTGTCTGTCCTATGTATTCTTGATGTGCTTGTGTTGCTGCAATAACTTTGAACTCCTTGATCCAGTTGAACTGTCCGAGAAGACATAGCTAGTTACTGATCAGCAGCAGTGAAACACTGAAGGACAGTGATGACTACAAGTTCAAGGACTGACTTGAGTGTTAGAAGAAATGTCAACACAAAGTTCTTGCCAGTCCTACTTGTTCAAGATGGCTCTTCTTGAATTCATTGTGTTCTCTTGTTTTCGGTTGACTTCTATTTTGTATTAGCAACATTCTCTTTCTTCCTGCTCACAGAAAGTGTGTGCATTGTCATGAGTTTTCTTAGATTTGTGCTTCTGCAGAAGCAGTCCCTGATGCAGCAATCTGTAGTGCACAGTCCTGCTCTGTCAGCCCCTTGACCCACCAGCTTCAGTAGTGCACAGTCCAGCTCTGTCAGCCCCTTGACCCACCAGCTTCAGTTGTGCACAGTCCAGCTCTGTCAGCCCCTTGACCCACCAGCTTCAGTAGTGCACAGTCCAGCTCTGTCAGCCCCTTGACCCACCAGCTTCAGTAGTGCACAGTCCTTCTCTGTCAGCCCCTTGACCCACCAGCTTCAGTAAGTGCACAGTCCAGCTCTGTCAGCCCCTTGACCCACCAGCTTCAGTAGTGCACAGTCCTGCTCTGTCAGCTGTCAGCCCCTTGACCCACCAGCTTCAGTAGTGCACAGTCCTGCTCTGTCAGCTGTCAGCCCCTTGACCCACCAGCTTCAGTAGTGCACAGTCCTGCTCTGTCAGCTGTCAGCCCCTTGACCCACCAGCTTCAGTAGTGCACAGTCCTGCTCTGTCAGCTGTCAGCCCCTTGTCCCACCAGCTTCAGTTGTGCACGGTCCTGCACTGTCAGCCCCTTGACCCACCAGCTTCAGTTGTGCATGGTCCTGCTCTGTCAGCTGTCAGCCCCTTGACCCACCAGCTTCAGTTGTGCTTTGTCCTGCTCTGTCAGCCCCTTGACCCACCAGCTTCAGTAGTGCACAGTCCTGCTCTGTCAGCTGTCAGCCCCTTGACCCACCAGCTTCAGTAGTGAACAGTCATGCTCGGTCAGCTGTCAGCCATTTGACCCACCAGCTTCAGTAGTGCACGGTCTTGCTCTGTCAGCCCCTTGACCCACCAGTTCAGTAGTGCACAGTCCAGCTCTGTCAGCTGTCAGCCCCTTGACCCACCAGCTTCAGTTGTGCTTGGTCCTGCTTTGTCAGCCCCTTGACCCACCAGCTTCAGTTGTGCTTGGTCCTGCTCTGTCAGCCCCTTGACCCACCAGCTTCAGTAGTGCACAGTCCTGCTCTGTTAGCTGTCAGCCCCTTGACCCACCAGCTTCAGTAGTGCACAGTCCTGCTCTGTCAGCCCCTTGACCCACCAGCTTCAGTAGTGAACAGTCATGCTCGGTCAGTTGTCAGCCCTTTGACCCACCAGCTTCAGTAGTGCATGGTCTTGCTCTGTCAGCCCCTTGACCCACCAGTTAAGTAGTGCACAGTCCAGCTCTGTCAGCTGTCCGCCCCTTGACCCACCAGCTTCAGTTGTGCACGGTCCTGCTCTGTCAGCCCCCTTGACCTACCAGCTTCAGTTGTCTTACTTCTGTTTGTGAGAGTACTTCAACACAAGTTGAATAAGCAGACAAAAGTCTTATTTGATGTCTGGAAACAACTAAATGATCATGCTTGGCTGTCCATCATATTGAACATCAACACATTCTCCAGACTTCTCCATGCAGACTGAGTGAGAATGTCAAAGTGGAACACAGAATAAGGAGTCTATTTTTGTTTGAGCTGTCATGAAAATCTGACCGTGTTATTTGTACATCTTGGGATGAGCTCTGGCACACCATTACAAAGCTTTATAACTGCGACCCAAACACACAGTGAGGACTTCCTGAGAACACAGCACTCACTCATGATTGTTGCCACTGTTTGAGAGATATTTTACCACTAATTTTATTTTTTTTGTTGATGTACATTGAAGAATCTTACAAAAACAATGCTTGTATGATGTGCAGCTCTGAACTTGTGTTAATCTCATTATATTTATCATTATAAGTTAGCAGAAACAACTATACTTGACATGATGCTTTTATGATTGACAAATTGTGCATTGACTGATATATATTGTATATACATTTCTGCATATTTTATAATCAGCCTTTATTCTGTTGTGGTTCTTGTTTACCAATTATTTTATGTGCATATACAATGAGAAAATCTCGCAGGCGAGTATTCTAATTTTGTATGTTAGTTTTAAGAGCAGTTTTACTAACTGATAGCATAGGCAAGATTGAACTTTGCTCAGTTTGTTTTATTGAGACCAGTCTTACTGGCTTCTGGTATAGGTTATCTTTGCTTGCTCACTCAACGGGCAGCCCCATTAGTTCTCCAACAACAGATCATCATCATCCAAGGTTGTTGATGTCAGTTTGTAGTTACTGGGGACTGGGAATTAGCGGGACAGTCCCAAGACAATGTACCTGATTTGGCCATCCCAAATCTTGTTTTGTGTTGATCACATAGTAGAGGCTTTGCCTCATTGAAAATGTTAGTTATTGTGTTCAGAGAGGGTAGATGCCATACAAGTTTGTGTTGACTTTGTGGACAGCTCACAGTCTACAGAGCAAGCTGACATGCTGTAACATCATGACTTGTAGCAGATGACAAGGGCAACCTTGGTGTAGCTCCCATTTAAAAGTAAATCACTGTTTATACATTAGGCTGGTCTTCCATAAGCACCCCCCCCCCCTCCACCCACACGTATGGCCCTGTCAACCGTTTAACTGTCAGAGTTTACAGAAGAGCAGTCAAAGTGTGAGGGGACACATTGTGCAGTATTAGAAAGTTGATTATTGTTGACTACATGAAAGTATTGACAACACTCTATAATGATGGAGGCATCAGGCACATCACTGAGGGTGTTCATATTTGTGTGTGTACTGAGACTAGCTGCTCCTGGCTGCAAGAAAGTCTAGCTGGGGGTTGACTAGTAAATGTTAAACAAGTGTAGCTGTGTGTTGACTGGTAGATGTTAAACAAGTGTAGCTGGGTGTTGACTGGTAGATGTTAAACAAGTGTAGCTGGGTGTTGACTGGTAGATGTTAAACAAGTGTAGCTGGGTGTTGACTGGTAGATGTTAAACACGTAGCTGGGTGTTGACTGGTAGATGTTAAACAAGTGTAGCTGGGTGTTGACTGGTAGATGTTAAACAAGTGTAGCTGGGTGTTGACTGGTAGATGTTATACAAGTGTAGCTAGGTGTTGACTGGTAGTTAAACAAGTGTAGCTGGGTGTTGACTGGTAGATGTTAAACAAGTGCAGCTGGGTGTTGACTGATAGATTTTAAACAAGTGTAACTGTGTGTTGACTGATAGATGTTAAACAAGTGTAGCTGTGTGATGACTGGTAGATGTTAAACAAGTGTAGCTGGGTGTTGACTGGTAGATGTTAAACAAGTGTAGCTGGGTGTTGACTAGTAGATGTTAAACAAGTGTAGCTGGGTGTTGACTAGATGTTAAACAAGTATAGCTGTGTGTTGACTGGTAGATGTTAAACAAGTCTATCTGGGTGTTGACTAGTAGATGTTAAACAAGTGTAGCTAGGTGTTGACTGGTAGATGTTAAACAAGTCTAGCTGGGTGTTGACTGATAGATATTAAACAAGTGTAGCTGGGTGTTGACTGATAGATATTAAACAAGTGTAGCTAGGTGTTGACTAGTAGATTTTAAACAAGTGTAGCTGTGTGTTGACTAGTAGATGTTAAACAAGTGTAGCTGGGTGTTGACTGGTAGATGTTAAACAAGTGTAGCTGGGTGTTGACTAGTAGATGTTAAACAAGTGTAGCTGGGTGTTGACTGGTAGATGTTAAACAAGTGTAGCTAGGTGTTGACTGGTAGATGTTAAACAAGTCTAGTTGGGTGTTGACTGGTAGATGTTAAACAAGTGTAGCTAGGTGTTGACTGGTAGATATTAAACAAGTGTAGCTGTGTGTCGACTAGTAGATGTTAAACAAGTGTAGCTGGGTGTTGACTGGTAGATGTTAAACAAGTGTAGCTGGGTGTTGACTGGTAGATGTTAAACAAGTGTAGCTAGGTGTTGACTAGTAGATTTTAAACAAGTGTAGCTGTGTGTTGACTAGTAGATGTTAAACAAGTGTAGCTGGGTGTTGACTGGTAGATGTTAAACAAGTGTAGCTGGGTGTTGACTAGTAGATGTTAAACAAGTGTAGCTGGGTGTTGACTAGTAGATGTTAAACAAGTGTAGCTGGGTGTTGACTGGTAGATGTTAAACAAGTGTAGCTAGGTGTTGACTGGTAGATGTTAAACAAGTCTAGTTGGGTGTTGACTGGTAGATGTTAAACAAGTGTAGCTAGGTGTTGACTGGTAGATATTAAACAAGTGTAGCTGTGTGTCGACTAGTAGATGTTAAACAAGTGTAGCTGGGTGTTGACTGGTAGATGTTAAACAAGTGTAGCTAGGTGTTGACTGGTAGATGTTAAACAAGTGTAGCTGGGTGTTGACTGGTAGATGTTAAACAAGTGTAGCTAGGTGTTGACTAGTAGATTTTAAACAAGTGTAGCTGTGTGTTGACTAGTAGATGTTAAACAAGTGTAGCTGGGTGTTGACTGGTAGATGTTAAACAAGTGTAGCTGGGTGTTGACTAGTAGATGTTAAACAAGTCTAGCTGGGTGTTGACTGATAGATGTTAAACAAGTCTAGTTGGGTGTTGACTGGTAGATGTTAAACAAGTGTAGCTAGGTGTTGACTGGTAGATATTAAACAAGTGTAGCTGTGTGTCGACTAGTAGATGTTAAACAAGTGTAGCTGGGTGTTGACTGGTAGATGTTAAACAAGTGTAGCTAGGTGTTGACTGGTAGATGTTAAACAAGTGTAGCTGGGTGTTGACTGGTAGATGTTAAACAAGTGTAGCTAGGTGTTGACTAGTAGATTTTAAACAAGTGTAGCTGTGTGTTGACTAGTAGATGTTAAACAAGTGTAGCTAGGTGTTGACTGGTAGATGTTAAACAAGTGTAGCTGGGTGTTGACTAGTAGATGTTAAACAAGTGTAGCTGGGTGTTGACTAGTAGATGTTAAACAAGTGTAGCTGGGTGTTGACTGGTAGATGTTAAACAAGTGTAGCTAGGTGTTGACTGGTAGATGTTAAACAAGTCTAGTTGGGTGTTGACTGGTAGATGTTAAACAAATGTAGCTAGGTGTTGACTGGTAGATGTTAAACAAGTGTAGCTGGGTGTTGACTGGTAGATGTTAAACAAGTGTAGCTAGGTGTTGACTGGTAGATGTTAAACATGTGCAGCTGGGTGTTGACTGATAGATTTTAAACAAGTGTAACTGTGTGTTGACTGATAGATGTTAAACAAGTGTAGCTGTGTGATGACTGGTAGATGTTAAACAAGTGTAGCTGGGTGTTGACTGGTAGATGTTAAACAAGTGTAGCTGGGTGTTGACTAGTAGATGTTAAACAAGTGTAGCTGGGTGTTGACTAGATGTTAAACAAGTATAGCTGTGTGTTGACTGGTAGATGTTAAACAAGTGTAGCTGGGTGTTGACTGGTAGATGTTAAACAAGTGTATCTGTGTGTTGACTGATAGATGTTAAACAAGTGTAGCTGTGTTTTGACTGGTAGATGTTAAACAAGTGTAGCTGGGTGTTGACTAGTAGATTTTAAACAAGTGTAGCTGTGTGTTGACTAGTAGATGTTAAACAAGTGTAGCTGGGTGTTGCCTGGTAGATGTTAAACAAGTGTAGCTGGGTGTTGACTAGTAGATGTTAAACAAGTCTAGCTGGGTGTTGACTGGTAGATGTTAAACAAGTCTAGTTGGGTGTTGACTGGTAGATGTTAAACAAGTGTAGCTAGGTGTTGACTGGTAGATATTAAACAAGTGTAGCTGTGTGTCGACTAGTAGATGTTAAACAAGTGTAGCTGGGTGTTGACTGGTAGATGTTAAACAAGTGTAGCTAGGTGTTGACTGGTAGATGTTAAACAAGTGTAGCTGGGTGTTGACTGGTAGATGTTAAACAAGTGTAGCTAGGTGTTGACTAGTAGATTTTAAACAAGTGTAGCTGTGTGTTGACTAGTAGATGTTAAACAAGTGTAGCTGGGTGTTGACTGGTAGATGTTAAACAAGTGTAGCTAGGTGTTGACTAGTAGATTTTAAACAAGTGTAGCTGTGTGTTGACTAGTAGATGTTAAACAAGTGTAGCTGGGTGTTGACTGGTAGATGTTAAACAAGTGTAGCTGGGTGTTGACTAGTAGATGTTAAACAAGTGTAGCTGGGTGTTGACTAGTAGATGTTAAACAAGTGTAGCTGGGTGTTGACTGGTAGATGTTAAACAAGTGTAGCTAGGTGTTGACTGGTAGATGTTAAACAAGTCTAGTTGGGTGTTGACTGGTAGATGTTAAACAAGTGTAGCTAGGTGTTGACTGGTAGATATTAAACAAGTGTAGCTGTGTGTCGACTAGTAGATGTTAAACAAGTGTAGCTGGGTGTTGACTGGTAGATGTTAAACAAGTGTAGCTGGGTGTTGACTGGTAGATGTTAAACAAGTGTAGCTAGGTGTTGACTAGTAGATTTTAAACAAGTGTAGCTGTGTGTTGACTAGTAGATGTTAAACAAGTGTAGCTGGGTGTTGACTGGTAGATGTTAAACAAGTGTAGCTGGGTGTTGACTAGTAGATGTTAAACAAGTGTAGCTGGGTGTTGACTAGTAGATGTTAAACAAGTGTAGCTGGGTGTTGACTGGTAGATGTTAAACAAGTGTAGCTAGGTGTTGACTGGTAGATGTTAAACAAGTCTAGTTGGGTGTTGACTGGTAGATGTTAAACAAGTGTAGCTAGGTGTTGACTGGTAGATATTAAACAAGTGTAGCTGTGTGTCGACTAGTAGATGTTAAACAAGTGTAGCTGGGTGTTGACTGGTAGATGTTAAACAAGTGTAGCTAGGTGTTGACTGGTAGATGTTAAACAAGTGTAGCTGGGTGTTGACTGGTAGATGTTAAACAAGTGTAGCTAGGTGTTGACTGGTAGATATTAAACAAGTGTAGCTGTGTGTCGACTAGTAGATGTTAAACAAGTGTAGCTGGGTGTTGACTGGTAGATGTTAAACAAGTGTAGCTAGGTGTTGACTGGTAGATGTTAAACAAGTGTAGCTGGGTGTTGACTGGTAGATGTTAAACAAGTGTAGCTAGGTGTTGACTAGTAGATTTTAAACAAGTGTAGCTGTGTGTTGACTAGTAGATGTTAAACAAGTGTAGCTGGGTGTTGACTGGTAGATGTTAAACAAGTGTAGCTGGGTGTTGACTAGTAGATGTTAAACAAGTCTAGCTGGGTGTTGACTAGTAGATGTTAAACAAGTGTAGCTGGGTGTTGACTGGTAGATGTTAAACAAGTGTAGCTAGGTGTTGACTGGTAGATGTTAAACAAGTCTAGTTGGGTGTTGACTGGTAGATGTTAAACAAATGTAGCTAGGTGTTGACTGGTAGATGTTAAACAAGTGTAGCTGGGTGTTGACTGGTAGATGTTAAACAAGTGTAGCTAGATGTTGACTGGTAGATGTTAAACAAGTGCAGCTGGGTGTTGACTGATAGATTTTAAACAAGTGTAACTGTGTGTTGACTGATAGATGTTAAACAAGTGTAGCTGTGTGATGACTGGTAGATGTTAAACAAGTGTAGCTGGGTGTTGACTGGTAGATGTTAAACAAGTGTAGCTGGGTGTTGACTAGTAGATGTTAAACAAGTGTAGCTGGGTGTTGACTAGATGTTAAACAAGTATAGCTGTGTGTTGACTGGTAGATGTTAAACAAGTGTAGCTGGGTGTTGACTGGTAGATGTTAAACAAGTGTATCTGTGTGTTGACTGATAGATGTTAAACAAGTGTAGCTGTGTTTTGACTGGTAGATGTTAAACAAGTGTAGCTGGGTGTTGACTGGTAGATGTTAAACAGGTGTAGCTGGGTGTTGACTGCTAGATGTTAAACAAGTGTAGCTAGGTGTTAACTGGTAGATGTTAAACAGGTGTAGCTGGGTGTTTACTGCTAGATGTTAAACAGGTGTAGCTGGGTGTTGACTGCTAGATGTTAAACAGGTGTAGCTGGTGTTGACTAGTAGATGTTAAACAAGAGTAGCTGGGTGTTGACTGCTAGATGTTAAACAAGTGTAGCTGGGTGTTAACTGGTAGATGTTAAGTGTGGCTGATTGGGATTTAAAGAGAGGTGAGACAATAACTAGAGATAATAAAAAAAATTAGCAGATGATAAGTGACTCCAGCTATGTTGGAAGCCTTCAGGTAGTGTTATTGAGTGCAGAGAAGTGGATGTTTGTGTTGGAAGCCTTCAGGTAGTGTTATTGGGTGCAGGGAAGTGGACGTTTGTGTTGGAAGCTTTCAAGTAGTGTTATTGTGTGTAGGGAAGTGGATGTTTGTGTTGGAAGCTTTCAAGTAGTGTTATTGGGTGCAGAGAAGTGGACGTTTGTGTTAGAAGCCTTCAAGTAGTGTTATTGGGTGCAGAGAAGTGGACGTTTGTGTTAGAAGCCTTCAAGTAGTGTTATTGGGTGCAGGGAAGTGGATGTTTGTGTTGGAAGCTTTCAAGTAGTGTTATTGGGTGCAGAGAAGTGGACGTTTGTGTTAGAAGCCTTCAAGTAGTGTTATTGGGTGCAGGGAAGTGGACGTTTGTGTTGGAAGCCTTCAAGTAGTGTTATTGGGTGCAGGGAAGTGGACGTTTGTGTTGGAATCCTTCAAGTAGTGCCATTGTGTGCCGAAAAGTGGACGTTTGTGTTGGAAGCCTTCAAGTAGTGTTATTGTGTGTAGGGAAGTGGACGTTTGTGTTGGAAGCCTTCAAGTAGTGTTATTGGGTGCAGGGAAGTGGACGTTTGTGTTGGAAGCCTTCAAGTAGTGTTATTGGGTGCAGGGAAGTGGACGTTTGTGTTGGAAGCCTTCAAGTAGTGTTATTGGGTGCAGGGAAGTGGACGTTTGTGTTGGAAGCCTTCAAGTAGTGTTATTGGGTGCAGGGAAGTGGACGTTTGTGTTGGAAGCCTTCAGGTAGTGTTATTGTGTGTAGGGAAGTGGATGTTTGTGTTGGAAGCCTTCAGGTAGTGTTATTGGGTGCAGGGAAGTGGACGTTTGTGTTGGAAGCCTTCAAGTAGTGTTATTGTGTGTAGGGAAGTGGATGTTTGTGTTGGAAGCCTTCAGGTAGTGTTATTGGGTGCAGGGAAGTGGACGTTTGTGTTGGAAGCCTTCAAGTAGTGTTATTGTGTGTAGGGAAGTGGATGTTTGTGTTGGAAGCCTTCAGGTAGTGTTATTGTGTGTAGGGAAGTGGACGTTTGTGTTGGAAGCCTTCAGGCAGTGTTATTGTGTGTAGGGAAGTGGATGTTTGTGTTGGAAGCCTTCAGGTAGTGTTATTGGGTGCAGGGAAGTGGACGTTTGTGTTGGAAGTCTTCAAATAGTGTTATTGTTTGGTGCAGGGAAGTGGACGTTTATGTTGGAAGTCTTCAAATAGTGTTATTGTTTGGTGCAGGGAAGTGGACGTTTGTGTTGGAAGTCTTCAAGTAGTGTTATTGTTTGGTGCAGGGAAGTGGACGTTTATGTTGGAAGTCTTCAAGTAGTGTTATTGTTTGGTGCAGGGAAGTGGATGTTTGTGTTGGAAGCCTTCAAGTAGTGTTATTGTGTGCAGGGAAGTGGACGTTTGTGTTGGAAGTCTTCAGGTAGTGTTATTGAGTGCAGGGAAGTGGACATTTGTGTTGGAAGCCTTCATGTAGTGTTATTGAGTGCAGGGAAGTGGACATTTGTGTTGGAAGCCTTCAGGTAGTGTTATTGTTTGGTGCAGGGAAGTGGACATTTGTGTTGGAAGCCTTCAAGTAGTGTTATTGAGTGCAGGGAAGTGGACATTTGTGTTGGAAGCCTTCAGGTAGTGTTATTGAGTGCAGGGAAGTGGACATTTGTGTTGGAAGCCTTCATGTAGTGTTATTGTGTGCAGGGAAGTGGATGTTTGTGTTGCAAGCCTTCAAGTAGTGTTATTGTGTGCAGGGAAGTGGATGTTTGTGTTGGAAGCCTTCAAGTAGTGTTATTGAGTGCAGGGAAGTGGATGTTTGTGTTGGAAGCCTTCATGTAGTGTTATTGTGTGCAGGGAAGTGGATGTTTGTGTTGGAAGCTTTCAAGTAGTGTTATTGAGTGCAGGGAAGTGGATGTTTGTGTTGGAAGCTTTCAAGTAGTGTTATTGAGTGCAGGGAAGTGGATGTTTGTGTTGGAAGCCTTCAAGTAGTGTTATTGTGTGCAGGGAAGTGGATGTTTGTGTTGGAAGCCTTCAAGTAGTGTTATTGTGTGCAGGGAAGTGGATGTTTGTGTTGGAAGCCTTCATGTAGTGTTATTGTGTGTAGGGAAGTGGATGTTTGTGTTGGAAGCCTTCATGTAGTGTTATTGGGTGCAGGGAAGTGGATGTTTGTGTTGGAAGCCTTCATGTAGTGTTATTGGGTGCAGGGAAGTGGATGTTTGTGTTGGAAGCCTTCAAGTAGTGTTATTGTGTGTAGGGAAGTGGATGTTTGTGTTGGAAGCCTTCATGTAGTGTTATTGGGTGCAGGGAAGTGGATGTTTGTGTTGGAAGCCTTCATGTAGTGTTATTGGGTGCAGGGAAGTGGATGTTTGTGTTGGAAGCCTTCAAGTAGTGTTATTGGGTGCAGGGAAGTGGATGTTTGTGTTGGAAGCCTTCAAGTAGTGTTATTGTGTGTAGGGAAGTGGATGTTTGTGTTGGAAGCCTTCAGGTAGTGTTATTGGGTGCAGGGAAGTGGATGTTTGTGTTGGAAGCCTTCAAGTAGTGTTATTGTGTGTAGGGAAGTGGATGTTTATGTTGGAAGCCTTCAAGTAGTGTTATTGTGTGTAGGGAAGTGGATGTTTGTGTTGGAAGCCTTCAAGTAGTGTTATTGTGTGTAGGGAAGTGGATGTTTGTGTTGGAAGCCTTCAAGTAGTGTTATTGGGTGCAGGGAAGTGGATGTTTGTGTTGGAAGCCTTCAGGTAGTGTTATTGTGTGTAGGGAAGTGGACATTTGTGTTGGAAGCCTTCAGGTAGTGTTATTGTGTGTAGGGAAGTGGATGTTTGTGTTGGAAGCTTTCAAGTAGTTTTATTGGGTGCAGGGAAGTGGATGTTTGTGTTGGAAGCCTTCAAGTAGTGTTATTGTGTGTAGGGAAGTGGATGTTTGTGTTGGAAGTCTTCAAGTAGTGTTATTGTGTGCAGGGAAGTGGATGTTTGTGTTGGAAGCCTTCAAGTAGTTTTATTGGGTGCAGGGAAGTGGATGTTTGTGTTGGAAGCCTTCAAGTAGTTTTATTGGGTGCAGGGAAGTGGATGTTTGTGTTGGAAGCCTTCAAGTAGTGTTATTGTGTGTAGGGAAGTGGATGTTTGTGTTGGAAGCCTTCAAGTAGTGTTATTGTGTGTAGGGAAGTGGATGTTTGTGTTGGAAGCCTTCAAGTAGTGTTATTGTGTGTAGGGAAGTGGACATTTGTGTTGGAAGCCTTCAAGTAGTGTTATTGTGTGTAGGGAAGTGGATGTTTGTGTTGGAAGCTTTCAAGTAGTTTTATTGGGTGCAGGGAAGTGGATGTTTGTGTTGGAAGCCTTCAAGTAGTGTTATTGTGTGTAGGGAAGTGGATGTTTGTGTTGGAAGCCTTCAAGTAGTGTTATTGTGTGTAGGGAAGTGGACATTTGAGTTGGAAGCCTTCAGGTAGTGTTATTGGGTGCAGGGAAGTGGGTGTTTGTGTTGGAAGCCTTCAAGTAGTGTTATTGTGTGTAGGGAAGTGGACGTTTGTGTTGGAAGCCTTCAAGTAGTGTTATTGGGTGCAGGGAAGTGGACGTTTGTGTTGGAAGCCTTCAAGTAGTGTTATTGGGTGCAGGGAAGTGGACGTTTGTGTTGGAAGCCTTCAAGTAGTGTTATTGGGTGCGGAGAAATGGATGTTTGTGTTGGAATCCTTCAAGTAGTGTTATTGGGTGTGGAGAAATGGACGTTTGTGTTGGAAGCCTTCAAGTAGTGTTATTGGGTGCAGGGAAGTGGACGTTTGTGTTGGAAACCTTCAAGTAGTGTTATTGGGAAGATAGCCCATCTGTGCTGTAGAGAGAGCTACATAGTTTCTGTTCTAGAGATTGTGAGTATGCCAAGAGAGCAGCTAGACTACAGTGATTCACAACAACAAGCCTTTCTACATTATCAGTCAGAATAATTCTATTACTGTGCTCTCTCTCATATTTCATTCATTTATACACTTCCATTGTTTCAATGTCCACTCATTATTTTATTTATTTGTGCTCTCATTGTTTCATATTTTTTTTTTTACATTATCATTTCATTCATTTTGTATAGCATCATTTCATTCATTTGTACACTCTCATTGTTTCAATCATTTGTACACTGTCATTTGATTTGTTTGTACACTCGCAACTATTTCATTTGTTTCTACACTCATTGTTTCATTTATTTATACACTGTCATTTCAGTAATTTTGTACACTGTCATTTCATTTATTTGTAAACTGTCATTGTTTCAGTTATTTGTACACTGTCATTTAATTTATTTGTACACTCTTTTCATTTATTTGTTCACTGTCATTGTTTCACTTATTTGTACACTGTCAAGTATAATTTGGGGGAGATGGCAAACAAAATAACACTTTGTGCAATAAATAACACATGCACTGTCATGACACATGTTTCCATGTCATTTACATAGGATAAAAGCACATGACACATCAGCTGATGGTCCGTCACTTGGCCACAGACACAATCATTTCCTTTGATGATATATTTTTTAGCCTTGATCCTTGTGCCCATTAGAGATGATTGCTACAGGCAGATAGAACATCTGTCGTGAGTAAGGGCAAATTGTGAACAAGACACAACTCATTAGATCACTGACACCATCTCCATGCCTACTCAATGTTTTTCAACTTTATATTTTCCTCTACAATCATTGTTTTCTTCTTTAGAGATTTGTTTTCATTCAAAAATAAATGTATTTATTGCTCTCATTATTGACAAATGGCTATATCCAATGGTTTATTGGCTGGATGTTGTGTCTGTGAATACGAACAATATCTATGATTGTGACTAAGACATCCCTGTTGGTTATTTACCATGACATTTGATTGTGAGAGATATCATGTTGTCTGGTTCTTCTGTCCCTGTGTTTTAGCTCAGTCTCTCACAGGGCACAGCCATCAGGGTGTCAGCAAGGTAGGACAGCTGAAGTGATTCAGTCACTGGAAGAGAGATGAGGGAGATGAGAGGAGTAGGAGGAGAAATGATGAGTGAGATAAGAGGAATAGGAGGAGAAATGATGAGGGAGATAAGAGGAATAGGAGGAGAAATGATGAGGGAGATAAGAGGAATAGGAGGAGAAATGATGAGGGAGATAAGAGGAATAGGAGGAGAAATGATGAGGGAGATAAGAGGAATAGGAGGAGAAATGATGAGGGAGATAAGAGGAATAGGAGGAGAAATGATGAGGGAGATAAGAGGAATAGGAGGAGAAATGATGAGGGAGATAAGAGGAATAGGAGGAGAAATGATGAGGGAGATAAGAGGAATAGGAGGAGAAATGATGAGGGAGATAAGAGGAATAGGAGGAGAAATGATGAGGGAGATAAGAGGAATAGGAGGAGAAATGATGAGGGAGATAAGAGGAATAGGAGGAGAAATGATGAGTGAGATAAGAGGAATAGGAGGAGAAATGATGAGGGAGATAAGAGGAATAGGAGGAGAAATGATGAGGGAGATAAGAGGAATAGGAGGAGAAATGATGAGTGAGATAAGAGGAATAGGAGGAGAAATGATGAGGGAGATAAGAGGAATAGGAGGAGAAATTATGAGGGAAATAAAAAAAAGTAAAGTAATTACCGCCGTCATGCCAAGAGGTGTATAGGAGATATGGTGTTAGTGACCCTATATTTTCCAGAACTTCAGCACATGAATTTTGGGGTAATGTGGTCTGTATTACACCCGTGCTGCTTTACTTTCCCAGAAAAAAATATGGTACCCATTAAAGGCTGGGTGAACCCAGAAGCTGTCGCTTGGGATCGAACCCTACCTCTTGTCCTTTGTAGTCCAGTTCATTAACCACTGAGCTATCGCGGCTGATGAGGGAGATAGTTAATGGGAAATCGTCATGAGGTCACACGCCTCTTGCGGAACATTACATTCACCACAGCCCATCTGAAATAACCTTTGTCTCTAGCCAGACCTCCCACAGAATGTTGCATTCAACACAGCCCGCCTGAAACAATCTCTGTCTCTAGCCAGATCTCCCACAGAACGTTACATTCACCACATCCCGTCTGAAATAACCTGTCTCTAGCCAGATCTCCCACAGAACGTTACATTCACCTCATCCCATCTGAAAGAATATCTGTCTCTAGCCAGACCTCCCACAGAATGTTACATTCACCATACCACATCTGAAAGAATCTCTTGTCTCTAGCCAGACCTCCCACAGAACGTTGCATTCACCACAGCCTATCTGAAATAACCTCTGTCTCTAGCCAGACCTCCCACAGAACGTTACATTCACCACAGCCCGTCTGAAATAACCTGTCTCTAGCCAGATCTCCCACAGAACGTTACATTCACCATACCACATCTGAAATAACCTCTGTCTCTAGCCAGATCTCCCACAGAACGTTACATTCACCACAGCCTATCTGAAATAACCTCTGTCTCTAGCCAGATCTCCCACAGAACGTTACATTCACCACAGCCTATCTGATAAAACCTCTGTCTCTAGCCAGATCTCCCACAGAATGTTACATTCACCACAGCCTATCTGAAATAACCTCTGTCTCTAGCCAGATCTCCCACAGAACGTTACATTCACCACAGCCTATCTGATAAAACCTCTGTCTATAGCCAGACCTCCCACAGAATGTTGCATTCACCATAGCCCGCCTGAAAGAATCTCTGTCTCTAGGCAGATCTCCCACAGAACGTTGCATTCACCATAGCCCGCCTGAAAGAATCTCTGTCTCTAGCCAGATCTCCCACAGAACGTTGCATTCACCACAGCCCGTCTGAAAGAATCTCTGTCTCTAGCCAGATCTCCCACAGAACGTTGCATTCACCATAGCCCGCCTGAAAGAATCTCTTGCCTCTAGCCAGATCTCCCACAGAACATTGCATTCACCATAGCCCGCCTGAAAGAATCTCTTGTCTCTAGCCAGATCTCCCACAGAACGTTACATTCACCACAGCCTATCTGAAATAACCTCTGTCTCTAGCCAAATCTCCCACAGAATGTTACATTCACCACAGCCTATCTGATAAAACCTCTGTCTCTAGCCAGACCTCCCACAGAACGTTGCATTCACCACAGCCCGTCTGAAAGAATCTCTGTCTCTAGCCAGATCTCCCCCAGAACATTGCATTCACCATAGCCCGTCTGAAAGAATCTCTGTCTCTAGCCAGATCTCCCCCAGAACGTTGCATTCACCATAGCCCGTCTGAAAGAATCTCTGTCTCTAGCCAGATCTCCCCCAGAACGTTGCATTCACCATAGCCCGCCTGAAAGAATCTCTGTGTCTAGCCAGATCTCCCACAGAACATTGCATTCACAATAGCCCGCCTGAAAGAATCTCTTGTCTCTAGCCAGATCTCCCACAGAACGTTGCATTCACCATAGCCCGCTTGAAAGAATCTCTTGTCTCTAGCCAGATCTCCCACAGAACATTGCATTCACCATAGCCCGCTTGAAAGAATCTCATGTCTCTAGCCAGATCTCCCACAGAACATTGCATTCACCATAGCCCGTCTGAAAGAATCTCTTGTCTCTGGCCAGATCTCCCACAGAACATTGCATTCACCATAGCCCGCTTGAAAGAATCTCATGTCTCTAGCCAGATCTCCCACAGAACATTGCATTCACAATAGCCCGCCTGAAAGAATCTCTTGTCTCTAGCCAGATCTCCCACAGAACATTGCATTCACAATAGCCCGCCTGAAAGAATCTCTTGTCTCTAGCCAGATCTCCCACAGAACATTGCATTCACAATAGCCCGCCTGAAAGAATCTCTTGTCTCTAGCCAGATCTCCCACAGAACATTGCATTCACCATAGCCCGCCTGAAAGAATCTCTTGTCTCTAGCCAGATCTCCCACAGAACATTGCATTCACCACAGCCCGCCTGAAATAATCTCTTGTCTCTAGCCAGATCTCCCACAGAATGTTGCATTCACCACAGCCCACCTGAAAGAATCTCTGTCTCCCACTTCTGTTGTCATGTTCAGGGTCCCCAGTCTTGAAACAATCTTCTTCTTGGTCTGCCCCTGATGTGCCGCAGCCCTGGAACCATGCCTTCCATTATTGTTCATTTTAGCCCACTGTGTTCTTTGACATGGCTAGAGTATTTTTTCTCAGTAGAACAACATTTATAAGCCAGTTCATGTTCATGTTTCATCTTTCCCTCCTTCCAGTGATGAGGAGACATTGCAGTCGAAGGTCTCGTTGTAATCTATCTTCTGTTGTATCCCCAACACTTGTGAAAGATGTTTCTCATGTTAAAGATAAGCCCCAGTTGCCTAGAAGAGGATAAAACTGATGTATATTGATTGTAGACGTAGGCTTCAGAGACAGGTATGTGATTGTAGAGGTAGGCTTCAGAGACAGGTATGTGATTGTACAGGTAGGCTTCAGACACAGGTTTGTAGAAGCAGGCTTCAGAGACATGTATGTGATTGTAGAGAAAGGCTTCACAGACAGGAATGTGATTGTGGATGTAGGCTTCCGAGACAGGTATGTGATTGTAGAGGTAGGCTTCAGAGACAGGTATGAGATTGTAGAGGTAGGCTTCAGAGACATGTATGTGATTGTAGATGTAGGCTTCAGAGACAGTTAGGTGATTGTAGATGTATGCTTCAGAGACAGGTATGTGATTGTAGATGTAGGCTTCAGAGACAGGTAAGTGATTGTAGAGGTAGGCTTCACAGACAGGTATGTGATTGTAGAGGTAGGCTTCAGAGACAGGTATGTGATTGTAGAGGTAGGCTTCAGAGACAGGTATGTGATTGTAGATGTAGGCTTCAGAGACAGGTATGTGATTGTAGAGGTAGGTTTCAGAGACAGGTATGTGATTGTAGATGTAGGCTTCAGAGACAGGTATGTGATTGTAGAGGTAGGCTTCAGAGACAGGTATGTGATTTTAGAGGTAGGCTTCAGAGACAGGTATATGATTCTAGAGGTAGGCTTTAGAGACAGGTATGTGATTGTAGAGGTAGGCATCAGGGACAGGTATGTGATTGTAGAGGTAGGCTTCAGAGACAGGTATGTGATTGTAGATGTAGGCTTAAGAGACAGGTATGTAATTGTAGAGGTAGGCTTCAGAGACAGGTATGTGATTGTAGAGGTAGGCTTCAGAGACAGGTTTGTAGAGGTGGGCTTCAGAGACAGGTTTGTAGAGGTTGGCTTCAGAGACAGGTTTGTAGAGGTTGGCTTCAGAGACAGGTTTGTAGAGGTTGGCTTCAGAGACAGGTTTGTAGAGGTTGGCTTCAGAGACAGATATGTGATTGTAGAGGTAGGCTTCAGAGACAGGTATGTGATTGTAGAGGTAGGCTTCAGAGACTGGTATGTGATTGTAGAGGTAGGCTTCAGAGACAGATATGTGATTGTAGAGGTAGGCTTCAGAGACAGGTATGTGATTGTAGAGGTAGGCTTCAGAGACTGGTATGTGATTGTAGAGGTAGGCTTCAGAGACAGGTATGTGATTGTAGAGGTAGGCTTCAGAGACAGGTATATGATTGTAGAGGTAGGCTTAAGAGACAGATATATGTGATTGTAGAGGTAGGCTTCAGAGACAGGTATGTGATTGTAGAGGTAGGCTTCAGAGACTGGTATGTGATTGTAGAGGTAGGCTTCAGAGACAGATATGTGATTGTACAGGTAGGCTTCAGAGACAGGTATGTGATTGTAGAGGTAGGCTTCAGAGACTGGTATGTGATTGTAGAGGTAGGCTTCAGAGACAGGTGTGTAGAGGTTAGCTTCAGAGACAGGTATATGATTGCAGAGGTAGGCTTCAGAGACAGATATGTGATTGTAGAGGTAGGCTTCAGAGACAGGTGTGTAGAGGTTAGCTTCAGAGACAGGTATGTGATTGTAGAGGTAGGCTTCAGAGACAGATATGTGATTGTAGAGGTAGGCTTCAGAGATAGGTATGTGATTGTAGAGGTAGGCTTCAGAGACAGGTTTGTAGAGGTTAGCTTCAGAGACAGATATATGATTGTAAAGGTTGGCTTCAGAGACAGGTATATGATTGTAGAGGTTGGCTTCAGAGACAGTTATATGATTGTAGAGGTTGGCTTCAGAGACAGGTATGTGATTTTAGAGGTAGGCTTCAGAGACAGGTATATTATTGTAGAGGTAGGCTTTAGAGACAGGTATGTGATTGTAGAGGTAGGCATCAGGGACAGGTATGTGATTGTAGAGGTAGGCTTCAGAGACAGGTATGTGATTGTAGATGTAGGCTTAAGAGACAGGTATGTAATTGTAGAGGTAGGCTTCAGAGACAGGTATGTGATTGTAGAGGTAGGCTTCAGAGACAGGTTTGTAGAGGTGGGCTTCAGAGACAGGTTTGTAGAGGTTGGCTTCAGAGACAGGTTTGTAGAGGTTGGCTTCAGAGACAGGTTTGTAGAGGTTGGCTTCAGAGACAGGTTTGTAGAGGTTGGCTTCAGAGACAGATATGTGATTGTAGAGGTAGGCTTCAGAGACAGGTATGTGATTGTAGAGGTAGGCTTCAGAGACTGGTATGTGATTGTAGAGGTAGGCTTCAGAGACAGATATGTGATTGTAGAGGTAGGCTTCAGAGACAGGTATGTGATTGTAGAGGTAGGCTTCAGAGACTGGTATGTGATTGTAGAGGTAGGCTTCAGAGACAGGTATGTGATTGTAGAGGTAGGCTTCAGAGACAGGTATGTGATTGTAGAGGTAGGCTTAAGAGACAGATATATGTGATTGTAGAGGTAGGCTTCAGCGACAGATATGCGATTGTAGAGGTAGGCTTCAGAGACAGGTATGTGATTGTAGAGGTAGGCTTCAGAGACTGGTATGTGATTGTAGAGGTAGGCTTCAGAGACAGATATGTGATTGTAGAGGTAGGCTTCAGAGACTGGTATGTGATTGTAGAGGTAGGCTTCAGAGACAGATATGTGATTGTAGAGGTAGGCTTCAGAGACAGGTATGTGATTGTAGAGGTAGGCTTCAGAGACTGGTATGTGATTGTAGAGGTAGGCTTCAGAGACAGGTGTGTAGAGGTTAGCTTCAGAGACAGGTATATGATTGCAGAGGTAGGCTTCAGAGACAGATATGTGATTGTAGAGGTAGGCTTCAGAGACAGGTGTGTAGAGGTTAGCTTCAGAGACAGGTATGTGATTGTAGAGGTAGGCTTCAGAGACAGATATGTGATTGTAGAGGTAGGCTTCAGAGATAGGTATGTGATTGTAGAGGTAGGCTTCAGAGACAGGTTTGTAGAGGTTAGCTTCAGAGACAGATATATGATTGTAAAGGTTGGCTTCAGAGACAGGTATATGATTGTAGAGGTTGGCTTCAGAGACAGTTATATGATTGTAGAGGTTGGCTTCAGAGACAGATATATGATTGTAGAGGTTGGCTTCAGAGACAGGTATATGATTGTAGAGGTTGGCTTCAGAGACAGTTATATGATTGTAGAGGTTGGCTTCAGAGACAGATATATGATTGTAGAGGTTGGCTTTAGAGACAGGTATATGATTGTAGAGGTTGGCTTCAGAGACAGGTATATGATTGTAGAGGTTGGCTTCAGAGACAGGTATATGATTGTAGAGGTTGGCTTCAGAGACATATATATGATTGTAGAGGTTGGCTTCAGAGACATATATATGATTGTAGAGGTTGGCTTCAGAGACAGATATATGATTGTAGAGGTTGGCTTCAGAGACATATATGATTGTAGAGGTTGGCTTCAGAGACAGATATAGGATTGTAGAGGTTGCCTTCAGAGACAGATTTGTAAAGGTTTGCTTCAGAGACAGGTTTGTGTTTGTAGAGGTAGGCTTCAGAGACAGATATATGATTGTAGAGGTTGGCTTCAGAGACAGGTATGTGATTGTAAAGGTAGGCTTCAGAGACAGGTTTGTAGAGGTTGGCTTC
Organism: Megaustenia siamemsis; assembly: GCA_032433765.1. Lineage (NCBI taxonomy): Eukaryota > Metazoa > Mollusca > Gastropoda > Stylommatophora > Ariophantidae > Megaustenia > Megaustenia siamemsis. Next base: position 59,829,065 of record JAVIAB010000046.1, read on the forward strand.
AGAGACAGGTTTGTGTTTGTAGAGGTTGGCTTCAGAGACAGATATATGATTGCAGAGGTTGGCTTCAGAGACATGTATGTGATTGAAAAGGTAGGCTTCAGAGACAGGTTTGTGTTTGTAGAGGTAGGCTTCAGAGACAGGTTTGTGTTTGTAGAGTTAGGCTTCAGAGACAGATATATGATTGTAGACGTTGGCTTCAGAGACAGATATATGATTGTAGAGGTAGGCTTCAGAGACAGATATATGATTGTAGAGGTTGGCTTCAGAGACAGATATATGATTGTAGAGGTTGGCTGCAGAGACAGGTTTGTGTTTGCAGAGGTTGGCTTCAGAGACACATTTGTAGAGGTTGGCTTCAGAGACATGTTTGTGTTTGTAGAGGTTGGCTTCAGAGACAGGTATGTGATTGTAGAGGTAGGCTTCAGAGACAGATATATGATTGTAGAGGTAGGCTTCAGAGACAGATATATGATTGTAAAGGTAGGCTTCAGAGACAGATTTGTAGAGGTTGGCTTCAGAGACAGGTATGTGATTGTAAAGGTAGGCTTCAGAGATAGGTTTGTGTTTGCAGAGGTTGGCTTCAGAGACAGGTTTGTGTTTGCAGAGGTTGGCTTCAGAGACAGGTTTGTGTTTGTAGACATTGGCTTCAGAGACAGGTTTGTGTTTGCAGAGGTTGGCTTCAGAGACAGGTTTGTGTTTGTAGAGGTTGGCTTCAGAGACAGGTTTGTAGAGGTAGGCTTCAGAGACAGATATAGGATTGTAGAGGTAGGCTTCAGAGTCAGATATATGATTGTAGAGGTTGGCTTCAGAGACAGGTATGTGATTGTAAAGGTAGGCTTCAGAGACAAGTTTGTAGAGGTTGGCTTCAGAGACAGATATATGATTGTAGAGGTTGGCTTCAGAGACAGGTATGTGATTGTAAAGGTAGGCTTCAGAGACAAGTTTGTAGAGGTTGGCTTCAGAGACAGGTTTGTGTTTGCAGAGGTTGGCTTCAGAGACAGGTTTTTGTTTGTAGAGGTTGGCTTCAGAGACAGGTTTGTGTTTGCAGAGGTTGGCTTCAGAGACAGGTTTGTGTTTGCAGAGGTTGGCTTCAGAGACATGTTTTTGTTTGTAGAGGTTGGCTTCAGAGACAGGTTTGTGCTTGTAGAGGTTGGCTTCAGAGACATGTTTTTGTTTGTAGAGGTTGGCTTCAGAGACAGGTTTGTGTTTGCAGAGGTTGGCTTCAGAGACATGTTTTTGTTTGTAGAGGTTGGCTTCAGAGACAGGTTTGTGCTTGTAGAGGTTGGCTTCAGAGACATGTTTTTGTTTGTAGAGGTTGGCTTCAGAGACAGGTTTTTGTTTGTAGAGGTTGGCTTCAGAGACATGTTTTTGTTTGTAGAGGTTGGCTTCAGAGACAGGTTTTTGTTTGTAGAGGTAGGCTTCAGAGACATGTATGTGATTGTAAAGGTAGGCTTCAGAGACAGGTATATGATTGTAGAGGTTGGCTTCAGAAACATGTATGTGATTGTAAAGGTAGACTTCAGAGACAGATATATGATTGTAGAGGTTGGCTTCAGAGACAGATATATGATTGTAGAGGTTGGCTTCAGAGACAGATATATGATTGTAGAGGTTGGCTTCAGAGACAGATATATGATTGTAGAGGTTGGCTTCAGATACAGGTTTGTGTTTGTAGAGGTTGGCTTCAGAGATAGGTTTGTAGATGTTGGCTTCAGAGACAGGTTTGTATTTGTAGAGGTTGGCTTCAGAGACAGGTACGTGATTGTAGAAGGTATGTGATTGTAGAGGTTGGCTTCAGAGACATTTTTGTCGAGGTTGGCTTCAGAGACAGGTATGTGGTTGAAGAGACTAACAGAGAAATATCTCTGTGCAATGCAATTATACACCAACATCTGGCTACTGCATTAACAGATACTAAAAACAAGACAAGAGACATGTCATGGCATGTGCACAAGTTAATGAAAATATCAATGAAAATGCCATCTTTTTAATAATTTCAAACACTTTTATTTCCAATATAATAATGACAAACATGGCATAATCTACATGATAGAGTATCTATGTAAAGCTACAAACTGATCTAGCCAGGAGGTTAGTAATGAGGACAAACTCTGACTTGTGGGGACCTGGTCACCAAAGACTCAACACCTCACCCAAATAAGGGCACTAACACCACCTTGAAGCCATGCACAAGATGGGAGTTAAGTCAGAAAACAACATTTTGTGTAGACACAGGTTCATTTCTCAAATGAGCAATCTTGCAACAACACTTGAATGATGTGTGATCTGGAGAATGTGACAGCCCCATTCCTCAACACTCCAGTCCATGAACGATTGAGAATGCAAGTCTGTGAGCAGCAGCCACCAACCACATCATCTTCTCAAGCAGTGTCCATGTCTCGTACCTCTCCAGAATTTCACTCACACAATCATGGTCTGTCTACTCCTGTATGTTATCTTCCCATCTATTATTTGGCCTGCACCTGGAAGACAGTTAAAGACCTGCCTAACATAACTAGGGAAAAGAAATGCCCAACATAACTAGGGAAAAGAAATGCCCAACATAACTAGGGAAAAGAAATGCCCAACATAACTAGGGAAAAGAAATGCCCAACATAACTAGGGAAAAGAAATGCCCAACATAACTAGGGAAAAGAAATGCCCAACATAACTAGGGAAAAGAAATGCCTAACATAACTAGGGAAAAGAAATGCCTAACATAACTAGGGAAAAGACCTGCCTAACATAACTAGGGAAAAGACCTGCCTAACATAACTAGGGAAAAGACCTGCCTAACATAACTAGGGAAAAGAAATGCCTAACATAACTAGGGAAAAGACCTGCCTAACATAACTAGGGAAAATACCTGCCTAACATAACTAGGGAAAAGAAATGCCTAACATAACTAGGGAAAAGACCTGCCTAACATAACTAGGGAAAAGACCTGCCTAACATAACTAGGGAAAAGACCTGCCTAACATAACTAGGGAAAAGACCTGCCTAACATAACTAGGGAAAAGAAATGCCCAACATAACTAGGGAAAAGACCTGCCTAACATAACTAGGGAAAAGACCTGCCTAACATAACTAGGGAAAAGAAATGCCCAACATAACTAGGGAAAAGAAATGCCCAACATAACTAGGGAAAAGAAATGCCCAACATAACTAGGGAAAAGACCTGCCTAACATAACTAGGGAAAAGAAATGCCTAACATAACTAGGGAAAAGACCTGCCTAACATAACTAGGGAAAAGAAATGCCTAACATAACTAGGGAAAATAAATGCCCAACATAACTAGGGAAAAGACCTGCCTAACATAACTAGGGAAAAGATCTGCCTAACATAACTAGGGAAAAGATCTGCCTAACATAACTAGTCAAAGACCTGCCTAACATAACTAAACTAGAGAAAAGACCTGCCTTACATAACTAGGGAAAAGACCTGCCTAACATAACTAGGGAAAAGACCTGCCTAACATAACTAGGGAAAAGACCTGCCTAACATAACTAGGGAAAAGACCTGCCTAACATAACTAGTAAAAGACCTGCCTAACATAACTAGTCAAAGACCTGCCTAACATAACTAGGGAAAAGACCTGCCTAACATAACTGGGAAAAGACCTGCCTAACCAGCCATATTTGTTAACATCAAAATCATTCACATTTGTTAATACATTTTTGCATGGTTCAGCTTTCACAGTAGCTGCTATAGTGGATTACATATTACAAGTTGTAACATATGTTGTACAGCCAACACATAGAAGAATTGTGCCACATGGTAAAGTTTGTAGAAGTGGGAGATAGAAGAATTGTGCCACATGGTAAAGTTTGTAGAAGTGGGAGATGTCATATCACCTAACATCAATACAACCCCTTGTAACTCTGGAAACACAGCAAATTACGCTATGAGGTAGCCGAACGTACTGATGGGCTTACAGCAACAGTACCAATAGACATTGTAACACGTCCGGTGCATGTAGTCAAACTCGGGTCATAAATCAACCTGAGCCAGGAAATCAGAGTCCCCATATCTCCCCTAGTATAAACACACAGCTGTATGTCAAAAGTTCTGAGAAAATATGACTCTTAGAGCACGTAATGCTACATTTAAGTGGTTATAAATGTTACAATAGTAGTGTAAATATGTCAGTCACAGATAGGTCTCATAACTAAGAATAGAGATCCCTTTATACACAGGCTTCATTCAAATACATTCATAACTCACATTGACATGGTGAAGACACAGATTGAATAACTCACATTGACATGGTGAAGACACAGATTGAATAACTCACATTGACATGGTGAAGACACAAATTGAATAACTCACATTGACATGGTGAAGACACAGATTGGATGACTCACATTGACATGGTGAAGACACAGATTGAATAACTCACATTGACATGGTGAAGACACAGATTGAATAACTCACATTGACATGGTGAAGACACAAATTGAATAACTCACATTGACATGGTGAAGACACAGATTGGATGACTCACATTGACATGGTGAAGACACAGATTGAATAACTCACATTGACATGGTGAAGACACAGATTGAATAACTCACATTGACATGGTGAAGACACAAATTGAATAAATCACATTGACATGGTGAAGACACAAATTGAATAACTCACATTGACATGGTGAAGACACAAATTGAATAACTCACATTGACATGGTGAAGACACAAATTGAATAACTCACATTGACATGGTGAAGACACAGATTGGATGACTCACATTGACATGGTGAAGACACAAATTGAATAACTCACATTGAAATGGTGAAGACACAGATTGGATGACTCACATTGACATGGTGAAGACACAGATTGGATGACTCACATTGACATGGTGAAGACACAGATTGGATGACTCACATTGACATGGTGAAGACACAGATTGAATAACTCACATTGAAATGGTGAAGACACAGATTGGATGACTCACATTGACATGGTGAAGACACAGATTGGATGACTCACATTGACATGGTGAAGACACAGATTGGATGACTCACATTGACATGGTGAAGACACAGATTGAATAACTCACATTGGCATGGTGAAGACACAGATTGGATGACTCACATTGACATGGTGAAGACAGATTGAATAACTCACATTGACATGGTGAAGACACAGATTGAATAACTCACATTGACATGGTGAAGACACAGATTGAAAAAGACTATTTGTAAAACATTCTTGTCAAATGGAAGCATTATCATCAAAGTCATTAGTCATTAGTCGAAAGATCATCCTCCTTGCACAAGGGGCATACCCATAAGTGCTCCGATTTCCTTTCGAGTAAATTCACAAGTGTGTGACGGCTGATCGTGCCGGTTCGCAGTTGGTTAACCATACACCTCTGGCGTCCTGAAAAATGTTCGCTCTTAGCTGTGCCAAGCCTTACGCGACTATGCGTTAGTCTCGCCATTGCGTTTGAATCCTTGTCGTCTCGAAAGTCTGCTACTCTTCCCGCCTCGCGGATTGCGTGTAAAATGTCCGCGTTGTCCATGGCGTTGCCATCTGAAATTTTAGCCTTTTCAGCAAGCTTGTCAGCTCGTTCGTTCCCTTGCACTCCAGAGTGGCCAGGTACATAGATGAAGACGATTTCTTTTAAAGTTGACAGCTGCAGGGACTTCAACCACTCTCTTCGCCTCCACCCAGCCTCAACCTTCTTAAGCATACTCATGGAGTCACTGAGAAAACATACTCCTGCGAAAGACTGTGTTTCGAGCCATGTCATTGCCTTAGTGACTGCTAAAACCTCCACTGTCATGCTGCTCGTTGTTTGCGAAAAAGCACCACTATCCTCATGCACCATTTGCCCTTTCATCAAATACATTCATAACTCACATTGACATGGTGAAGACACAGATTGGATAACTCACATTGACATGGTGAAGACACAAATTGAAAAAGACTATTTGTAAAACATTCTTGTCAAATGGAAGCATTATCATCAAATATCTTTCAAAAGTGAAGCCGCTTTGTTGATCACTAATTGTGTGAATGTAACCACAAGTGTGAGGTATTCATTCTCCATGTTGTAAGGTTTCATAAATGTGAGGACATCTATCAGGGGAAGCAAAATAAAACTCTCTCACACTCTTCTGCTCATTCACAATAGCACAATAGAGTTATCCAATCAGGTACAAGACAGCATCCACAATATAGTTATCCAATCAGGTGCAAGACAGCATCCACAAAACATCAATATAGTTATCCAATCAGGTACAAGACTGTATCCACAATACATCAATATAGTTATCCAATCAGGTACAAGACTGTATCCACAATACATCAATATAGTTATCCAATCAGGTACAAGACTGTATCCACAATACATATCATTGAGTCTAGTACAGACTTTGTGAGGAGCTCCTGGTATATCCATTCTGAGGGCAGCTTATGGCTCACCTCTTGCACTCAAAAGTGATCACTTCAGATAATAACAAGCAACACTTGCACATGTCCTCAAGATTCTCTTGAAAAAAAAACAACAGATTTGGAACAAAAGATTTCCTTTAACAACCAACAAAGTCTAACATGATGTCTTGTTTTCCCAACACACACACAAATGTTCCACAACAAATAGAACAGCTGTTGACAGGAAGAGTTCATGCTGTGTCTACTGTACAATGTGTCTACTGTACGCTGTGTCTACTGTACGCTGTGTCTACTGTATGATGTGTCTACTGTATGATGTGTCTACTGTATGCTATGTCTACTGTATGATGTGTCTACTGTATGCTGTGTCTACTGTATGCTATGTCTACTGTATGATGTGTCTACTGTATGCTATGTCTGTCTACTGTATGCTATGTCTACTGTATGCTGTGTCTACTGTATGCTGTGTCTACTGTAAGCTATGTCTACTGTATGATATGTCTACTGTATGCTATGTCTACTGTATGCTGTGTCTACTGTATGATGTGTCTACTGTAAGCTATGTCTACTGTATGCTATGTCTACTGTATGATGTGTCTAATGTTATGCTATGTCTACTGTATGCTATGTCTACTGTATGATGTGTCTACTGTATGCTGTGTCTACTGTATGCTATGTCTACTGTATGATGTGTCTAATGTATGCTATGTCTACTGTATGCTGTGTCTACTGTATGCTGTGTCTACTGTATGCTGTGTCTACTGTATGCTATGTCTACTGTATGCTATGTCTACTGTATGCTGTGTCTATTGTATGCTGTGTCTACTGCATGCTATGTCTACTGTATGCTATGTCTACTGTATGATGTGTCTACTGTATGATGTGTCTACTGATGTGTCTACTGTGTGCTATGTCTACTGTGTGCTATGGCTACTGTGTGCTATGTCTACTGTATGATGTGTCTACTGTATGCTATGTCTACTGTGTGCTATGTCTACTGTACGATGTGTCTACTGTACGCTGTGTCTACTGTATGATGTGTCTACTGTATGATGTGTCTACTGTATGCTGTGTCTACTGTATGCTATGTCTACTGTATGCTATGTCTACTGTATGCTATGTCTACTGTATGATGTGTCTACTGTATGCTATGTCTACTGTATGATGTGTCTACTGTATGATGTGTCTACTGTATGCTATGTCTACTGTATGATGTGTCTACTGTACGATGTGTCTACTGTACGATGTGTCTACTGTACGATGTGTCTACTGTATGATGTGTCTACTGTATGATGAGTCTACTGTATGATGAGTCTACTGTATGATGTGTCTACTGTATGCTGTGTCTACTGTATGCTATGTCTACTGTATGCTATGTCTACTGTATGCTATGTCTACTGTATGATGTGTCTACTGTATGCTGTGTCTACTGTATGCTGTGTCTACTGTATGATGTGTCTACTGTATGATGTGTCTACTGTATGATGTGTCTACTGTATGATGTGTCTACTGTATGTTATGTCTACTGTATGATGTGTCTACTGTATGCTGTGTCTACTGTATGCTATGTCTACTGTATGATGTGTCTACTGTATGCTATGTCTACTGTATGATGTGTCTACTGTATGCTATGTCTACTGTATGCTATGTCTACTGTATGATGTGTCTAATGTTATGCTATGTCTACTGTATGCTATGTCTACTGTATGATGTGTCTACTGTATGCTATGCCTACTGTATGCTATGTCTACTGTATGATGTGTCTACTATATGCTATGTCTACTGTATGCTATGTCTACTGTATGCTATGTCTACTGTATGCTATGTCTACTGTATGATGTGTCTACTGTATGCTATGTCTACTGTATGCTATGTCTACTGTATGCTATGTCTACTGTATGCTATGTCTACTGTATGCTATGTCTACTGTATGCTATGTCTACTGTATGCTATGTCTACTGTATGCCAGATACAAGTCAGGTTTGTGAGAATCCATCCTCAGACCAGCCACTGGATGGAGATGCTTCTAAGTTGTGAGGCGTTCCCCAAACCATCTTGACCCCCAAACAATGGGCTCAACCAAATGTTTGAGAGGGGGACACACTTCTAAGTTGTGAGGCGTTCCCCAAACCATCTTGACCCCCAAACAATGGGCTCAACCAAATGTTTGAGAGGGGGACACACTTCTAAGTTGTGAGGCGTTCCCCAAACCATCTTGACCCCCAAACAATGGGCTCAACCAAATGTTTGAGAGGGGGACACACTTCTAAGTTGTGAGGCATTCCCCAAACCATCTTGACCCCCAAACAATGGGCTCAACCAAATGTTTAAGAGGGGCACACACTTCTAAGTTGTGAGGTGTTCCCCAAACCATCTTGACCCCCAAACAATGGGCTCAACCAAATGTTTGAGAGGGGCACACACTTCTAAGTTGTGAGGCGTTCCCCAAACCATCTTGACCCCCAAACAATGGGCTCAACCAAATGTTTGAGAGGGGGACACACTTCTAAGTTGTGAGGTGTTCCCCAAACCATCTTGACCCCCAAACAATGGGCTCAACCAAATGTTTAAGAGGGGCACACACTTCTAAGTTGTGAGGTGTTCCCCAAACCATCTTGACCCCCAAACAATGGGCTCAACCAAATGTTTGAGAGGGGGACACACTTCTAAGTTGTGAGGCGTTCCCCAAACCATCTTGACCCCCAAACAATGGGCTCAACCAAATGTTTAAGAGGGGCACACACTTCTAAGTTGTGAGGTGTTCCCCAAACCATCTTGACCCCCAAACAATGGGCTCAACCAAATGTTTAAGAGGGGCACACAACTTCTAGTGATTAAATCACCTCCATCTGCAGTGTTCTCTATAATAATGTACTTCCTCTCTCCCATCAATACAAGGAGATAAGCACAGATATGAAATACAAGAATATGTGAGGTCTCTAGAATGGTTGCAGAAAACATATCAAATAAACATACAATTGAGCAACAAGAGTAACAGAAAGACAACCCGCAATGTTTCAGCAAAAGCCTTTATCAGGTATAGCAAATGAACTATACACACAAGACACAAATACAAACTTGTTAAACACAACACAGCTCTTTACTCAACCAATGTTTTAGAGGTGTGTCGTTGCGTTGACTTTAAACTCATCATCATCATTGAATGCCATCTCCGCATCAAAGCTTGGCTACCATGGAGCGCCATTCCACTGTCTCTTGCTTTGATAGTCAGATTGTCATTGGCTGATTTGTCCATCTTTTTATCTTACTGATCCATGTTAGTCTTGGTCTGCCTCTGTCTCTTTTACCTTGCATTTTCCCTTCCAAGATTACTTTTAGTAGACTGCTGTGTCTTTTAACATGATCTAAAAATCTCATTTGTCTTGTTTGAAATGTATTTAGTAGTTCTCTTTACATTTTTAATTGTTTTAAGACTTCATTGTTTGTTTTCTTTTCTTTCCATCCAATTCTTACTATTCTTCTATATATCCACATTTCAAAGGCTTCAATTCTCTGTTCTGTTTTCTTGTCTAATGTCCATGTTTCTGCACCATACAGGAATGTTGAGAAGATATAACATTTTGCTATTTTTAGTTTTAGCTCTGGTGTTATTTGTTTTGATGTTAGTACATTCTTCATGGCATTAAAATTACTTTTTGCCATTCCTATTCTTTTGTTTATTTCAGTTGTACATTTTCCATCACTGGTTATAGTATGTCCAAGGTAGTTGTAGTTCTGAACTGTCTCAAGGTCTATTCCTTCAACTCTGCTACTTTAACTAGTTTGTATTTCTGTGTTATGTGTATCATATGTTTGCTATACCTGATGAAAGTTTTTGCTGAAACGTAGTTTGTCGTGTCTTTCTGTCTAGCTGCTCAATGTATGATTTATTTGTCAAGAGAAAAACAACTTGAGTTGTGTGTGTGTGTCACTGAAATGCAAATGAATAAAGTAATCAGATTTCATTGCTTCTTCAACACTGATGGACCTGCCATATTGACAACAGAAGCAAAGATATCATGAAACAGCATTGCTCTTGTACACACAAAACATAGTCACATGCTGCCATGACATCAAGAGTCAGTGTTGCTACCTGCCTCCATCTTCATGTCATTCTGTTGTAGGACTAGACCAGCTTCTCAGAAAATAAATGGCTTATCTTATCTTGAGGTGGGGAGACAGAGGGTAGATGTTGTTACCTATATGATGTACACACATAAGTTGATGACATAATGGGGAGAGAGAGAGAGAGTAGATGTTGTTACCTATATGGTGTACACGCATAAGTTGATGACATAATGGAGAGAGAGAGAGGGTAGATGTTGTTACCTATATGATGTACACACATAAGTTGATGACACAATGGGGAGAGAGAGAGGGTAGATGATGTTTCCTATATGGTGTACACACATAAGTTGATGACATAATGGAGAGAGAGAGAGAGAGAGAGAGAGAGAGAGAGAGAGAGAGAGAGTAGATGTTGTTACCTATATGATATACACACATAAGTTGATGACATAATGGAGAGAGAGAGAGAGAGAGAGAGAGAGAGAGAGAGTAGATGTTGTTTACCTATATGATGTACAAACATAAGTTGATGACATAATGGAGAGAGAGAGAGAGAGAGAGAGTAGATGTTGTTACCTATATGGTGTACACACATAAGTTGATGACATAATGGAGAGAGAGAGAGAGAGAGAGAGAGAGGGTAGATGTTGTTACCTATATGGTGTACACACATAAGTTGATGACATAATGGAGAGAGAGAGAGAAGTAGATGTTGTTACCTATATGGTGTACACACATAAGTTGATGACATAATGGAGAGAGAGAGAGAGTAGATGTTGTTACCTATATGATGTACACACATATGTGGATGACATAATAGAGAGAGAGAGAGTAGATGTTGTTACCTATATGATGTACACACATAAGTTGATGACATAATGGAGAGAGAGTAGATGTTGTTACCTATATGATGTACACACATAAGTGGATGACATAATGGAGAGAGAGAGTAGATGTTGTTACCTATATGATGTACACACATAAGTTGATGACATAATGGAGAGAGAGTAGATGTTGTTACCTATATGATGTACATACATCAGTTGATGACTTAATGGGGAGAGAGAGAATAGATGTTGTTACCTATATGATGTACAAACATAAATTGATGACATAATGGAGAGAGAGAGTAGATGTTGTTACCTATATGATGTACACACATAAGTTGATGACATAATGGAGAGAGAGAGTAGATGTTGTTATCTATATGATGTATACACATAAGTTGATGACATAATGGGGAGAGAGAGAATAGATGTTGTTACCTATATGATGTACACACATAAGTTGATGACATAATGGAGAGAGAGAGAGTAGATGTTGTTACCTATATGATGTACACACATAAGTGGATGAAATAATGGAGAGAGAGAGTAGATGTTGTTACCTATATGATGTACACACATAAAGTGATGGCATAATGGGGAGAGAGAGAATAGATGTTGTTACCTATATGATGTACACACATAAGTGGATGACATAATGGGGTGGGAGTAGATGTTGTTACCTATATGATGTACACACATAAGTTGATGACATAATGGGGTGGGAGTAGATGTTGTTACCTATATGATGTACACACATAAGCGGATGACATAATGGGGAGAGAGAGTAAATGTTGTTACCTATATGATGTACACACATAAGCGGATGAATTAAATAATTTGGGGTGCGGTGGGGAGAACGAGCAAACATAAACATCAAATATCATGAAACTTCTGGCAAGTTATTAATTGTGGGGAGAATATAGAGATAAAGTGTCTAGTGAAACATCTCAATATAGAGATAAAGTGTCTAGTGAAACATCTCAATATAGAGATAAAGTGTCTAGTGAAACATCTCAATATAGAAATAAAGTGCCTAGTGAAACATCTCAATATAGAGATAAAGTGTCTAGTGAAACATCTCAATATAGAGATAAAGTGTCTAGTGAAACATCTCAATATAGAGATAAAGTGTCTAGTGAAACATCTCAATATAGGGATAAAGTGTCTAGTGAAACATCTCAATATAGAGATAAAGTGTCTAGTGAAACATCTCAATATAGAGATAAAGTGTCTAGTGAAACATCTCAATATAGAGAAACTCTTGGCACACATCAGACTGTTATAATGTCAACATCTCAATATAGAGAAACTCTTGGCACACATCAGACTGTTATAATGTCAACATCTCAATATAGAGAAACTCTTGGCACACATCAGACTGTAATAATGTCAACATCTCAATATTGAGAAACTCTTGGCACACATCAGACTGCTATAATGTCAGTATCTAAAGTAATGGGTTTCTATATACAAAAAAAAAATTGTTAGAAATTCAAATGTAAATAAAAACATCAAAGAACATAAAATTACAAAACAATAAAATCTATAAATGTACATAGAAACAATAAGTAGAGAAACAGTATAATCTGGTTATGACAAGATCGGCGACTCCATCCAAAAATTATCATTATAGCCGTCTCTGATTAAATCCAAATATTATCATTATAGTCGTCTCTGATTAAATCCAAATATTATCATTATAGTCGTCTCTGATTAAATCCAAATATTATCATTATAGCCATCTCTTATTAAATCCAAATATTGTCATTATAGCCATCTCTTATTAAATCCAATTATTATCATTATAGCCGTCTCTTATTAAATCCAATTATTATCATTATAGCCATTTCTTATTAAATCCAAATATTGTCATTATAGCCGTCTCTTATTAAATCCAAATATTGTCATTATAGCCGTCTCTTATTAAATCCAAATAGTGTCATTATAGCCGTCTCTTATTAAATCCAAATATTGTCATTATAGCCGTCTCTTATTAAATCCAATTATTATCATTATAGCCGTCTCTTATTAAATCCAAATATTGTCATTATAGCCGTCTCTTATTAAATCCAATTATTATCATTATAGCCGTCTCTTATTAAATCCAAATATTGTCATTATAGCTGTCTCTTATTAAATCTAATTATTATCATTATAGCTGTCTCTTATTAAATCTAATTATTATCATTATAGCCATCTCTTATTAAATCCAAATATTGTCATTATAGCCATCTCTTATTAAATCCAATTATTATCATTATAGCCGTCTCTTATTAAATCCAATTATTATCATTATAGCCATTTCTTATTAAATCCAAATATTGTCATTATAGCCGTCTCTTATTAAATCCAAATATTGTCATTATAGCCGTCTCTTATTAAATCCAAATAGTGTCATTATAGCCGTCTCTTATTAAATCCAAATATTGTCATTATAGCCGTCTCTTATTAAATCCAATTATTATCATTATAGCCGTCTCTTATTAAATCCAAATATTGTCATTATAGCCGTCTCTTATTAAATCCAATTATTATCATTATAGCCGTCTCTTATTAAATCCAAATATTGTCATTATAGCTGTCTCTTATTAAATCTAATTATTATCATTATAGCTGTCTCTTATTAAATCTAATTATTATCATTATAGCTGTCTCTTATTAAATCTAATTATTATCATTATAGCTGTCTCTTATTAAATCTAATTATTATCATTATAGCCGTCTCTTATTAAATCCAATTATTATCATTATAGCCGTCTCTTATTAAATCCAATTATTATCATTATAGCTGTCTCTTATTAAATCTAATTATTATCATTATAGCCGTCTCTTATTAAATCCAATTATTATCATTATAGCTGTCTCTTATTAAATCTAATTATTATCATTATAGCCGTCTCTTATTAAATCCAATTATTATCATTATAGCTGTCTCTTATTAAATCCAATTATTATCATTATAGCTGTCTCTTATTAAATCTAATTATTATCATTATAGCTGTCTCTTATTAAATCTAATTATTATCATTATAGCTGTCTCTTATTAAATCTAATTATTATCATTATAGCTGTCTCTTATTAAATCTAATTATTATCATTATAGCTGTCTCTTATTAAATCTAATTATTATCATTATAGCTGTCTCTTATTAAATCTAATTATTATCATTATAGCCGTCTCTTATTAAATCTAATTATTATCATTATAGCCGTCTCTTATTAAATCCAATTATTATCATTATAGCTGTCTCTTATTAAATCTAATTATTATCATTATAGCTGTCTCTTATTAAATCTAATTATTATCATTATAGCTGTCTCTTATTAAATCTAATTATTATCATTATAGCTGTCTCTTATTAAATCTAATTATTATCATTATAGCTGTCTCTTATTAAATCTAATTATTATCATTATAGCTGTCTCTTATTAAATCTAATTATTATCATTATAGCTGTCTCTTATTAAATCTAATTATTATCATTATAGCCGTCTCTTATTAAATCCAATTATTATCATTATAGCTGTCTCTTATTAAATCCAATTATTATCATTATAGCTGTCTCTTATTAAATCTAATTATTATCATTATAGCTGTCTCTTATTAAATCTAATTATTATCATTATAGCCGTCTCTGATTAAATCCAATTTAGGTTTAACAGGGGAATGTACTGTGTAAACTTTAGAAACAGGTGTTGAGTGGTTACATCCCTTGCAGAATGTTCAATATTACGTCATCACTGGTATGGAGTAGGTATGGCCTCAATCAGCTCTGTTCACAATTTACACACCATCACATAAATGACACATCATTTACATTGTTTTGGATGGGCTTGGCATATTTCACAACAAGCATTACTACTGATGTGCAGACTGGGTCTTACATGTTATATAGAGCCAGTCTTAACATATACATGTGAATCATGGACAATAGGACAACAGACAAGAAAATCAATGGAGTCTGTAGAAATGTGGTTTTACAGAAGAATGTTGAGAATACCATGGACAGCTAAGAAGAGTAATGAAAACGTTCTGAGAGAGGTCAAAGCAAAAAGAGTGCTAATTTCCAATATTAGGAAGAAACAATCATCATTTTTTGGCCATGTAATGAGAAGAGAACAGCTGGAATATATTGTAACAACTGGAAAAAATTGAGGGACGAAGAGATAGAGGGAAGCAAAGAGAAAAGATATCAGACAGCTTAAGAGAATGGTTTGGCAGAAGGTCAACAACAGAAATGATAAAATAACTGTTGTGATCGAAAGTTGTGGAGAGACATGATCACCTATGCCAGCAGGCCCGGTACTTGATGATGATGATCAGACTGGGTAATAGCTTTATACAATTTGTTACAAATGTTTGTTGAAGAAAAAATTTGGGAATTTAAAAAAAATACTATATTAAGATTCTCGTTATAAGTGGATTCTACTGTATCTCTAAACTGGTGAACAAAAAGTATCGAATCATCACAGGTACCTGAACAAAAGGCTGCATCATGGTCCTGTCAATAAAAGAATTATGGTTCAAAACTGTTCTTCTATGCTCACAACATATGTGCCTGAAGGCAATCTTTTATCACGTATATAATATAGGAAATATGCTCCCCACATGTACAAAGGTTAAACTTTCAATGTTGCTTACATGAGTACAACAGGTATCACAATCAACATGTGTACAAAAGAAAGATTATTTTACAATCAACATGTGTACAAAAGAAAGATTATTTTACAATCAACATGTGTACAAAAGAAATATTATTTTACAATCAATATGTGTACAGGATAAAGATTAAGAGAAAGATTCTTTTACAATCAATATGTGTACAAAAGAAAGAATATTTCACAATCAACATGTGTACAGGATAAAGATTAAGAGAAAGATTCATTTACAATCAACATGTGTACAGAAGAAAGATTCTTTTACAATCAATATGTGTACAGAAGGAAGATGATTTCACAACAAACATGTGTACAGGAGAAAGATTATTTCACAATCAACATAAGAGAATTATCTCTCAACAGACTACATGTGTGCAAGAGAAAGATTATTTCACAATCAACATAAGAGAATTATCTCTCAACAGACTACATGTGTACAAGAGAAAGATGCAGGTTTCAAACATAGCTAACAAGCCAACACAACCCAAGCATCGTACACATTATTTTAAAAAGCAAACCTGTACACCAAAACCATCCGTACAAAACCAGACACATCCGTACACATCAACCTTTGCAGATGTTCAAACAGTCATTGTTATGTTAGCAACATTGTCTAGACATGTGACAGTAGTAATACAAGATACATTCTCTGATCATTGCTACATTGAGAAGTTGCCATAGTGACTTCCCAGAGCAGCAATGCATACATCAGTTCACCAACAACATCAACACATGAAACATTTCTAGGAGAGTGGCACAATTATCACAGACAACTTTGAGAATGTGCCACTGCCATCTCCTCACAGATGTCCTGTCAATAAGTCCACTTTGAGAATGTCCCACTGCCATCTCCTCACAGATGTCCTGTCAATAAGTCCACTTTGAGAATGTCCCACTGACATCTCCTCACAGATGTCCTGTCAGGAAGTCCACTTTGAGAATGTGCCACTGCCATCTCCTCATAGATGTCCAACATGAGATAGACAGACCAACATGAGATAGATAGATCAACATGAGATAGACAGACCAACATGAGATAGACAGACCAACATGAGATAGACAGACCAACATGAGATAGACAGACCAACATGAGATAGATAGATCAACATGAGATAGACAGATCAACATGAGATAGACAGACCAACATGAGATAGATAGATCAACATGAGATAGACAGACCAACATGAGATAGATAGACCAACATGAGATAGACAGATCAACTTGAGATAGCCAGACCAACATGAGGTAGACAGACCAGCATGAGATAGACAGACCAACATGAGATAGATATACCAACATGAGATAGACCAACATGAGATAGCCAGACCAACATGAGATAGACCAACATGAGGTAGACAGACCAACATGAGGTAGACAGACCAACATGAGATAGACCAACATGAGATAGCCAGACCAACATGAGATAGCCAGACCAACAAGAGGTAGCGGGACAAATGCTGGCAAGGGAACAAAACAAAATTATGAACAATCAATGTTTTGGGGACTGACACGACTGTCTAGTTAGAGAAAACTTCTGTTCTGTTTCAAACTTAGTGACAGAGTGAAGTCGTTGACCACAGAATGTTCAACTTCTTTGTTGAACTTCATTTTCTCCTTTGTTTTCTATTTCTTTATTTATAAATCATTTGTGGCTGTCACTAAGGGCTTGCCAGCATCACTGGTTACTTACCAAGAGAAGCTATTTTGGGCTTGTTGAAACGCTTTCAGATTCTTTAATAAGCCTAAAAGTACAAATGTACAAAACATTACAAGTAAAACACAGACACATTGTCATACACTTTTAAACAATGAAAACATATTTCATGTCTGTCCATGACATTCTCCAGGCTCCTCTGTTTTCAGAGTCCAAATGGAAGGTAATAATTGCTACACTGTTAACTGTCATTATGAAAGGTAATAATTGCTACACTTTTAACTATCATTATTAAAGGTAATAATTGCTACACTTTTAACTATCATTATGAAAGGTAATAATTGCTACACTTTTAACTATCATTATGAAAGGTAATAATTGCTACACTTTTAACTATCATTATGAGTATAATAAAATGTGGCTGGAAGTTGCAACTCTTGCAACCATTACAAAACAAATGCTAAAACATCATGATCAAATCATTCATGGTTTGTTCAAGATCTGTGCTCTGATTGGAGCAGGAATATGTTCACTAGACATCTCTATAGGTACAACTTTATAGAACAAATTACAACATATTGTAAATACACACTGTAGTGTACATGACAAAGAAATAGAAACCTTGCTGAACCATATAGTTTATCACTCAAATGAGCTAAAATGTTTCTCAGATATTGCATGAGTGGTCGGTATACAGGGAGGCTTCCAAACTTGAGGTATGTGTGTAGATTTATGAAGTTTGGATCACTGAAAGTGCAGCCCACAAGGTCAACGGTGGTGAAGGTTGAAATCATGGATAAGGAGGAGATAATAGCAGCACACCTGCTGGAGACTTTGGCTCAGCTTATGGATTCACCTCCCTTTAATGAGATGTGAATTGTAAACTGAACACTGGACAAGTGAGAGTCTATCAAGGGGAGTTTGAATTGCATGATCAGCCAGTAAGTCAACAGACTCCTCATTGTATGCTAGACAGGAGCAAGTGCCTAGAGTTTGCTTAGAATCCAATGAGGTCAACTATTATTATAATCAGTCAGTCTGTCCCAGAGATTGGTCATGCACAACAAAAAACACTTTAATGATAGCACAGATTCTGGTTGAATAAGGCAACGGTCAAAACAAAATGTTGGAGAAGTTCAAATGTGGAGGATAGAAACGAGTTCCAGACAGACATCATTGAAACAAGAGATAGCCAGACAAATAAGTTCTAGACAGACATTAGTGAAACAAGAGATAGCCAGACAAATAAGTTCTAGACAGACATTAGTGAAACAAGAGATAGCCAGACAAATAAGTTCTAGACAGACATTAGTGAAACAAGAGATAGCCAGACAAATAAGTTCTAGACAGACATCACTGAAACAAGAGATAGCCAGACAAATAAGTTCTAGACAGACATCAATGAAGCAAAAGGTAGCCAGACAAATAAGTTCTAGACAGACATCATTGAAACAAGAGATAGCCAGACAAATAAGTTCTAGACAGACATCATTGAAACAAGAGATAGCCAGACAAATAAGTTCTAGACAGATCAGTTCTAGACAGACATTAGTGAAACAAGAGATAGCCAGACAAATAAGTTCTAGACAGATCAGTTCTAGACAGACATCAATGAAACAAGAGATAGCCAGACTAATAAGTTCTAGACAGATCAGTTCTAGACAGACATAAGTGAAACAAGAGATAGCCAGACAAATAAGTTCTAGACAGACATCATTGAAACAAGAGATAGCCAGACAAATAAGTTCTAGACAGACATTAGTGAAACAAGAGATAGCCAGACAAATAAGTTCTAGACAGACATCACTGAAACAAGAGATAGCCAGACAAATAAGTTCTAGACAGACATCAGTGAAGCAAAAGGTAGCTAGACAAATAAGTTCTAGACAGACATCAGTAAAACAAGAGATAGCCAGACAAATAAGTTCTAGACAGACATCACTGAAACAAGAGATAGCCAGACAAATAAGTTCTAGACAGACATTAGTGAAACAAGAGATAGCCAGACAAATAAGTTCTAGACAGACATCAGTGAAACAAGAGATAGCCAGACAAAAAGTTCTAGACAGACATCAATGAAGCAAAAGGTAGCTAGACAAATAAGAGACAGACAAACAAGAGGTAGACAAACAATATACAAGTAGCCTGCTAGTATAAAATGGCAAACTTTAGTTTAGATAACTTTAGTGGGCACAGACAAATGGTGACAGACTGCAACATTTAATGGAACAGAGAGACATAATAGAAACAGAATGTCATTGAAATAACGTACAAACATACAATAATTAATAACAATGTCATCAGAATGAATTAATTATGGTATTAGCTGACAACCTACTGTAGGAAAATCATTTGGTGCTGACATTTGTAAAAATAAATACAACTGATGTTGATATTGGTAAAGATAATAAAACTGATGATATTGATAAAGATAATAAAACTGATGTTGATATTGGTAAAGATAAATAAAACTGATGATATTGATAAAGATAAATAAAACTGATGTTGATATTGGTAAAGATAAATAAAACTGATGATATTGATAAAGATAAATAAAATTGATGTTGATATTGGTAAAGATAAATAAAACTGATGATATTGATAAAGATAAATAAAATTGATGTTGATATTGGTAAAGATAAAGAAAACATAAAGTTATTGAGACAGCTGAAAATGGAGAATTATTTTTAAAAAACTGAGACCACAACAAAACTGTCAATGTGGGAAAGTTGATGGTAGAGCCAGAGAAGACTAAAGTGGACCATCAAAACTGTCAATGTGGGAAAGTTGATGGTAGAGCCAGAGAAGACTAAAGTGGACCATCAACGGGTGACTAAGGGAGTTGTTTGAGTGAACCAACAAAACTGTCAATGTGGGAAAGTTGATGGTAGAGCCAGAGAAGACTAAAGTGGACCATCAAAACTGTCAATGTGGGAAAGTTGATGGTAGAGCCAGAGAAGACTAAAGTGAACCAACAAAACTGTCAATGTGGGAAAGTTGATGGTAGAGCCAGAGAAGACTAAAGTGGACCATCAAAACTGTCAATGTGGGAAAGTTGATGGTAGAGCCAGAGAAGACTAAAGTGGACCATCAACGGGTGACTAAGGGAGTTTTTTGAGTGAACCAACAAAACTGTCAATGTGGGAAAGTTGATGGTAGAGCCAGAGAAGACTAAAGTGGACCATCAAAACTGTCAATGTGGGAAAGTTGATGGTAGAGCCAGAGAAGACTAAAGTGGACCATCAAAACTGTCAATGTGGGAAAGTTGATGGTAGAGCCAGAGAAGACTAAAGTGAACCAACAAAACTGTCAATGTGGGAAAGTTGATGGTAGAGCCAGAGAAGACTAAAGTGGACCATCAAAACTGTCAATGTGGGAAAGTTGATGGTAGAGCCAGAGAAGACTAAAGTGGACCATCAACGGGTGACTAAGGGAGTTGTTTGAGTGAACCAACAAAACTGTCAATGTGGGAAAGTTGATGGTTGAGCCAGAGAAGACTAAAGTGGACCATCAACGGGTGACTAAGGGAGTTGTTTGAGTGAACCAACAAAACTGTCAATGTGGGAAAGTTGATGGTAGAGCCAGAGAAGACTAAAGTGGACCATCAAAACTGTCAATGTGGGAAAGTTGATGGTAGAGCCAGAGAAGACTAAAGTGGACCATCAAAACTGTCAATGTGGGAAAGTTGATGGTAGAGCCAGAGAGGACTAAAGTGGACCATCAACGGGTGACTAAGGGAGTTTTTTGAGTGAAACAACAAAACTGTCAATGTGGGAAAGTTGATGGTAGAGCCAGAGAAGACTAAAGTGGACCATCAAAACTGTCAATGTGGGAAAGTTGATGGTAGAGCCAGAGAAGACTAAAGTGGACCATCAAAACTGTCAATGTGGGAAAGTTGATGGTAGAGCCAGAGAAGACTAAAGTGGACCATCAAAACTGTCAATGTGGGAAAGTTGATGGTAGAGCCAGAGAAGACTAAAGTGGACCATCAACGGGTGACTAAGGGAGTTGTTTGAGTGTACCAACAAAACTGTCAATGTGGGAAAGTTGATGGTAGAGCCAGAGAAGACTAAAGTGGACCATCAACGGGTGACTAAGGGAGTTGTTTGAGTGTACCAACAAAACTGTCAATGTGGGAAAGTTGATGGTAGAGCCAGAGAAGACTAAAGTGGACCATCAACGGGTGACTAAGGGAGTTGTTTGAGTGAACCAACAAAACTGTCAATGTGGGAAAGTTGATGGTAGAGCCAGAGAAGACTAAAGTGGACCATCAACGGGTGACTAAGGGAGTTGTTTGAGTGAACCAACAAAACTGTCACTGTGGGAAAGTTGATGGTAGAGCCAGAGAAGACTAAAGTGGACCATCAACGGGTGACTAAGGGAGTTGTTTGAGTGAACCAACAAAACTGTCAATGTGGGAAAGTTGATGGTAGAGCCAGAGAAGACTAAAGTGGACCATCAACGGGTGACTAAGGGAGTTGTTTGAGTGAACCAACAAAACTGTCAATGTGGGAAAGTTGATGGTAGAGCCAGAGAAGACTAAAGTGGACCATCAACGGGTGACTAAGGGAGTTGTTTGAGTGAACCAACAGAGCAAAATGTAGATAGACTGTGGTGTGGAGAAAGTACAACATGTCTGCCATACATGCAGAGACACACATATTGATGTTTACAGAATATGAATACTTTCATGTACATGCAAAGCCTTTTTACCACACAGTTGCTGGCCAACAATATCAAATGTCCACTCATTGTATTGGTGGTGACTGAACAGCAAGATGCAGAGGAGTAACATGAAAGACAAGAGATGTATTTAGAAAAATGTCAGTACATCACAGATTGATAAGATGAGAATAAAATACATATATAAAAACAGGTCAGTAAAACAAGCTAAAAATAACATTAAAAATATTTAAAATACAAATGCCAGTGAAACATGGGCTAATAACACAAAAAATACAATATTGATGTAAAAATATGTCAGTAAAACATTTGCTAATCACACAAAAAAATAAAATGATATAAAAATATGTCTGTGAAATAGACTAATAACACAAAAAATAAAATGATATAAAAATATGTCTGTGAAATAGACTAATAACACAAAAAATAAAATGATATAAAAATATGTCTGTGAAATAGACTAATAACACAAAAAATAAAATGATATAAAAAATATGTCTGTGAAATAGACTAATAACACAAAAAATAAAATATTGATATAAAAATGTCAGTGAAACATTAGCTAATAATACAAAAAATAGAAGAAGTCAATAAAATGCTATAAGCCAAACAAAATGAGTATGTTAAGTGAGCATTGTCTGGTGAGTGTAGCAGCCTCACAAGTTCTCGCACTAGCTACTACAAATGTATGAGTTTTATTACAAAAGTAATATTTTCTATGGCAGTGCTTTTGTTTCATTTTCTGGACTTGAGGACATTTCATTTCAAATATTTTTTTTTATTGTAAAGTTTGTATGTGAGTATTTGTTTGGCGTTGACCTCATTTTAAAAGTTTTTAATTTTTTAAATTCCAATAAATAAAATATCTCATGTTTCCATAGGCAAAATTCAAACGGGCACAAAATTCAAAGGGCACAAAATTCAAACGGGCACAAAATTCAAAGGGCACAAAATTCAAAGGGCACAAAATTCAAGAAAAACAAAATGCAAAAATAAACCACATTCTAACATTTGCAGCTGGCCCACAAATCATGAGTTTGACTCAATGTTCATGTATAATTTGTTTAGTTCCTCTAACGATAAGTTTCCACCTGTCTCACCCTGATCACTTTTTTATCTATAAATGTGATGATTACTCACTCAACTAATACATTTACCATCCATGTCCCATCCACTTCTAAAATTGATGATCCAATCCTCTATAAACTTCCATCAGTCCCATCCATCTCTATAAATTCCTCTACAAACTTCCCATTTAAATCTCACAGACACTCACAGAGCACAGGCTCACACGAGAAAGTACCAGCCCCAGTTGGATTGTCTCAAAACTGGAAGACAGGTCAACAAAGAGAGCAGGAATGAGAGATGAGACACAGAAGTGGGAGTGGCAGGTTGTTTACATATGTTCTGGATGGTCTCGCAGACAGTCGATGAAGTTTCTTGGGTCCATTTCTCGGCTGCATATTCTGTGAATAGCTATCAACAGAGGGAATCTGCAGCAGACAAAACACAACAATTAGTCCAGTGATTTCTTGCTTAACTTAGTTCTATCAGCTGTGTGTATCTGTATTAGTTCTGTCAGCTGTTTGTATCTGTGTTAGTTCTATCAGCTGTGTGTATCTGTATTAGTTCTGTCAGCTGTTTGTATCTGTGTTAGTTCTATCAGCTGTTTTGTATCTGTATTAGTTCTGTCAGTTGTTTGTATCTGTGTTAGTTCTATCAGCTGTTTGTTTGTATCTGTGTTAGTTCTATCAGCTGTGTGTATCTGTATTAGTTCTATCAGCTGTTTGTATCTGTGTTAGTTCTATCAGCTGTGTGTATCTGTATTAGTTCTATCAGCTGTTTGTATCTGTGTTAGTTCTATCAGCTGTGTGTATCTGTATTAGTTCTATCAGCTGTTTGTATCTGTGTTAGTTCTATCAGCTGTGTGTATCTGTATTAGTTCTATCAGCTGTTTGTATCTGTGTTAGTTCTATCAGCTGTGTGTATCTGTGTTAGTTCTGTCAGCTGTATGTATCTGTATTAGTTCTATCACCTGTGTGTATCTGTATTAGTTCTATCAGCTGTTTGTATCTGTGTTAGTTCTATCAGCTGTTTGTATTTGTATTAGTTCTGTCAGCTGTGTGTATCTGTATTAGTTCTATCAGCTGTGTGTATCTGTATTAGTTCTATCAGCTGTTTGTATCTGTATTAGTTCTGTCAGCTGTGTGTATCTGTATTAGTTCTATCAGCTGTGTGTATCTGTATTAGTTCTATCAGCTGTGTGTATCTGTATTAGTTCTATCAGCTGTTTGTATCTGTGTTAGTTCTATCAGCTGTTTGTATTTGTATTAGTTCTGTCAGCTGTTTGTATCTGTATTAGTTCTGTCAGCTGTTTGTATCTGTCAGAAATTCCATCATTTACTCGACTTCAATGTTCTCAAACAGATTGTGTTGCATTATGTTTTGCACCTTCAAGGTCTTCTTGATGTCTTAAAACCACCTCCTTCTTGGTCTGCCCCTGATGCATCACCCAGGAACCATGCCCTCAACAGGTCATTGTGGCCTTTAGCATTACTTAGTGACACTACAACATGTAACTGCTGAGCAGTCAAACTCCAGAACATACACTGCAGCATGTAACTGCTGAGCAGTCAAACTCCAGAACATACACTGCAGCATGTATCAGATAAGCAGTCAAACTCCAGAACATACACTGCAGCATGTAACTGCTGAGCAGTCAAACTCCAGAACATACACTGCAGCATGTAACAGATGAGCAGTCAAACTCCAGAACATACACTGAAGCATTCTCAACACACTAAGGTGCAAATATGGCCCACAGAAACAACCCTACATGACAAGTTATGGGAAACCGGTGAAGACCTGAAATGCAACATCTCGTTCCTGACCCAGGCTGGTCTAAATGTCTAGAAACCAGTGAAGACCTGAAATGCAACATCTCATTCATGACCCAGGCTGGTCTAAATGTCTAGAAACCAGTGAAGACCTGAAATGCAACATCTCGTTCATGACCCAGGCTGGTCTAAATGTCTAGAAACCAGTGAAGACCTGAAATGCAACATCTCGTTCATGACCCAGGCTGGTCTAAATGTCTAGAAACCAGTGAAGACCTGAAATGCAACATCTCGTTCATGACCCAGGCTGGTCTAAATGTCTAGAAACCAGTGAAGACCTGAAATGCAACATCTCGTTCATGACCCAGGCTGGTCTAAATGTCTAGAAACCAGTGAAGACCTGAAATGCAACATCTCGTTCATGACCCAGGCTGGTCTAAATGTCTAGAAACCAGTGAAGACCTGAAATGCAACATCTCGTTCGTGACCCAGGCTGGTCTAAATGCATAACAATAGCTGATCGCTGAAGAAGAACTGAATGTTGAGTCATCTTTAATTGGGCTCTTAAATTTTCTATGGATCAAACATATCCATTTCATCAGATATTGATGGATTAAAACTTCACTTACTGTTTAAACATATCCAAGTTCTTCAGATATTGATGGATTAAAACTTCACTTACTGTTTAAACATATCCATTTCTTCAGATATTGATGGATTAAAACTTCACTTACTGTTTAAACATATCCATTTCTTCAGATATTGATGGATTAAAACTTCACTGACTGTTTAAACGTATCCATTTCTTCAGATATTGATGGATTAAAACTTCACTGACTGTTTAAACATATCCATTTCTTCAGATATTGATGGATTAAAACTTCACTTACTGTTTAAAGGGTGTCCGGTTAGCGCAATCGATAGGCGGTTGGCTTACCACGGCAACAGCCGGGGTTCGTACCCTGGCGAGGACACCTGGGTTTTACTAATTCCCTAAAAATTAGTAGGAGCCGCGATAGCTCAGTGGTTAGTGAACTGGACTACTACGGACAAGGGGTAGGGTTCGATCCCAACCGACGGCTCCGGGTTCACCCAGCCTTAAATGGGTACCGGATTTTTTCTGGGAAAGTAAAAGCAGCACGGGCGTAATACCGACCACATTACCCCAAAAATCATGTGCTGAAGGTCTGTAAAATATAGGGTCACTAACACCATATTTCCCTATACGCCACTCGGCGTGACGGGGGGTACTCTCTCTCTCTTACTGTTTAAACATATCCATTTCTTCAGATATTGATGGATTAAAACTTCACTTACTGCTCAAGCATATCCAAGTTCTTCAAATACTGATAGATTTCCTTTGCTATCAGTGGGCCTTGGAAACTCTGTCCCCTTAAGATCTCCTTCTCCAGCAGTCGAATGTCCTGGAAGAGATCAGTTGGATGTTTATGTTAACTCAAAGTTTCTTTTGTTGTTCAGCTTATGATTACTGCATTACCCCAAAAATCATGTGCCGAAGGTCTGTAAAATTTATTGTCACTAACACCATATTCCCTATACGCCACTTGGCGTGATGGGGGTACTTTACTTTTTTTTTTACTTATGATTACTGCTGTTCACTGCTACAGTCACAGTCTGTTAGTGTTGCTGTTAACTGAAATCTATGTCTCAACACTCAAACATTTGTTATGTTACTTTTGCTTCAGGCGTACATGACTGTACATTAAATGTTTGCTAATGCTGCTAATATTTTCTATCTATCTATCTATCTATTGACCTTTCGAGCCGTAACCGGCCCATAGGGCGTAGACCAAGATACACCTTCTCCTATATGAATTTTTGTTCTAGCAGTTTTCTTTTAAAGATATTTTATCAAATCTCGCCATCTGTCTCTGTTCTGTGCAAGCAGTTCTATCTCATTGAGGGAGCCGATTCCTGCTGCTCTTGCCTCTCTCATCAATGTTCTTCTCAGTGTCTCCCTGGGTCTTCCTCTTTTTCTTTTACCTGTTGTTTCCCATATGAGGGCTTGCTTTGCTATTCGATTATTATCTCTTCTCATCACATGTCCAACGTATGACCATCGTCTTTTCTTTATTACTGAAGATATTAGTGGTTGATTGGCGATTTCTCTAATTTCCTCGTTTGTTTTGAATTCGTTCCATTCTATACCAAGTATTTTCCTTAGACATTTATTTTCGAATGCGTTCAACTTTGTTTCTATATCTCTTGTTGTTTTCCAGCTTTCACACGCATACGTAAGGGTTGATAGTACATTTGATTTGAATAGCCTAAGTTTTGTGTTTGTGCTAATGAGTTTTGATTTCCACAACTTTTCAAGGCTTCTGAAAGACATTGCTGCTTTAGCCAGTCTGATTCTAATTTCTTTGCTCGTATCCCCTTCTCGATCAATGTGACTTCCAAGATAGATGAAGTGATCGATCTCTTCTACTGGTTTGTTTTCCATGTATATTTTGTCACTTGTTGGAATTAAACTTTTCATGACTTTAGTCTTTTCATGATTGACCTCAAGCCCAATTTTGCTGGCTATTGATGATAGTTCATTTGTGCTTTCCTGCATCGTTTTTATCTGATTGCTGATGAGAACTATGTCATCAGCAAAGTCCAGGTCCTCCAAATGGTCTCCTTGTATCCATTCGATGCCTTTATTACCAGTGCAGCATTTCTTCATTATGAAGTCCATAACAATTCCAAATAACAAGGGCGATAAAATACATCCTTGTTTAACCCCAGTTTCTATTGGGAAACATTCGCTCAGTCCTTCCTCTGTTCGAACTGCACATGTGTAACCATCATACATGTCTTTGATAATATTTATGATTTTTGATGGATGTATATTTAATGTATGTTGATTCTGGTGATATTTCAGAGACACTTCACATTGAATGTTTGTTGATATTACCATCATCATCAAGTATCGGGCTGCTGGTGTAGGTGATTATGCCTCTCCACAACTTTCTATCTCGATAGTTATTTATCATTTCTGTTGTTGACATTCCGCCAAGCCATTCTCTTAAGCTGTCTGGTATCTTTTCTCTTTGCTTCCCTCTATCTCTTTGTCCTTCAATTTTCCCAGTTGTTACAATATATTCCAGTTGTTTTCTTCTCATTACATGGCCAAAAAATGATGATTGTTTCTTCCTAATATTGGAAATTAGCTCTCTTTTTGCTTTGACCTCTTTCAGAACATCTTCATTACTCTTCTTAGCTGTCCATGGTACTCTCAACATTCTTCTGTAAAACCACATTTCTACAGACTCCAGAGATTTTTTTGTCTGTTGTCCTATTGTCCATGATTCACATCCATATGTTAAGACTGGCTCTACATAACATTTAAGAGCTCTTTTTCTTGTTTCTATTGTCAAAAATGGATTGTACAGTATCTTCCTCATTTTTTGGAGAGCTGCTTTTGCCTGGGCCATTCTGCGTCACACCTCTGTTGTACATCTTCCGTCTGAGGTTAACAAAGTTCCCAAATATTTAAATTCATTTACCTGTTTTAATATTGTTCCACTTGTCTTTATTGTGCACTCAGGTGATGTCTTTTTCTTTTTTGTTACCATTACTTGTGTCTTTTTGCTATTAAGGCTAAGTCCTTTATTTTTGCTTTTTTTCACTATAATGTCTAATATTTCTTGTAACTCATTTTCACTCTTAGCGATTAAGACTGTATCATCAGCATACCTTAGATTATTTATATTATGACGTTGATATTACTCTACATTGTAAAAATCAAATTTAAAAAAAAATGATTTAATTTAGTAATCGTAACAATGTGTCTAATGATAAATGTGGTCTTTGTGCCCATTCACTTCCATAACAATGTGTCTAATGATAAATGTGGTCTTTGTGTCCATTGACTTCCATAACAATGTGTCTAATGATAAATGTGGTCTTTGTGTCCATTGACTTCCATAACAATGTGTCTAATGATAAATGTGGTCTTTGTGTCCATTGACTTCCATAACAATGTGTCTAATGATAAATGTGGTCTTTGTGTCCATTGACTTCCATAACAATGTGTCTAATGATAAATGTGGTCTTTGTGTCCATTCACTTCCATTACAATGTGTCTAATGATAAATGTGGTCTTTGTGTCCATTGGCTTCCATAACAATGTGTCTAATGATAAATGTGGTCTTTGTGTCCATTCACTTCCATTATAATGTGTCTAATGATAAATGTGGTCTTTGTGTCCATTGACTTCCATAACAATGTGTCTAATGATAAATGTGGTCTTTGTGTCCATTGACTTCCATAACAATGTGTCTAATGATAAATGTGGTCTTTGTGTCCATTCACTTCCATAACAATGTGTCTAATGATAAATGTGGTCTTTGTGTCCATTCACTTCGTTCGTTCGTTCGTTCGTTCGCTTTCGTCAGCTTTGACCTCTGACGAAGTCCCACCCACTCAATTTTGTGGGACTGAATTTTGCATGTAAAGTCTGTTTTATCCCATTACAGGATGCCCCTCACCATGCAGGCAGATTTACTCCGACTTCAGAGGTACTAATTTTTAGGGAATTAGTAAAACCCAGGTGTCCTCGCCAGGGTACGAACCCCGGCTGTTGCCGTGGTAAGCCAACCGCCTATCGATTGCGCTAACCGGACACCCTCCATTCACTTCCATTACAATGTGTCTAATGATAAATGTGGTCTTTGTGCCCATTCACTTCCATAACAATGTGTCTAATGATAAATGTGGTCTTTGTGCCCATTCACTTCCATAACAATGTGTCTAATGATAAATGTGATCTTTGTGCCCATTCACTTCCATAACAATGTGTCTAATGATAAATGTGGTCTTTGTGCCCATTCACTTCCATAACAATTACTTTCTTCTAATCGAATCAAATTTTGTGCTGAAATATCTTATATTACATTGTTGATTGTTGTGCTTTGTTCATAATTTAACAATTTCATGAAAAAAATTAACAATAAATATCAAAATAATTCAACAAAGAGATCCATTGTGGAACAAAATGGTTTGTGAAAAAATGAAAGAGAAATAAATTTAACAAACTAAATTATAGTTACCACTCCCGCCATTCCACGTTTCTGCAAAAATGTACGACAGAAAAATGGGTCTTGAAGAAATCCAAATGAGAGAGAACAATGTTTGAGGTAGTGGTAGCATGGAGAGGGAGAAAGTATGTGAAGTAAAGAATAAGCAGAAGGCATCTACTAGCAGCAGGTTGAAGTTAACAAATACTGTATTCTTCATCTTTAATGATCTTCTGTAACTCTTTCCATGTGTTTCGAAGTACTTTATGCCGATCTGATTTCTGTTGCATAAGTTTAGCCACAGAGTGCATCACTCTCAATTTGATTCGTGTAAACCATCATCAAACCATATTCTTGTTACATGTCTTATATCATCTTGGTATTGGTGAAATAAGTAAACATCGAGTTAAATTTAGATTTACTCAAATCAGACAAGAAGTTGCAAGACAAATATAAAATCACAATTCAGAACAAGTACACTGCAATAGAAATGATACAAAGCATTGATGAACAGTGGGAAATGCTAAAAGAATCAATGCAGCAAACGTCAAAAGAGTTCACACCACCAGTGCGAACAAATTCAAGAAAGAAATGGATGACAAATGACATTTTGCAGCTAATGGATACAAGAAGAAGAAATAAAGAAAATAAAGATGAGTGTAAGAGATTAAATAAAGAAATTGTAGTAAAATGCAATGAAGCAAAAGAAGCATGGCTAAAAGAGAGATGCAAAGAGATTGAAATACAACAAAAATGAGCGGCCAAAGCTATATACAAACAAATTGAGGAATTAACAGGAAGAAAAACGCAATCAAAAACTGGATGTTTAAGATCAAAGGAAGGAGAACTGTTGATTGATCAAGAAAACATAAGGGAATGATGGACAGAATACATTAAGGATCTTTATAATGATGAACGAACAGAAGTAAATATTAAGGATAATGGAGAAGGACCAGAAATACTCAAAGAAGAAGTGGAAGACGTCTTGCGCAATACGAAAGCAGGAAAAGCTCCTGGACCAGATAATATAACTAAAGAAGAGATTGAAGCTATGGGTGATTTTGGAATAGAAATAATAACAAAAATATTGAATGATATCTACAACAGCGGATATATACCAGACGACATGCTCAAATCAATATTCATGGCCCTACCAAAGAAATCTGATGCGGTTGAATGCGATGATCATAACACAATAAGCCTTACCAAGAAATAATAAAAATTTTAGAAGGCATAAACGTAGACAGTAAAGACCTAAGAAACCCCTTCAAACTCCCATCTCCCTTCTCCTGTCCATGTAGCTTGGCTGATTGGTTTGGGTTTTCTGCCGCCTTCTTTATGTGTCCTGGTTGTTTAACTAGGTGCCTTCTTTGTGTGCCCTGACTGTTTAACTAGGTGCCTTCTTTGTGTGTCCTGGTTGTTTAACTAGGTCACGTATTCTGAGTTAGAGCACTTGCCACTAGCAAGCTGCAGGTAGAGTTGCATTTCATTGGTTATGTGTATCTGTGTGATGTGATTGGTTGTTTTTTTTTTTTTTAAATTGAGATTGGTTTGATTTTATTGACAAGCACATGTATAATCAGAGCTATTTTAGTAATTCTGCAAAATATTTTCCACTCAGATTTGTTTTAATTAAAAAATAATACCAGAAATTGCACAAGTGGTCTGTTGCCCCTGACAAAATTTGAGATAAACTGACATGTAGACTTATAAGTCCTTTTATGTTACAAAATATACCCTAGCAATTAAGAGCAGGATGAGATGTTTTAAAACAGAAACAATGCCATCATCCAGCAACCACATCCAGTGACACCACCAACACACAAGAAACCACAAGTTGTGGTGAACACACAAGTCTACGCAAAACTGAATGGCCACTTATAATCTCAAACAAAAGAAATTCTACAATGGCTAATGCTACAATGGTTAATGCTACAATGGCTAATGCTACATAGCTAATGCTACATAGCTAATGCTACAATGGCTAATGCTACATGGCTAATGCTACATAGCTAATGCTGCATAGCTAATGCTACATGGCTAATGCTACATAGCTAATGCTACATAGCTAATGCTACAATAGCTAATGCTACAATGGCTAATGCTACCATGGCTAATGCTACAAAGCTAATGCTACAATGGCTAAAGCTACATGGCTAATGCTACAATGGCTAATGCTACAATGGCTAATGCAACTTAGCTAATGCTACATAGCTAATGCTACAATGGCTAATGCTACAATGGCTAATGCTAAAATGGCTAATGCTACATAGCTAATGCTACAATGGCTAATGCCTCAATGGCTAATGCTACATAGCTAATGCTACAATGGCTAATGCAACAATGGCTAATGCTTCAATGGCTAATGCTACAATGGCTAATGCTAAAATGGCTAATGCCTCAATGGCTAATGCTACATAGCTAATGCTACAATGGCTAATGCTTCAATGGCTAATGCTACAATAGCTAATGCTACAATGGCTAATGCTACAATGGCTAATGCTACAATGGCTAATGCTACAATGGCTAATGCCTCAATGGCTAATGCTACATAGATAATGCTTCAATGGCTAATGCTACATAGCTAATGCTTCAATAGCTAATGCTACAATGACTAATGCTACAATGGCTAATGCTACAATGGCTAATGCCTCAATGGCTAATGCTACAATGGCTAATGCCTCAATGGCTAATGCTACATAGCTAATGCTTCAATGGCTAATGCTACAATGGCTAATGCTACAATGGCTAATGCTACATAGCTAATGCCTCAATGGCTAATGCTACAATGGCTAATGCTACAATGGCTAATGCCACATGGCTAATGCCTCAATGGCTAATGCTACAATGGCTAATGCTACAATGGCTAATGCCACATGGCTAATGCCTCAATGGCTAATGCTACAATGGCTAATGCTACAATGGCTAATGCCTCAATGGCTAATGCTACAATGGCTAATGCTACAATGGCTAATGCTACATAGCTAATGCTACAATGGCTAATGCTTCAATGGCTAATGCTACAATGGCTAATGCTTCAATGGCTAATGCTTCAATGGCTAATGCTACAATGGCTAATGCTACAATGGCTAATGCCACTAAGCTAATGCTACAATGGCTAATGCTACAATGGCTAATGCTACAATGGCTAATGCTACAATGGCTAATGCTACAATGGCTAATGCTACAATGGCTAATGCTACAATGGCTAATGCTACAATGGCTTGTACCTTCAGTGACTTGACTACAGCTTCCCCCAACAGCCTGTTTCGGCCACCGTGGCATGTGGCCACCAGATCTGCAATCCCACAGCTCTCAAAGAACACAGACTTGTCTTCATCTGAGAAAAAGCAGCCTTAATCAGTAACAACACATTAAATAGTGCACAATGTATCACTGTAAGATAAAGTTGATATACAGCAATGAAACATTAAATAGTGCACAATGTATCACTGTAAGATAAAGTTGATATACAGCAATGAAACATTAAATAGTGCACAATGTATCACTGTAAGATAAAGTTGATATAAAGCAATGAAACATTAAATAGTGCACAGTGTATTACTGTAAGATAAAGTTGATATACAGCAACAACACATTAAATAGTGCACAATGTATCACTGTAAGATAAAGTTGATATACCGCAATGACACATTAAATAGTGCATAATGTATCACTGTAAGATAAAGTTGATATACAGCAACAACACATTAAATAGTGCACAATGTATCACTGTAAGATAAAGTTGATATACAGCAACAACACATTAAATAGTGCACAATGTATTACTGTAAGATAAAGTTGATATACAGCAATGAAACATTAAATAGTGCACAATGTATTACTGTACTAATGTTACACAAACAAGCTAATGTACTAATGTTACACAAATAAGCTAATGTACTAATGTTACACAAATAAGCTAATGTACTAATGTTACACAAACAAGCTAATGTACTAATGTTACACAGACAAGCTAATGTACTAATGTTACACAGACAAGCTAATGTACTAATGTTACACAAACAAGCTAATGTACTAATGTTACACAAACAAGCTAATGTACTAATGTTACACAAACAAGCTAATGTACTAATGTTACACAAACAAGCTAATGTACTAATGTTACACAAACAAGCTAATGTACTAATGTTACACAGACAAGCTAATGTACTAATGTTACACAAACAAGCTAATGTACTAATGTTACACAGACAAGCTAATGTACTAATGTTACACAAACAAGCTAATGTACTAATGTTACACAGACAAGCTAATGTACTAATGTTACACAGACAAGCTAATGTACTAATGTTACACAGACAAGCTAATGTACTAATGTTACACAGACAAGCTAATGTACTAATGTTACACAGACAAGCGAATGTACTAATGTTACACAGACAAGCTAATGTACTAATGTTACACAGACAAGCTAATGTACTAATGTTACACAGACAAGCTAATGTACTAATGTTACACAGACAAGCTAATGTACTAATGTTACACAGACAAGCAAATGTACTAATGTTACACAAACAAGCGAATGTACTAATGTTACACAGACAAGCGAATGTACTAATGATACACAGACAAGCGAATGTACTAATGTTACACAAACAAGCTAATGTACTAATTTTACACTGACAAGCTAATGTACTAATGTTACACAGACAAGCTAATGTACTATTGAGTTATTGAGTTATTGAGTTATATGCGGGTCATCATCATTGCACTCCGAACATGTCCATAGGTGCTCAGATCCCCTCCTCAGCAATTCCCTCAGTGTCCAGCGACTGACGACTCCAGTTCTATGTTGGTTGATAAGTCTTCTTACACGGCCACCAAGTTTCTCATTTCTGGCTGTGCCCATCTTAACTCCCATTTCCATCATCCGAAGAAGCGACGTTGATCTGTGTTTGTCGAAGTCCCGTGCTCTTCCCACATCTCGGAGTGCATTGATGATGTCCGCCCGATCCATCGGTTGCCCGTCCTCAACGACAGCGCAGCTAGCCAACCTGTCCGCTCTCTCATTTCCCCGCACTCCCGCATGTCCAGGGACATAGACAAAGGTGACCTTACGTATTTTGGATTTCTGCAACGACTCTACCCATTGCATGCGTACAAAGCCCGCCTCCACTTTTTTTATCATGCTCATCGAATCACTCAGTATACATGCGTGGATGTAGTCTTGTGACTCTAACCATTTGAATGCCTTGGTCACTGCCATCACCTCCATTGTCATGCTACTCGTGGTCATGGCGTATGCACCACTGTCTTCCTTGGCCATTCTGCCTGCCGAACGTGCTGTAAATGCCCATGCACTTCTTTCGTGTCGTCTTACAGATCCGTCTGTATAGATGACTGCATCTTTCTCATCGGTGTTATCGCAGATGAGACCGTTGACCTCAGCATTAACCACGACCGGGTTCTGTTCCCTACTTTTCCTGTCGAGTGTGACAATACATGAGAAAGTCCCCTTGAATGTCGTAGGCACCGGTATCCACTCCTCACCAACGCTGAGATTGGTAAGCCCACAGACCTGTTTGATGACATCTTCTGCTCGGCCCACCCATGATTTGCCTCTTTTTAGCCTGGTGCCTTTCTCTGTGTTGAGCACGTGGTGCAATGGATGCTCTGTACACGTGGTGCAATGGATGCTAATGTACTAATGTTACACAAACAAGCTAAAGTACTAATTTTACGCAGACAAGCTAATGTACTAATGTTACACAGACAAGCAAATGTACTAATGTTACACAAACAAGCTAAAGTACTAATTTTACACTGACAAGCTAATGTACTAATGTTACACAGACAAGCTAATGTACTAATGTTACACAAACAAGCTAATGTACTAATTTTACACTGACAAGCAAATGTACTAATGTTAACACTGACAAGCAAATGTACTAATTTTACACAAACAAGCTAATGTACTAATGTTACACAGACACGCTAATGTACTAATGTTACACAAACAAGCTAATGTACTAATGTTACACAAACAAGCTAATGTACTAATGTTACACAGACAAGCTAATGTACTAATGTTACACAGACAAGCTAATGTACTAATGTTACACAGACACACTAATGTACTAATGTTACACAAACAAGCTAATGTACTAATGTTACACAAACAAGCTAATGTACTAATGTTACACACAAGCTAATGTACTAATGTTACACAGACACGCTAATGTACTAATGTTACACAGACACGCTAATGTACTAATGTTACACAGACAAGCTAATGTTACATAGACAAGCTCATGTACTAATGTTACACAGACAAGCTAATGTACTAATGTTACACAGACACGCTAATGTACTAATGTTACACAGACACGCTAATGTACTAATGTTACACAGACACGCTAATGTTACACAGACAAGCTCATGTACTAATGTTACTAAACTTTGACACTTGAACTCACTTCCCAGAAAAACTTTTGAGAACTTGATCATCTCCATCAAGCCAAGTCTGATAACAGCAGCCTTTGTGTTGTCCCCATACCCCAGGCCATCCACAATGCCTGCTCCAATGCCAACTACATTCTGTGTTCACCAGACAATATATCAGTATTCACCAGAAAATATATCAGTATTCACCAGACAATATATCAGTATTCACCAGACAATATATCAGTATTCACCAGAAAATATATCAGTATTCACCAGAAAATATATCAATATTCACCAGACAATATATCAGTATTCACCAGACAATATATCAGTATTCACCAGACAATATATCAGTATTCACCAGACAATATATCAGTATTCACCAGACAATATATCAGTATTCACCAGACAATATATCAGTATTAACCAGACAATATATCAGTATTCACCAGAAAATATATCAGTATTCCCCAGACAATATATCAGTATTCACCAGACAATATATCAGTATTCACCAGACAATATATCAGTATTCACCAGAAAATATATCAGTATTCACCAGACAATATATCAGTATTCACCAGACAATATATCAGTATTCACCAGAAAATATATCAGTATTCCCCAGACAATATATCAGTATTCACCAGACAATATATCAGTATTCACCAGACAATATATCAGTATTCACCAGACAATATATCAGTATTAACCAGACAATATATCAGTATTCACCAGAAAATATATCAGTATTCCCCAGACAATATATCAGT
Source organism: Megaustenia siamemsis (assembly GCA_032433765.1). Classification (NCBI taxonomy): domain Eukaryota; kingdom Metazoa; phylum Mollusca; class Gastropoda; order Stylommatophora; family Ariophantidae; genus Megaustenia; species Megaustenia siamemsis. The sequence goes on from JAVIAB010000046.1 coordinate 59,866,402, forward strand.
ATTCACCAGACAATATATCAGTATTCACCAGATAATATATCAGTATTCATCAGACAATATATCAGTATTCACCAGACAAAATATCAGTATTCACCAGACAATATATCAGTATTCACCAAAGAACAAATCAATGTCCACCAGAAAAAATATCAGTATTCATCCAGAAACATATCATTATTATATGCGAACCATAAAGTAAACTATTACCCCGTGTTGACAAGGAAAAAAAACTCTGACTATATGTAGACTGCAGAATATATGTTATTACTTTGTGTACGCTAGAAAAGATATCATTACCAAGTGCGCATCAGAAAAACATATATTTATTATGTGTTGACAACAAAAGAAAAGCATATAATTACTATGAGTGAGAGATGGAACAATGTTAGAAGTTATATGGTAGGAGTAAGAGATAGAACAATGTTAGAAGTTATATGGTAGGAGTAAGAGATAGAACAATGTTAGAAGTTATATGGTAGGAGTGAGAGATAGAACAATGTTAGAAGTTATATGGTAGGAGTAAGAGATAGAACAATGTTAGAAGTTACATGGAAGGAGTGAGAGATGGAACAATGTTAGAAGTTACATGGAAGGAGTGAGAGATGGAACAATGTTAAAAGTTACATGGAAGGAGTGAGAGATAGAACAATGTTAGAAGTTACATGGAAGGAGTGAGAGATAGAACAATGTTAGAAGTTATATGGAAGGAGTGAGAGATAGAACAATGTTAGAAGTTACATGGAAGGAGTGAGAGATAGAACAATGTTAGAAGTTACATGGTAGGAGTGAGAGATGGAACAATGTTAAATGTTACATGGAAGGAGTAAGAGATAGAACAATGTTAGAAGTTATATGGTAGGAGTGAGAGATAGAACAATGTTAGAAGTTACATGGAAGGAGTGAGAGATGGAACAATGTTAGAAGTTACATGGAAGGAGTGAGAGATAGAACAATGTTAGAAGTTACATGGAAGGGGTGAGAGATGGAACAATGTTAAAAGTTACATGGAAGGAGTGAGAGATGGAACAATGTTAAAAGTTACATGGAAGGAGTGAGAGATGGAACAATGTTAGAAGTTACATGGAAGGAGTGAGAGATGGAACAATGTTAAAAGTTACATGGAAGGAGTGAGAGATAGAACAATGTTAAAAGTTACATGGAAGGAGTGAGAGATGGAACAATGTTAAAAGTTACATGGAAGGAGTGAGAGATAGAACAATGTTAGAAGTTACATGGAAGGGGTGAGAGATGGAACAATGTTAAAAGTTACATGGAAGGAGTGAGAGATGGAACAATGTTAAAAGTTACGTGGAAGGAGTGAGAGATGGAACAATGTAAAAAGTTACGTGGAAGGAGTGAGAGATAGAACGATGTTAAAAGTTACATGGAAGGAGTGAGAGATAGAACAATGTAAAAAGTTACGTGGAAGGAGTGAGAGATGGAACAATGTAAAAAGTTACGTGGAAGGAGTGAGAGATAGAACGATGTTAAAAGTTACATGGAAGGAGTGAGAGATGGAACGATGTTAAAAGTTACATGGAAGGAGTGAGAGATGGAACAATGTTAAAATTACGTGGAAGGAGTGAGAGATGGAACAATGTTAAAAGTTACGTGGAAGGAGTGAGTGATGGAACAATGTTAAAAGTTACGTGGAAGGAGTGAGATATGGAACAATGTTAAAAGTTACATGGAAGGAGTGAGTGATAGAACAATGTTAAAAGTTACGTGGAAGGAGTGAGAGATGGAACAATGTTAAAAGTTACGTGGAAGGAGTGAGAGATGGAACAATGTTAAAAGTTATATGGAAGGAGTGAGAGATAGAACAACGTTAAAAGTTACATGGAAGGAGTGAGTGATGGAACAATGTTAAAAGTTATCATGGAAGGAGTGGGTGATAGAAAGAACAATGTTAAAAGTTACGTGGAAGGAGTGAGAGATGGAACAATGTTAAAAGTTACGTGGAAGGAGTGAGAGATGGAACAATGTTAACAGTTACATGGAAGGAGTGAGTGATAGAACAATGTTAAAAGTTACGTGGAAGGAGTGAGAGATGGAACAATGTTAAAAGTTACGTGGAAGGAGTGAGAGATGGAACAATGTTAAAAGTTACATGGAAGGAGTGAGAGATGGAACAATGTTAAAAGTTACGTGGAAGGAGTGAGAGATAGAACAATGTTAAAAGTTACGTGGAAGGAGTGAGAGATGGAACAATGTTAAAAGTTACGTGGAAGGAGTGAGAGATGGAACAATGTTAAAAGTTACGTGGAAGGAGTGAGAGATGGAACAATGTTAAAAGTTACGTGGAAGGAGTGAGAGATGGAACAATGTTAAAAGTTACGTGGAAGGAGTGAGAGATGGAATAATGTTAAAAGTTACATGGAAGGAGTGAGAGATGGAACAATGTAAAAAGTTACGTGGAAGGAGTGAGAGATAGAACGATGTTAAAAGTTACATGGAAGGAGTGAGAGATAGAACAATGTAAAAAGTTACGTGGAAGGAGTGAGAGATGGAACAATGTAAAAAGTTACGTGGAAGGAGTGAGAGATAGAACGATGTTAAAAGTTACATGGAAGGAGTGAGAGATAGAACAATGTAAAAAGTTACGTGGAAGGAGTGAGAGATGGAACAATGTAAAAAGTTACGTGGAAGGAGTGAGAGATAGAACGATGTTAAAAGTTACATGGAAGGAGTGAGAGATGGAACGATGTTAAAAGTTACATGGAAGGAGTGAGAGATGGAACAATGTTAAAATTACGTGGAAGGAGTGAGAGATGGAACAATGTAAAAAGTTACGTGGAAGGAGTGAGAAATAGAACGATGTTAAAAGTTACGTGGAACCAGTGAAAGGATCTTGTTTGAGACAGTGGAAGGTGTCTAGCAAGGCTACCTACCTTGAGGGCGCCACATGCCTCCACGCCAGCCACATTTTTGATGATTTTACATCGGAAGTAGGTAGTCTCAAAGAGGACATGAAGTAGTGGTTTGTATGATTCATCACTACAAGCTGGGGATGTGCCAATGTTTAGTCACATTTCTTGTCACATTCAAATAGGCTACGCACATTTCTTGTCACATTCAAATAGATTACGCACATTTCTTGTCACATTCAAATAGTCTACGCACATTTCTTGTCACATTCAAATAGATTATGCATAATTCTTGTCACATTCAAATAGGCTACGCACATTTCTTGTCACATTCAAATAGATTATGCACATTTTTTGTCACATTCAAATAGATTACACACATTTCTTGTCACATTCAAATAGATTATGCACATTTTTTGTCACATTTAAATAGATTATGCACAATTCTTGTCACATTCAAATAGGCTACGCACATTCTTGTCACATTCAAATAGATTATGCACATTTCTTGTCACATTCAAATAGATTATGCACATTTCTTGTCACATTCAAATAGATTATGCACATTTCTTGTCACATTCAAATAGATTACGCACATTTCTTGTCACATTCAAATAGATTACGCACATTTCTTGTCACATTAAAAAATATTACGCACATTTCTTGTCACATTCAAACAGATTACGCAAATTTCTTGTCACATTCAAATAGATTATGCACATTTCTTGTCACATTCAAATAGAATACATACATTTCTTGTCACATTCAAATAGAATACACACATTTCTTGTCACATTCAATTCTTCGGGGATAGATAACATACCAATAGAAATAATAGCAGCAGTAGGAGAAACAGGAATGCAATGGCTGCACAGAATATTTAATGATGCATGGCACCAACAACAAGCCCCAGAAGACTGGCAACAGGCAATCATCATACCAATATGGAAAAAGAAAGGTAGCAAAAGAGACTGCAATCAATATAGAGGTATATCTCTTCTCAGCCATGTAGGAAAGCTATACGCCAAAAACTTGGAAAAAATGCTGAGACTAATAATAGAACTACAGTTAAGCGATTCTCAAATGGGGTTCCGAAAAATTAGAGGATCTACCGATGCACCATTCACATTAAAACAGCTTGCAGAAAAAACGACAGAACACAATCAAAATGTATACATAGCCTTCATTGACCAAGAAAAGGCCTTCGACAGAGTAAACAGAGAATAACTGTGGGAGATACTAACAACATACGGAGTAAGTCAACATCTAACCAACATTATTAAAAGTATCTACGTCAACAGCAGCTGCAGGGTCAGAACAGCAGCAGCCTACACAGACCACTTTGAAGTTAGATCAGGTGTAAGACAGGGGTGCGTACTATCCCCCCTACTGTTTATTACATACATGGACCATATATGCAAGCTAGCCAACCCATCAGAGACAGAGGAGATCAACAAGCTTTTATTTGCAGACGATCAGGCACTAATACATGAAACAATAGAAGACCTACAAGAACACTTAAATTGACTCAACATCTCAGGCACAAAATACAACATGAAAATCAACATCAACAAAACAAAAGTCATGAATGTTGCCAAAAATAAACAGAACATCAACATAACTATAGAAGGCAGGCAACTAAAACAAGTAGAGGAATTAAAATACCTAGGAAGTCTAATGACAAACGATAATTCTCAAACAGCAGAGATAGAATCAAGATGCAACAAAGCTTGTCAAATCATCGGACAGTTATCACCACTATTGTCCAACAAGGAAATAACTCTGGAGGCAAAACGAGCACTATACAATACAATCTTCATCCCAACGTTGCGCTACCAATGCCAGTCCTGGACCCTAGATGCAAGAACAATAAGAAAAATGACCTCTACAGAGATGAAATGTGTTAGATGGGTGACAGGAAACAGTCTGAGAGATAAGATCAGAAATGAAGAACTGAGAAAAAAGCTAGGAATAGCCCCCGCCATAGAATATATAAGGAAACAACAGATAAAATGGTTTGGTCACGTGACAAGGCAGAAAGAACAAAACACAACACAACGAGCCTTCAACAAACGTTGTGAGAACACCAGACCCAAGGGTCGACCACGAAAAGATGGGTCGATGCAATATTAGAAGCACTAGGAAACATAACAGCAGCAGAGGCGAACAGAAGAGCAAAAGACCGCAAATTATATCTCCCCTCGACGCTGAAAGGCAAATGAGGAAGGAAAGAAGAAGATTCAATTCTTCTTCTTGTTAATCCTCTATACTCAGACCATAGGGCGTCCACAAGAGATCTCCACCCAATCATCTACCATTCCATCATGTATGATTCGCCGCCATGTCCCCAACGGTCGGCCTCCTCTTTGTTTACCAGGTGATGTCCATGTTGAAGCGAGCTATGGATGTCTGGTTCGTTCTGTTCATAGATCATGGCCTAGCTATTTCCAACATCATCTTTTCACTTTTTCATTGATGTTGTTAATGTCTCATCTTCTGGCGACTTCTTTGTTCATGTGTTGATCCCAACAGATGTTTAGAATCTTCTTAAGACAGCGACCTTCAAATACACCAAGTAAATTTTCTATCTTATGGCCCATTCTCCATGTTTCTGCTGCTTATAGGAGTATGGATTGCACATTTGACTTGCAAATTCTAAGCTTGATACTAAGATGGAGATTAGTTGAATGTGAAATGTTTCTAATTTTATTGAATGCCTGGGCTGACATGCCTAGTCAATGAGGTATCTCACATCTCGCACATTCAAACAGAACACACTAACTTCTTGTCACATTCAAACAGAACACACTAACTTTTTGTCACATTCAAACAGAATACACTAACTTCTTGAAACAGAACACACTAACTTCTTGTCACATTCAAACAGAACACACTAACCTCTTGTTACACTCAAACAGAACATACAAACTTCTTGTCACATTCAAACAGAACACACAAACTTCTAGTCACATTCAAAAAGAACAGACAAACTTCTTGTCACATTCAAACAGAACACCACAAACCTCTTGTCACATTCAAACAAAACACACTAACTTCTTGTCACATACAAACAGAACACACAATCTTCTTGTCACATTCAAACAGAATACACAAACCTCTTGTCACATTCAAACAGAACACACAAACCTCTTGTCACATTCAAACAGAACACACAAACATTGTGTCACATTCAAAAAGAACACACAAACCTCATGTCACATTCAAACAGAACACACAAACCTTGTGTCACAGTCAAACAGAACACACAAACCTCTTGTCACATTCAAACAGAACACACAAACCTCTTGTCACATTCAAACAGAACACACAAACCTCTTGTCACATTCAACCAGAACACACAAACCTCTTGTCACATTCAAATAGAACACACAAAACTCTTGTCACATTCAAACAGAACACACAAACATTGTGTCACATTCAAAAAGAACACACAAACCTCATGTCACATTCAAACAGAACACACAAACCTTGTGTCACAGTCAAACAGAACACACAAACCTCTTGTCACATTCAACCAGAACACACAAACCTCTTGTCACATTCAAATAGAACACACAAACCTCTTGTCACATTCAAACAGAACACACAAACCTCTTGTCACATTCAAACAGAACACACAAACCTCTTGTCACATTCAAACAAAGCACACAAGTTATTTGACACATTTAAAGAACCAATAAGTTCCTTATTACATTCACATACCTCCCAACTTGTATGGATTATCCTCAACTTATTACATTCACATACCTCCCAACTTGTATGGATTATCCTCAACTTATTACATTCACATACCTCCCAACTTGTAAAGATTATCCTCAACTTATTACATTCACATACCTCCCAACTTGTATGGATTATCCTCAAATTATTACATTCACATACCTCCCAACCTCTAAAGGATTATCCTCAACTTATTACATTCACATACCTCCCAACTTGTATGGATTATCCTCAACTTATTACATTCACATACCTCCCAACTTGTAAGGATTATCCTCAACTTATTACATTCACATACCTCCCAACTTGTATGGATTATCCTCAACTTAATACATTCACATACCTCCCAACTTGTAAGGATTATCCTCAACTTATTACATTCACATACCTCCCAACTTGTAAGGATTATCCTCAACTTATTACATTCAAATACCTCCCAACCTCTAAAGGATTATCCTCAACTTATTACATTCACATACCTCCCAACTTGTATGGATTATCCTCAACTTATTACATTCACATACCTCACAACTTGTAAGGATTATCCTCAACTTAATACATTCACATACCTCCCAACTTGTAAGGATTATCCTCAACTTATTGCATTCACATACCTCCCAACTTGTAAGGATTATCCTCAACTTATTACATTCAAATACCTCCCAACCTCTAAAGGATTATCCTCAACTTATTACATTCACATACCTCCCAACTTGTATGGATTATCCTCAACTTATTACATTCACATACCTCCCAACTTGTAAGGATTATCCTCAATTTATAATGGTCTTATTTTTTTTATAAGCTTGTACACCTTTCAATAACTGATTCACAAAGTAAGAGAAACACTTTACCAATGATTGATTCATAAAACAAGAGAAACATCTTACAAATGATCGATTCACAAAACAAAAGAAATGCTTTACCCATGATTGATTCACGAAACAAGAGAAATGCTTTACCAATGATTGATTCATAAAACAAGAGAAACACTTTATCTATGATTTACTCATAAAACAAAAGAAACGCTTTACCAATGATTGATTCATAAAACAAAAGAAACACTTTATCAATGATTGATTCATAAAACAAGAGAAACACTTTCCCAATGACTAAGTCACAAAACAAGAGAAACACTTTACAAAAGATTCACAAAACAAGAGAAACATTTTACCAATGATTGATTCATAAAACAAGTGAAACACTTTATCAATGATTGATTCATAAAACAAGAGAAACACTTTATCAATGATTGATTAACAAAACAAGAGAAACATTTTACCAATAATTGATTCATAAAACAAGAGAAACACTTTACCAATGATTGATTCACAAAACAAGAGAAACACTTTATCAATGATTGATTCACAAAACAAGAGAAACATTTTACCAATGATTGATTAACAAAACAAAAGAAACACTTTATCAATGATTGATTTACAAAACAAGAGAAACACTTTATCCATGATTGATTCATAAAACAAGACAAACATTTTACCAATGATTGATTCATAAAACAAGAGAAACACTTTATCAATGATTGATTCATAAAACAAGAGAAACACTTTACCAATGATTGATTCATAAAGCAAGAGAAATACTTTATCAATGATTGATTCACAAAACAAGAGAAACATTTTACCAATGATTGATTCATGAAACAAGAGAAACACTTTATCAATGATTGATTCATAAAACAAGAGAAACACTTTATCAATGATTGATTCATAAAATAAGAGAAACATTTACCAATGATTGATTCACAAAACAAGATAAACACTTTATCAATGATTGATTCATAAAACAAGAGAAACACTTTACCAATGATTGATTCATAAAGCATGAGAAACACTTTATAATTGATTGATTCAAAAAACAAGAGAAACACTTTATCAATGATTGATTCACAAAACAAGAGAAACACTTTACAAAAGATTCACAAAACAAGAGAAACACTTTACCGGTGATTGATTCATAAAACAAGAGAAACACTTTACCAATGACTAAATCACAAAACAAGAGAAACATTTTACCAATGATTGATTCATAAAACAAAAGAAACACTTTATCAATGATTGATTCATAAAACAAGAGAAACACTTTACCAATGATTGATTCATAAAGCAAGAGAAACACTTTATCAATGATTGATTCACAAAACAAGAGAAACATTTTACCAATGATTGATTCATGAAACAAGAGAAACACTTTATCAATGATTGATTCATAAAACAAGAGAAACACTTTATCAATGATTGATTCATAAAAAAGAGAAACACTTTACAAAAGATTCACAAAACAAGAGAAACACTTTACCAGTGATTGATTCATAAAACAAGAGAAACATTTCATCAATGATTGATTTAATAAACAAGAGAAACACTTTACCAATGATTGATTCATAAAGCAAGAGAAACACTTTCCCAATGACTAAGTCACAAAACAATAGAAACACTTTACCAATGATTGATTCACAAAACAAGAGAAACATTTTACCAATGATTGATTCATAAACAAGATAAACACTTTATCATTGATTGATTCACAAAACAAGAGAAACACTTTACCAATGATTGATTTACAAAACAAGAGAAACATTTTACCAATGATTGATTCATAAAACAAGAGAAACACTTTATCAATGACTGATTCATAAAACAAGAGAAACACTTTACCAATGATTGATTCATAAAGCAAGAGAAACACTTTATCAATTATTGATTCATAAAACAAGAGAAACACTTTATCAATGATTGATTCACAAAACAAGAGAAACACTTTCCCAATGACAAAGTCACAAAACAAGAGAAACACTTTACCAATGATTGATTCACAAAACAAGAGAAACATTTTACCAATGATTGATTCATAAAAGAAGAGAAACACTTTATAAGTGATTGATTCACAAAACAAGAGAAACATTTTACCAGTGATTGATTCATAAAACAAGAGAAACACTTTCCCAATGACTAAGTCACAAAACAAGAGAAACACATTACCAATGATTGATTCACAAAACAAGTGAAACATTTTACAAATGATTGATTCATAAAACAAGAGAAACACTTTATCAATGATTGATTTATAAAACAAGAGAAACACTTTATCAATGATTGATTCACAAAACAAGAGAAACATTTTACCAATGATTGATTCATAAAACAAGAGAAACACTTTATCAATGATTGATTCGCAAAACAAGAGAAACATTTTACCAATGATTGATCAACAAAACAAGAAAAACACTTTATCAATGATTGATTCATAAAACAAGAGAAACACTTTACCAATGATTGATTCATAAAACAAGATAAACACTTTACCAATGACTAAGTCACAAAACAAGAGAAACACTTTATCAATGATTGATTCACAAAACAAGAGAAATACATTATTAATGATTGATTCACAAAACAAGAGAAACATTTTACCAATGATTGATTAATAAAATAAGAGAAACACTTTATCAATGATTGATTCATAAAACAAGAGAAACACTTTACAAATGATTGATTCATAAAACAAGAGAAACACATTATCAATGATTGATCCACAAAACAAGAGAAACACTTTACCAATAGTTGTTTCACAAAACATTTCGCTGGCCACTTCAGTTGCCAAGTTGGCTCCCATGAGCACCGCAGTCTCAATACCAAGGATTTCACTGATGACTTTAGAGACCAGCTGGATACCACTTCCTTCGGTTAATATGAAGCCCTGAACCGGGAGAGAAAGCACCAAATGATGGGTCATCACCAATTCCTGTCAGACTATACAGGTGAAGTTAAATATTAGAAATTGATGGGTATTGATCAGTTTATGTAGTTGGACTCATTGTGTGAGAGGTTAGAATAGAGAGTCAGCAAACACCAACAGTTTGTCTCATTGTGTGAGAGGTCAGAATAGAGAGTCAGGCAATACCAACAGTTTGTCTCATTGTGTGAGAGGCTAGATAGAGAGTCAGGCAATACCAACAGTTTGTCTCATTGTGCGAGAGGCTAGATAGAGAGTCAGGCAATACCAACAGTTTGTCTCATTGTGTGAGAGGTCAGAATAGAGAGTTAGGCAATACCAACAGTTTGTCTCATTGTGTGAGAGGTCAGAATAGAGAGTCAGGCAATACCAACAGTTTGTCTCATTGTGTGAGAGGTCAGAATAGAGAGTCAGGCAATACCAACAGTTTGTCTAATTGTGTGAGAGGTCAGAATAGAGAGTCAGGCAATACCAACAGTTTGTCTCATTGTGTGAGAGGTCAGAATAGAGAGTCAGGCAATACCAACAGTTTGTCTCATTGTGTGAGGGGTCAGAATAGAGAGTCAGGCAATGCCAACAGTTTGTCTCATTGTGCGAGAGGCTAGATAGAGAGTCAGGCAATACCAACAGTTTGTCTCATTGTGCGAGAGGCTAGATAGAGAGTCAGGCAATACCAACAGTTTGTCTCATTGTGTGAGAGGCTAGATAGAGAGTCAGGCAATACCAACAGTTTGTATCATTGTGCGAGAGGCTAGATAGAGAGTCAGGCAATACCAACAGTTTGTCTCATTGTGTGAGAGGTCAGAATAGAGTCAGGCAATACCAACAGTTTGTCTCATTGCGTGAGGGGTCAGAATAGAGAGTCAGCAAACACCAACAGTTTGTCTCATTGTGCAAGAGGCTAGATAGAGAGTCAGGCAATGCCAACAGTTTGTCTCATTGTGCGAGAGGCTAGATAGAGAGTTAGGCAATACCAACAGTTTGTCTCATTGTGTGAGAGGTCAGAATAGAGAGTTAGGCAATACCAACAGTTTGTCTCATTGTGTGAGAGGTCAGAATAGAGAGTCAGGCAATACCAACAGTTTGTCTCATTGTGTGAGAGGTCAGAATAGAGAGTCAGGCAATACCAACAGTTTGTCTAATTGTGTGAGAGGTCAGAATAGAGAGTCAGGCAATACCAACAGTTTGTCTCATTGTGTGAGAGGTCAGAATAGAGAGTCAGGCAATACCAACAGTTTGTCTCATTGTGTGAGGGGTCAGAATAGAGAGTCAGGCAATGCCAACAGTTTGTCTCATTGTGCGAGAGGCTAGATAGAGAGTCAGGCAATACCAACAGTTTGTCTCATTGTGCGAGAGGCTAGATAGAGAGTCAGGCAATACCAACAGTTTGTCTCATTGTGTGAGAGGCTAGATAGAGAGTCAGGCAATACCAACAGTTTGTATCATTGTGCGAGAGGCTAGATAGAGAGTCAGGCAATACCAACAGTTTGTCTCATTGTGTGAGAGGTCAGAATAGAGTCAGGCAATACCAACAGTTTGTCTCATTGCGTGAGGGGTCAGAATAGAGAGTCAGCAAACACCAACAGTTTGTCTCATTGTGCAAGAGGCTAGATAGAGAGTCAGGCAATACCAACAGTTTGTCTCATTGTGCGAGAGGCTAGATAGAGAGTCAGGGAATACCAACAGTTTGTCTCATTGTGTGAGAGGTCAGAATAGAGAGTCAGGCAATACCAACAGTTTGTCTCATTGTGTGAGAGGTCAGAATAGAGAGTCAGGCAATACCAACAGTTTGTCTCATTGTGTGAGAGGTCAGAATAGAGAGTCAGGCAATACCAACAGTTTGTCTCATTGTGTGAGAGGTCAGAATAGAGAGTCAGGCAATACCAACAGTTTGTCTCATTGTATGAGAGGTCAGAATAGAGAGTCAGGCAATACCAACAGTTTGTCTCATTGTGTGAGGGGTCAGAATAGAGAGTCAGGCAATACCAACAGTTTGTCTAATTGTGCGAGAGGCTAGATAGAGAGTCAGGCAATAACAACAGTTTGTCTCATTGTGTGAGAGGTCAGAATAGAGAGTCAGGCAATACCAACAGTTTGTCTCATTGTGTGAGGGGTCAGAATAGAGAGTCAGGCAATACCAACAGTTTGTCTCATTGTGTGAGAGGCTAGATAGAGAGTCAGCAAACACCAACAGTTTGTCTCATTGTGTGAGAGGTCAGAATAGAGAGTCAGGCAATAACAACAGTTTGTCTCATTGTGCGAGAGGCTAGATAGAGAGTCAGGCAATACCAACAGTTTGTCTCATTGTGTGAGGGGTCAGAATAGAGAGTCAGGCAATACCAACAGTTTGTCTCATTGTGCGAGAGGCTAGATAGAGAGTCAGGCAATACCAACAGTTTGTCTCATTGTGTGAGAGGTCAGAATAGAGGGTCAGGCAATACAATCTTTACTATAATTGTATTGGAGCAAAGAGTGCGTGTGCATGGTATCATTGTCATGCATGATGCTTGAACACTTGTAGTTGTTTAGGCCCGGTATCATTGACATGAACATTGACTGTGTCTGGTGGCATGATTGACGTGAACATTGACTGTGTCTGGTTGTATGATTGACATGAACATTGACTGTGTCTGGTGGTATCATTGACTGTGTCTGGTGGTATGATTGACATGAACATTGACTGTGTCTGGTGGTATCATTGACATGATCATTGACTGAGTCTGGTGGTATCATTGACATGAACATTGACTGTATCTGGTGGTCTACACACCCTGCATGTGCAAACGTTTATCTACCACAAACATACCACAAACATTCATCTACCACAAACATTCATCTACCACAAACATACCACAAACATTCATCTACCACAAACATACATCTACCACAGATATTCATCTACCACAAACATTCATCTACCACAGACATTCATCTACCACAAAAATTCATCTACCACAAACATTCATCTACCACAAACATTCATCCACCACAAACATACCACAAACATTCATCTACCACAAACATACATCTACCACAGACATTCATCTACCACAAACATTCATCTACCACAAACATACCACAAACATTCATATACCACAAACATTCATCTACCACAAACATTCATCTACCACAAACATACCACAAACATTCATCTACCACAAACATTCATCTACCACAAACATTCATCTACCACAAACATACCACAAACATACCACAAACATTCATCTACCACAAACATTTATTTACCACAAACATTCATCAACCACAAACATTCATCTACCACAAACATTCATCTACCACAAACATTCATCTACCACAAACATTCATCTACCACAAACATTCATCTACCACAAACATTCATCTACCACAAACATTCATCTACCACAAACATTCATCTACCACAAACATTCATCTACCACAAACATTCATCTACCACAAACATTCATCTACCACAAACATACCACAGACATTCATCTACCACAAACATACCACAAACATTCATCTACCACAAACATTCATCTACCACAAACATACCACAAACATTCATCTACCACAAACATTCATCTACCACAAACATACCACAGACATTCATCTACCACAAACATACCACAAACATTCATCTACCACAAACATTCATCTACCACAAACATACCACAAACATTCATCTACCACAAACATACCACAAACATTCATCTACCACAAACATACCATAGACATTCATCTACCACAAACATTCACCTACCACAAACATACCACAGACATTCATCTACCACAAACATTCATCTACCACAAACATACCACAAACATTCATCTACCACAAACATTCATCTACCACAAACATACCACAGACATTCATCTACCACAAACATACCATAGACATTCATCTACCACAAACTTTCATCTACCACAAACATTCATCTACCACAGACATTCATCTACCACAAACATTCATCTACCACAAACATTCATCTACCACAAACATTCATCTACCACAAACATTCATCTACCACAAACTTTCATCTACCACAAACATTCATCTACCACAAACTTTCATCTACCACAAACATTCATCTACCACAGACATTCATCTACCACAAACATTCATCTACCACAAACATTCATCTACCACAAACATTCATCTACCACAAACATACCACAAACATTCATCTACCACAAACATTCATCTACCACAGACATTCATCTACCACAAACATTCATCTACCACAAACATACCACAAACATTCATCTACCACAAACATTCATCTACCACAGACATTCATCTACCACAAACATTCATCTACCACAGACATTCATCTACCACAGACATTCATCTACCACAAACATTCATCTACCACAAACATTCATCTACCACAAACATTCATCTACCACAAACATACCACAAACATTCATCTACCACAGACATTCATCTACCACAGACATTCATCTACCACAAACATTCATCTACCACAAACATTCATCTACCACAAACATTCATCTACCACAAACATTCATCTACCACAAACATTCATCTACCACAGACATTCATCTACCACAGACATTCATCTACCACAGACATTCATCTACCACAAACATTCATCTACCACAAACATTCATCTACCACAAACATTCATCTACCACAAACATTCATCTACCACAAACATTCATCTACCACAAACATTCATCTACCACAAACATTCATCTACCACAAACATTCATCTACCACAAACATACCACAAACATTCATCTACCACAGACATTCATCTACCACAGACATTCATCTACCACAAACATACCACAAACATTCATCTACCACAGACATTCATCTACCACAGACATTCATCTACCACAGACATTCATCTACCACAAACATACCACAAACATTCATCTACCACAGACATTCATCTACCACAGACATTCATCTACCACAAACATACCACAGACATTCATCTACCACAAACATTCATCTACCACAAACATACCACAGACATTCATCTACCACAGACATTCATCTACCACAGACATTCATCTACCACAAACATACCACAGACATTCATCTACCACAAACATACCACAGACATTCATCTACCACAAACATACCATAGACATTCATCTACCACAAACATTCATCTACCACAAACATTCATCTACCACAAACATACCATAGACATTCATCTACCACAAACATTCATCTACCACAAACATACCATAGACATTCATCTACCACAAACATACCACAGACATTCATCTACCACAAACATTCATCTACCACAGACATTCATCTACCACAAACATTCATCTACCACAGACATTCATCTACCACAAACATTCATCTACCACAAACATTCATCTACCACAGACATTCATCTACCACAAACATACCATAGACATTCATCTACCACAAACATTCATCTACCACAAACATACCACAAACATTCATCTACCACAAACATTCATCTACCACAGACATTCATCTACCACAAACATACCATAGACATTCATCTACCACAAACATTCATCTACCACAAACATACCACAAACTTTCATCTACCACAAACATTCACCTACCACAGGTTACACCACATTTACTCTAACCAGGATGTACCTGCTATGATGGATAGCATCTTATTGAAGTTGTTGCTGAGTCATTCTTAGTAAACCCCAGGTGTGAAGTGTGTGGGTGTCAGGTGTGTAATGTATGGGTGCCATGTGTGAAATGTGTGGGTGCCATGTGTGTAATGTGTGGGTGCCATGTGTGAAATGTGTGGGTGCCATGTGTATAGTGTGTGGGTATCAGGTATGAAATGTGTGGATGTCATGTGTATAATGTGTGGGTATCAGGTATGAAATGTGTAGATGTCATGTATATAATGTGTGGGTATCAGGTGTGTAATAAGTTGGTATCAGGTGTGAAATGTGTGAATGTCATGTGTGAAATTTGTGGGTGTCAGATATCTATCTATCTTTCGTTCGCCTGAAGTATTGTCTATATCTGCAATGTTGTTTCCTGTGTAAATGTTACTGTCTTTTGTAATTCTTGCAGTTAAGAAGTTATCCAATAGCCAATTGGAGGTCATAATATAAATAATCTGATCCATAAGGGACATGCCTGGAATAACAATTGGAGGTCATAATATAAATAATCTAAGGTATGCTGATGATACCACGGGCGTAATACCGACCACATTACCCCGAAAATCATGTGCTGAAGGTCTGTAAAATATAGGGTCACTAACACCATATTTCCCTATACGCCACTTGGCGTGACGGGGGGTACTTTACTTTTTTTTTTTTTATGCTGATGATACTGTCTTAATCGCTAAGAGTGAAAATGAGTTACAAGAAATGTTGGACATTATAGTGAAAGAAAGCAAAAATAAAGGACTCAGCCTTAATAGCAAAAAGACAGAGGTAATGGTAACAACAAAGAAAAAGACATCACCTCGGTGCAAAATAAAGACAAGTGGAAAAATATTAAAACAGGTAAATTAATTTAAATATTTGGGAACTTTGTCAACCTGAGATATGCTGATGATACTGTTCTACTAGCAGAAAATCCTAAAGACCTACAACAATTGCTTAATGTGATAAACATAACAAGCAAAAAATATGGACTAGAAATGAATATCACAAAGACTAAATCTATGATCATAAACAAAGAAAATTCTCAAGACCTACAATTAAATATCACAGTTGAGGGAATACATCTGGAGACAGTCCAGAGCTACAACTACCTGGGACATACTATAACCAATGATGGATAATGCAAAACTGAAATAAACAAAAGAATAGGTATGGCAAAAAGTAATTTTAATGCCATGAAAAATATATTAACAATAAAACAAATATCAGCAGAGCTGAAGCTAAGAATAGCAAAATGTTACATCTTCTCAATATTCCTGTATGGTGCAGAAACATGGACATTAGACAAGAAAACAGAACAGGAAATTGAAGCCTTTTAAATGTGGATTTATAGAAGAATAGGTAGAATTGGATGGAAAGAAAAGTAAACAAACGATGAAGTTTTAAAACAACTGAAAATAAAAAGAGAATTACTAAATACAATTAAGACAAGACAAATGAAATTTTTGGGGCATGTTAAAAGACACAACAGCCTACTAAAAGTAATATTAGAAGGAAAATACAAGGTAAAAGAGGCAGAGGCAGACCAAGACTAACATGGACGAGTAACATCAAAAGATGGTCAAGTCAATCTATGACAGCCTGCACCATCAAAGCAAGAAACAGAGTAGAATGGCGATCCATGGTAGCCAACCTTTGTTGTGGAGAAGGCACATGATGATGATGATGTTAACCTCAGACGGAAGATGTACAAAAGAGGTGAGATGCAGAATGACTCAGGCAAAAGCAGCTTTCCAAAAAATGAGGAAGATACTATGCAATCCATTTTTGACAATAGAAACAAGAAAAAGAGTTCTTAAATGTTACGTAGAACCAGTCTTAACATATGGATGCAAATCATGGACAATAGGACAACAGACAAGAAAATCACTGGAGTCTGTAGAAATGTGGTTTTACAGAAGAATGTTGAGAGTACCATGGACAGTTAAGACGAGTAATGAAGATGTTCTGAGAGAGGTCATAGCAAAAAGAGAGCTAATTTCCAATATTAGGAAGAAACAATCATCATTTTTTGGCCATGTAATGAGAAGAGAACAACTGGAATATATTGTAACAACTGGGAAAATTGAGGGACGAAGAGATAGAGGGAAGCAAAGAGAAAAAATAACAGGCAGCTTAAGAGAATGGCTTGGCAGGTCAACAACAGAAATGATAAATAGCTGCCAAGATCGAAAGTTGTGGAGAGACATGATCACCTACGCCAGCAGGCCGGTACTTGATGATGATGATGAATTCTTGCAGTGGCCCATATAGTTTTGTCTGTAGTGTTGTATCTATGGGCCAATGGATTTTCCTCAGTCTACTATATTCAGTGCAGTCTTGAAGTATGTGTTCAGCAGTCTGGGGTGCCTGTCCACATGTACAAGTAGTTGATGTGCCGATCTTGAATTTTGTATACATGTGACTATGGAGTCGATTGTGTCCTGTTCTGAGGCATATAATGATAACTTGTTCACATTTATTCATATTATGAAAGGCATCCTGATTTGGGGCTTGTGGTCCTATGATTGATTTGATTATCTGTTTCTTATGATGGTATGTAACCGGTGTATCTAGTTGTGTGCCTGTTGAACCTTCCTTTGCCAACTGATCTGCTTTCTCATTTCCTGGTATTCCACAGTGAGATGGGATCCACTGCAGGGCAACCCTGTGGTGCTTGCAGAGTTCAGGCAATAAGGTCTGCAGATGTGGTAATTTTCTGGGTTGTAGTGCCTGGAGTACTGATCTTGCATCAGTCAAAAACACTACAGGCTGTGGGCTGAGATTACTGTTCAGCAGTTTTTCTATTGCCAACTTTATTGCTTGTATTTCTGCATCATAATTGTGACAATATTCCCCTGTTGCTATTTTATTCATATCCCTAGTGTTATTTGGGTACTCTATATATGCACCTGCTCCCCCATTCTTTACTGCATTCTGTGCTGATCCATCTGTGTACACACGGATCCATAGGTCTTGTGGGTATTCTTCATCCAGGAAACTGAGAGTTATTGTTTTTCGCTGTGTACCTCTTTGTCAACTATTCCTTTCACTTCTGTCCATATTTGAACTGATAATCCTGATTCCTCTGTCCAGGGAGTCTGTTCTGGTATGGGCAGTAGGGGGTTAACAACTCTTGGCATGTCTGGTGTTTGTCTACTAATGCGCTTGGCTTGGTGGATAAAGCTGCTTCTCTTAAGTCATCCCAATGCAAGATTTTGGAATCAGTCCTTCATTGGATGTCTCGGCAGGCATACAAATTGTTCTGCCTGTATCAGCACCTTTGTGTCTCTCCGTTCTCTCAGTGCTGGTATCCTCCACAATTTCTCCATCTCCAATATTGGTGTTGATTTCATTGCTCCTGTGATGACCCTAAGTGCCTGGTTTTGTACTTTATCCAGTTCTTGCAATGTGGTGTTTGATGCTGAGCACCATGTGGATGATCCATATTCTAAATGTGGGCATATACTCTGTTGGTAAACTTTACTGAGTATTTTCCCACTCGCACCTCACGTGGCTGGGAGCTGCGATAGCTCAGTGGTTAGTGAACTGGACTACCACGGACAAGGGGTAGGGTTCGATCCCAACCGACGGCTTCCGGGTTCACCCAGCCTTAAATGGGTACCGGATTTTTTTCTGGGAAAGTAAAGCAGCACAGGCGTAAGACTGACCACATTACCCCAAAAATCATGTGCTGAAGGTCTGTAAAATATAGGGTCACTAACACTATATTTCCCTATACGCCACTTGGCATGACGGGGGTACTTTACTTTTTTTTTTTACCTCACGTGGCTCCACACAGCTTTCTTCTTCCACCTTTTTTTTATTTTTTTTTAGCTCCCAGTGGAGCATAGGTCTTCAACAAACACTTTCCAAGTCGTTCTGTTTTTTGCCATTCTTTTAAGATCATTCCATGTCTTCCCCATCATCTTCATCTCTGCTTCTATCTGTCTTCTCCAAGAATTCCTTGGTCTTCCTCTTTGTCTTTTCCCCTGGGGATTCCAAAAAAAGGGTCTGTTGTGTAATACTCCCAGTTGGCTTCCACAGTGTGTGTCGTATCCAGCGCCATCATCTTCGCTGTATCTCTTTATCCACTGGTATTTGACTGGTACATTTCCATAATTCTATGTTAGTGATTTTGTCCTGCCATTTCCATCCTTTTATTCTGCGTAAGCATCCATTAATGAAAGTCTGTATCTTCATGATTGTCAATTTTGTTGTTCTCCATGTTTCACAGCCATATAATAGGACCAACTTAACATTTGAGTTGAAATTTTTTATTTTTGTATTTAACCTAATTTCTTTGGATTTCCATATGTTTCTCAGTGCAATGAAAGCTCCTCTTGCTTTTGATATCCTTATTTTGGTATCATTTTCTGTTCCTCCCTCTTTATCTATATTACTGACCAGATATATGTAAGATTGTACGTCTAATAGAGGTAATTCTCCTAGTTTTATTTGGTTATTGCCAACTGTATTAATTCTCATAATGTTGGTCTTATCTCTATTAATCTTCAGTCCTAGCTGTTGTGATCTCTCATCTAATATACTCATTTTATCCTGCATCTGTTGATGGCTGTGTGATAGGAGAGCTACACAGCTTTCTTAGAATACCCAATTTCCTCCTTGCTTTTTGGCTTGCCTTATTTATCTGCTTTTTCCAAGATAGTTTGTTATCAAATGTAACTTAATCGACGGAAAGAACATGAGTGCCTCCGAAGTCGGAGTTATCTGCCTGTGCGGCGAGAGACCCCTGTGCACACTGCTGCCAGGGAAAAATGGATTAACACGCAAAATTCAGTTCCTAGTCTCTAGGGACTTCGTCAGAGATGAAAGCTGGCGAACGCAACAACAACAAAATGTAACTCCGAGATACATAACTTGTATGGCTTCTTTCACAGGCTCATTGTTTATGTAGATGGCTCCTGCTTTTTGTTTTGGGGAGAGAGTGAAAAGTGTAGTACTGCATTTGTATTGATGCTGTTACACCATCTATTTGTCCGTGAATTCAGTGCATTCATAGCTCTTTGTAGCAATTTGGAGGCCACTGTTGCATACTCCTCTGTGCACCACATTACCAAGTCATCTGCATACCAATGCATACTCCAATGAGTGGGGATCAGGTGTGAAATGTGTAAGTATGAGGTATGAAATGTGTGGATGTCAAGTGTGAAATGTGTGGATGTCAGGTGTGAAATGTGTGGATGTTAGGTGTGAAATGTGTGGATGTCAGGTGTAAAATGTGTGGGTGTGAGGTATGAAATGTGTGGGTGTCTGAATAAGTGAGCTGAGGAACGTGAAACAGAAAGTAGAACTACTGACCTCACCCACCAAATGATGCTAGGTAGTCTGCTACAACTAGAGCAGCATTTACCACAAATATCTCTGGTGTCAATTTATAAGAGACATATCTAGGAGATGAATTTACAATGATAATATGTTGTGTAAATTCATGAGAGTCAGAAAAGACTTTACAACAAACATTTGCAATGCACCTTGATGAGAGAGACCCCTAGAGCTGACTTCTTGACACTGGTTGTCATCTTATAACAAGTGTCCTTGACAAACTGGTGTGGTAACACAAACAGTAGGATGTCTGCTTCTTTGGTAGCTCTGACAACATCAGGTACTGCAATCTGTCCAGGAAATGTCCGAGAGAAACATACAGTCAATTGTCTCAACTAAAAACTCACATTAACTCAGACATTATGATTTGAAATAAAACTGATCTCACATGTCTTGTACGATTCTTCTTTTTCTTCTTCAGTGATTAGCTATTGCTATGCATTTAGACATTTTGTTCAGCCTGGGTCACGAACGTTTGAGGTCTTCACTGGTTCCCCATAACTTGTCATGTGGGGTTGTTTCTGTGGACCATATTTGTGCTCTTAGGGTGTTGAGAGTGCTGCAGTCCTGTAGTGTATGCTCTGGAGTTTGTCTGGGTACTCTGCAGTCACGTGTTGCATAGTTACTGAGTCCTATCTTGTGTAGGTGTGATCTGCCACAATAACCTGTTCTAAATCTGAATATCTTGGTCTGCTCATGTCTTCTGAGTTTGCTTAAGCTGTCATGTTCTGGCTCATATTTTCCATGTAACTCTCTCCATTCTGTTTTCCTGGCTTGTTTAAGCTGTCAAGTTCTGGCTCATATTTTCCATGTAACTCCCTCCATTCTGTTTTCCTGGCTTGTTTAAGCTGTCAAGTTCTGGCTCATATTTTCCATGTAACTCCCTCCATTCTATTTTCTTGGCTTGTTTAAGCTGTCATGTTCTGGCTCATATTTTCCATGTAACTCCCTCCATTCTGTTTTCCTGGCATGTTTAAGCTGTCAAGTTCTGGCTCATATTTTCCATGTAACTCCCTCCGTTCTGTTTTCCTGGCATGTTTAAGCTGTCAAGTTCTGGCTCATATTTTCCATGTAACTCCCTCCGTTCTGTTTTCCTGGCTTGTTTAAGCTGTCAAGTTCTGGCTCATATTTTCCATGTAACTCCCTCCGTTCTGTTTTCCTGGCATGTTTAAGCTGTCAAGTTCTGGCTCATATTTTCCATGTAACTCCCTCCGTTCTGTTTTCCTGGCTTGTTTAAGCTGTCAAGTTCTGGCTCATATTTTCCATGTAACTCTCTCCATTCTGTTTTCCTGGCTTGTTTAAGCTGTCAAGTTCTGGCTCATATTTTCCATGTAACTCCCTCCATTCTGTTTTCCTGGCTTGTTTAAGCTGTCAAGTTCTGGCTCATATTTTCCATGTAACTCCCTCCGTTCTGTTTTCCTGGCTTGTTTAAGCTGTCATGTTCTGGCTCATATTTTCCATGTAATTCCCTCCATTCTGTTTTCCTGGCTTGTTTAAGCTGTCATGTTCTGGCTCATATTTTCCATGTAATTCCCTCCATTCTGTTTTCCTGGCTTGTTTAAGCTGTCAAGTTCTGGCTCATATTTTCCATATAACTCCCTCCGTTCTGTTTTCCTGGCTTGTTTAAGCTGTCATGTTCTGGCTCATATTTTCCATGTAATTCCCTCCATTCTGTTTTCCTGGCTTGTTTAAGCTGTCATGTTCTGGCTCATATTTTCCATGTAACTCCCTCCGTTCTGTTTTCCTGGCTTGTTTAAGCTGTCATGTTCTGGCTCATATTTTCCATGTAATTCCCTCCATTCTGTTTTCCTGGCATGTTTAAGCTGTCATGTTCTGGCTCATATTTTCCATGTAACTCCCTCCGTTCTGTTTTCCTGGCTTGTTTCATGATTGCTTTTATTTTGTTGAGGCTCTGGGGTTGGTTAGACTGTTGAAGTCCACCTACTTTCTCATTTCCAGGGATGCCACAATGTGCTGCTATCCATTGCAGGACTAGTTGTCTTTTCTGACAGCAAACGTTCTTTATATCTTGGCTGTAGAATTCTGATTTTCTGGCTGTCTTATAGATTTATGTCTACATGTACTGGGCTGAAAGGCATCAGCTCACAGGCTGCTGGATCCATAACTACATATATATGTGCTAACAAACAGATACTTATTTTGAAACTAATTTTTTTCCCACCACAGAAAACAAAAATTAGGCTATTACAAAAATTACAATTTGGTTGGTTTGTATTTTCTCTTAGAAAGTCAAAATATAACTAGCAATTTACATTACATATTTTTCCTCTTAGATGCTCTGTTCATTTGAATAGTTTGTTAAAAATATGCTGCAATAATATTTTCTGTTAGTAGGGGATTCAAGACATCACACTGCCCATCTCAGATGTTTTGTCCTACTCATATCTAGTCAGACATCACACTGCCTATCTCAGATGTATTGTCCTTGTCATATCTAGTCAGACATCACACTGCCCATCTCAGATGTTTTGTCCTACTCATATCTAGTCAGACATCACACTGCCCATCTCAGATGTTTTGTCCTACTCATATCTAGTCAGACATCACACTGCCTATCTCAGATGTACTGTACTTGTCATATCTAGTCAGACATCACACTGCCTATCTCAGATGTATTGTCCTTGTCATATCTAGTCAGACATCACACTGCCCATCTCAGATGTTTTGTCCTACTCATATCTAGTCAGACATCACACTGCCCATCTCAGATGTTTTGTCCTACTCATATCTAGTCAGACATTACACTGCCCATCTCAGATGTTTTGTCCTACTCATATCTAGTCAGACATCACACTGCCCATCTCAGATGTTTTGTCCTACTCATATCTAGTCAGACATCACACTGCCTATCTCAGATGTATTGTCATTGTCATATCTAGTCAGACATCACACTGCCTATCTCAGATGTACTGTACTTGTCATATCTAGTCAGACATCACACTGCCTATCTCAGATGTACTGTACTTGTCATATCTAGTCAGACATGACACTGCCTATCTCAGATGTTTTGTCCTACTCATATCTAGTCAGACATTACACTGCCTATCTCAGATGTTTTGTCCTACTCATATCTAGTCAGACATCACACTGCCTATCTCAGATGTTTTGTCCTACTCATATCTAGTCAGACATCACACTGCCTATCTCAGATGTTTTGTCCTACTCATATCTAGTCAGACATTACACTGCCTATCTCAGATGTTTTGTCCTACTCATATCTAGTCAGACATCACACTGCCTATCTCAGATGTTTTGTCCTACTCATATCAAGTCAGACATCACACTGCCTATCTCAGATGTATTGTCATTGTCATATCTAGTCAGACATCACACTGCCTATCTCAGATGTATTGTCATTGTCATATCTAGTCAGACATCACACTGCCTATCTCAGATGTACTGTACTTGTCATATCTAGTCAGACATCACACTGCCTATCTCAGATGTATTGTCATTGTCATATCTAGTCAGACATGACACTGCCTATCTCAGATGTTTTGTCCTACTCATATCTAGTCAGACATTACACTGCCCATCTCAGATGTTTTGTCCTACTCATATCTAGTCAGACATCACACTGCCCATCTCAGATGTTTTGTCCTACTCATATCTAGTCAGACATCACACTGCCTATCTCAGATGTATTGTACTTGTCATATCTAGTCTGAGATCAGATGTACAAAAGTCCCTGTGAATGTCACCCTCTAACATAAAAGTCTCTCAGAGACTTCAACCTATCTCCATCATCAAACATTAAAGTCCCCATTATATGTGCTGTAAGAGTAAGTATCAACTTATCTCCATCATCAAACACTAAAGTCCCCATTATATGTGCTGTAAGAGCAAGTATCAACTCTCTTCCATCATCAAACACTAAAGTCCCCATTATATGTGCTGTAAGAGCAAGTATCAACTCTCTTCCATCATTGCAGAATGACCAGGAGAGCAGACATGCACAAGTCCTTGGAGACCAGGAGAGCAGACATGCACAAGTCCTTGGAGACCAGGAGAGCAGACATGCACAAGTCCTTGGAGACCAGGAGAGCAGACATGCACAAGTCCTTGGAGACCAGGAGAGCAGACATGCACAAGTCCTTGGAGACCAGACATGCACAAGTCCTTGGAGACCAGGAGAGCAGACATGCACAAGTCCTTGGAGACCAGGAGAGCAGACATGCACAAGTCCTTGGAGACCAGGAGAGCAGACATGCACAAGTCCTTGGAGACCAGGAGAGCAGACATGCACAAGTCCTTGGAGACCAGACATGCACAAGTCCTTGGAGGCCAGGAGAGCAGACATGCACAAGTCCTTGGAGACCAGGAGAGCAGACATGCACAAGTCCTTGGAGACCAGGAGAGCAGACATGCACAAGTCCTTGGAGACCAGGAGAGCAGACATGCACAAGTCCTTGGAGACCAGACATGCACAAGTCCTTGGAGACCAGGAGAGCAGACATGCACAAGTCCTTGGAGACCAGGAGAGCAGACATGCACAAGTCCTTGGAGACCAGGAGAGCAGACATGCACAAGTCCTTGGAGACCAGGAGAGCAGACATGCACAAGTCCTTGGAGACCAGGAGAGCAGACATGCACAAGTCCTTGGAGACCAGGAGAGCAGACATGCACAAGTCCTTGGAGACCAGGAGAGCAGACATGCACAAGTCCTTGGAGACCAGGAGAGCAGACATGCACAAGTCCTTGGAGACCAGGAGAGCAGACATGCACAAGTCCTTGGAGACCAGGAGAGCAGACATGCACAAGTCCTTGGAGACCAGGAGAGCAGACATGCACAAGTCCTTGGAGACCAGGAGAGCAGACATGCACAAGTCCTTGGAGACCAGGAGAGCAGACATGCACAAGTCCTTGGAGACCAGGAGAGCAGACATGCACAAGTCCTTGGAGACCAGGAGAGCAGACATGCACAAGTCCTTGGAGACCAGGAGAGCAGACATGCACAAGTCCTTGGAGACCAGGAGAGCAGACATGCACAAGTCCTTGGAGACCAGGAGAGCAGACATGCACAAGTCCTTGGAGACCAGGAGAGCAGACATGCACAAGTCCTTGGAGACCAGACATGCACAAGTCCTTGGAGACCAGGAGAGCAGACATGCACAAGTCCTTGGAGACCAGGAGAGCAGACATGCACAAGTCCTTGGAGACCAGGAGAGCAGACATGCACAAGTCCTTGGAGACCAGGAGAGCAGACATGCACAAGTCCTTGGAGACCAGACATGCACAAGTCCTTGGAGGCCAGGAGAGCAGACATGCACAAGTCCTTGGAGACCAGGAGAGCAGACATGCACAAGTCCTTGGAGACCAGGAGAGCAGACATGCACAAGTCCTTGGAGACCAGGAGAGCAGACATGCACAAGTCCTTGGAGACCAGACATGCACAAGTCCTTGGAGACCAGGAGAGCAGACATGCACAAGTCCTTGGAGACCAGGAGAGCAGACATGCACAAGTCCTTGGGGACCAGGAGAGCAGACATGCACAAGTCCTTGGAGACCAGGAGAGCAGACATGCACAAGTCCTTGGAGACCAGGAGAGCAGACATGCACAAGTCCTTGGAGACCAGGAGAGCAGACATGCACAAGTCCTTGGAGACCAGGAGAGCAGACATGCACAAGTCCTTGGAGACCAGGAGAGCAGACATGCACAAGTCCTTGGAGACCAGACATGCACAAGTCCTTGGAGACCAGACATGCACAAGTCCTTGGAGACCAGACATGCACAAGTCCTTGGAGACCAGGAGAGCAGACATGCACAAGTCCTTGGAGACCAGGAGAGCAGACATGCACAAGTCCTTGGAGACCAGGAGAGCAGACATGCACAAGTCCTTGGAGACCAGGAGAGCAGACATGCACAAGTCCGTGGAGACCAGGAGAGTAGACATGCACAAGTCTTTGGAGACCAGGAGAGCAGACATGCACAAGTCCTTGGAGACCAGGAGAGCAGACATGCACAAGTCCTTGGTGACCAGGAGAGCAGACATGCACAAGTCCTTGGAGACCAGGAGAGCAGACATGCACAAGTCCTTGGAGACCAGGAGAGCAGACATGCACAAGTCCTTGGAGACCAGGAGAGCAGACATGCACAAGTCCTTGGAGACCAGGAGAGCAGACACGCACAAGTCCTTGGAGACCAGGAGAGCAGACATGCACAAGTCCTTGGAGACCAGGAGAGCAGACATGCACAAGTCCTTGGAGACCAGGAGAGCAGACATGCACAAGTCCTTGGAGACCAGGAGAGCAGACATGCACAAGTCCTTGGTGACCAGACATGCACAAGTCCTTGGAGAGCAGACATGCACAAGTCCTTGGAGACCAGGAGAGCAGACATGCACAAGTCCTTGGAGACCAGGAGAGCAGACATGCACAAGTCCTTGGAGACCAGGAGAGCAGACATGCACAAGTCCTTGGAGACCAGGAGAGCAGACATGCACAAGTCCTTGGAGACCAGGAGAGCAGACATGCACAAGTCCTTGGAGAGCAGACATGCACAAGTCCTTGGAGACCAGGAGAGCAGACATGCACAAGTCCTTGGAGACCAGGAGAGCAGACATGCACAAGTCCTTGGAGACCAGGAGAGCAGACATGCACAAGTCCTTGGAGACCAGGAGAGCAGACATGCACAAGTCCTTGGAGAGCAGACATGCACAAGTCCTTGGAGACCAGGAGAGCAGACATGCACAAGTCCTTGGAGACCAGGAGAGCAGACATGCACAAGTCCTTGGAGACCAGGAGAGCAGACATGCACAAGTCCTTGGAGACCAGGAGAGCAGACATGCACAAGTCCTTGGAGACCAGTAGAGCAGACATGCACAAGTCCTTGGAGACCAGGAGAGCAGACATGCACAAGTCCTTGGAGACCAGGAGAGCAGACATGCACAAGTCCTTGGTGACCAGACATGCACAAGTCCTTGGAGAGCAGACATGCACAAGTCCTTGGAGACCAGGAGAGCAGACATGCACAAGTCCTTGGAGACCAGGAGAGCAGACATGCACAAGTCCTTGGAGACCAGGAGAGCAGACATGCACAAGTCCTTGGAGACCAGGAGAGCAGACATGCACAAGTCCTTGGAGACCAGGAGAGCAGACATGCACAAGTCCTTGGAGAGCAGACATGCACAAGTCCTTGGAGACCAGGAGAGCAGACATGCACAAGTCCTTGGAGACCAGGAGAGCAGACATGCACAAGTCCTTGGAGACCAGGAGAGCAGACATGCACAAGTCCTTGGAGACCAGGAGAGCAGACATGCACAAGTCCTTGGAGACCAGACATGCACAAGTCCTTGGAGACCAGGAGAGCAGACATGCACAAGTCCTTGGAGAGCAGACATGCACAAGTCCTTGGAGACCAGGAGAGCAGACATGCACAAGTCCTTGGAGACCAGGAGAGCAGACATGCACAAGTCCTTGGAGACCAGGAGAGCAGACATGCACAAGTCCTTGGAGACCAGGAGAGCAGACATGCACAAGTCCTTGGAGACCAGTAGAGCAGACATGCACAAGTCCTTGGAGACCAGGAGAGCAGACATGCACAAGTCCTTGGAGACCAGGAGAGCAGACATGCACAAGTCCTTGGAGAGCAGACATGCACAAGTCCTTGGAGACCAGGAGAGCAGACATGCACAAGTCCTTGGAGACCAGGAGAGCAGACATGCACAAGTCCTTGGAGAGCAGACATGCACAAGTCCTTGGAGACCAGGAGAGCAGACATGCACAAGTCCTTGGAGAGCAGACATGCACAAGTCCTTGGAGACCAGGAGAGCAGACATGCACAAGTCCTTGGAGACCAGGAGAGCAGACATGCACAAGTCCTTGGAGACCAGACATGCACAAGTCCTTGGAGACCAGGAGAGCAGACATGCACAAGTCCTTGGAGACCAGGAGAGCAGACATGCACAAGTCCTTGGAGACCAGGAGAGCAGACATGCACAAGTCCTTGGAGACCAGGAGAGCAGACATGCACAAGTCCTTGGAGACCAGGAGAGCAGACATGCACAAGTCCTTGGAGACCAGACATGCACAAGTCCTTGGAGACCAGGAGAGCAGACATGCACAAGTCCTTGGAGACCAGGAGAGCAGACATGCACAAGTCCTTGGAGACCAGGAGAGCAGACATGCACAAGTCCTTGGAGACCAGGAGAGCAGACATGCACAAGTCCTTGGAGACCAGACATGCACAAGTCCTTGGAGACCAGGAGAGCAGACATGCACAAGTCCTTGGAGACCAGGAGAGCAGACATGCACAAGTCCTTGGAGACCAGACATGCACAAGTCCTTGGAGACCAGGAGAGCAGACATGCACAAGTCCTTGGAGACCAGGAGAGCAGACATGCACAAGTCCTTGGAGACCAGGAGAGCAGACATGCACAAGTCCTTGGAGACCAGGAGAGCAGACATGCACAAGTCCTTGGAGACCAGGAGAGCAGACATGCACAAGTCCTTGGAGACCAGGAGAGCAGACATGCACAAGTCCTTGGAGACCAGGAGAGCAGACATGCACAAGTCCTTGGAGACCAGGAGAGCAGACATGCACAAGTCCTTGGAGACCAGGAGAGCAGACATGCACAAGTCCTTGGAGACCAGGAGAGCAGACATGCACAAGTCCTTGGAGACCAGGAGAGCAGACATGCACAAGTCCTTGGAGACCAGGAGAGCAGACATGCACAAGTCCTTGGAGACCAGGAGAGCAGACATGCACAAGTCCTTGGAGACCAGGAGAGCAGACATGCACAAGTCCTTGGAGACCAGGAGAGCAGACATGCACAAGTCCTTGGAGACCAGGAGAGCAGACATGCACAAGTCCTTGGAGACCAGGAGAGCAGACATGCACAAGTCCTTGGAGACCAGGAGAGCAGACATGCACAAGTCCTTGGAGACCAGGAGAGCAGACATGCACAAGTCCTTGGAGACCAGACATGCACAAGTCCTTGGAGACCAGGAGAGCAGACATGCACAAGTCCTTGGAGACCAGGAGAGCAGACATGCACAAGTCCTTGGAGACCAGGAGAGCAGACATGCACAAGTCCTTGGAGACCAGGAGAGCAGACATGCACAAGTCCTTGGAGACCAGACATGCACAAGTCCTTGGAGGCCAGGAGAGCAGACATGCACAAGTCCTTGGAGACCAGGAGAGCAGACATGCACAAGTCCTTGGAGACCAGGAGAGCAGACATGCACAAGTCCTTGGAGACCAGGAGAGCAGACATGCACAAGTCCTTGGAGACCAGACATGCACAAGTCCTTGGAGACCAGGAGAGCAGACATGCACAAGTCCTTGGAGACCAGGAGAGCAGACATGCACAAGTCCTTGGGGACCAGGAGAGCAGACATGCACAAGTCCTTGGAGACCAGGAGAGCAGACATGCACAAGTCCTTGGAGACCAGGAGAGCAGACATGCACAAGTCCTTGGAGACCAGGAGAGCAGACATGCACAAGTCCTTGGAGACCAGGAGAGCAGACATGCACAAGTCCTTGGAGACCAGGAGAGCAGACATGCACAAGTCCTTGGAGACCAGACATGCACAAGTCCTTGGAGACCAGACATGCACAAGTCCTTGGAGACCAGACATGCACAAGTCCTTGGAGACCAGGAGAGCAGACATGCACAAGTCCTTGGAGACCAGGAGAGCAGACATGCACAAGTCCTTGGAGACCAGGAGAGCAGACATGCACAAGTCCTTGGAGACCAGGAGAGCAGACATGCACAAGTCCTTGGAGACCAGGAGAGCAGACATGCACAAGTCCTTGGAGACCAGGAGAGTAGACATGCACAAGTCTTTGGAGACCAGGAGAGCAGACATGCACAAGTCCTTGGAGACCAGGAGAGCAGACATGCACAAGTCCTTGGTGACCAGGAGAGCAGACATGCACAAGTCCTTGGAGACCAGGAGAGCAGACATGCACAAGTCCTTGGAGACCAGGAGAGCAGACATGCACAAGTCCTTGGAGACCAGGAGAGCAGACATGCACAAGTCCTTGGAGACCAGGAGAGCAGACATGCACAAGTCCTTGGAGACCAGGAGAGCAGACATGCACAAGTCCTTGGAGACCAGGAGAGCAGACATGCACAAGTCCTTGGAGACCAGGAGAGCAGACATGCACAAGTCCTTGGAGACCAGGAGAGCAGACATGCACAAGTCCTTGGTGACCAGACATGCACAAGTCCTTGGAGAGCAGACATGCACAAGTCCTTGGAGACCAGGAGAGCAGAGCAGACATGCACAAGTCCTTGGAGACCAGGAGAGCAGACATGCACAAGTCCTTGGAGACCAGGAGAGCAGACATGCACAAGTCCTTGGAGACCAGGAGAGCAGACATGCACAAGTCCTTGGAGACCAGGAGAGCAGACATGCACAAGTCCTTGGAGAGCAGACATGCACAAGTCCTTGGAGACCAGGAGAGCAGACATGCACAAGTCCTTGGAGACCAGGAGAGCAGACATGCACAAGTCCTTGGAGACCAGGAGAGCAGACATGCACAAGTCCTTGGAGACCAGGAGAGCAGACATGCACAAGTCCTTGGAGACCAGACATGCACAAGTCCTTGGAGACCAGGAGAGCAGACATGCACAAGTCCTTGGAGAGCAGACATGCACAAGTCCTTGGAGACCAGGAGAGCAGACATGCACAAGTCCTTGGAGACCAGGAGAGCAGACATGCACAAGTCCTTGGAGACCAGGAGAGCAGACATGCACAAGTCCTTGGAGACCAGGAGAGCAGACATGCACAAGTCCTTGGAGACCAGTAGAGCAGACATGCACAAGTCCTTGGAGACCAGGAGAGCAGACATGCACAAGTCCTTGGAGACCAGGAGAGCAGACATGCACAAGTCCTTGGAGAGCAGACATGCACAAGTCCTTGGAGACCAGGAGAGCAGACATGCACAAGTCCTTGGAGACCAGGAGAGCAGACATGCACAAGTCCTTGGAGAGCAGACATGCACAAGTCCTTGGAGACCAGGAGAGCAGACATGCACAAGTCCTTGGAGAGCAGACATGCACAAGTCCTTGGAGACCAGGAGAGCAGACATGCACAAGTCCTTGGAGACCAGGAGAGCAGACATGCACAAGTCCTTGGAGACCAGACATGCACAAGTCCTTGGAGACCAGGAGAGCAGACATGCACAAGTCCTTGGAGACCAGGAGAGCAGACATGCACAAGTCCTTGGAGACCAGGAGAGCAGACATGCACAAGTCCTTGGAGACCAGGAGAGCAGACATGCACAAGTCCTTGGAGAGCAGACATGCACAAGTCCTTGGAGACCAGGAGAGCAGACATGCACAAGTCCTTGGAGAGCAGACATGCACAAGTCCTTGGAGACCAGGAGAGCAGACATGCACAAGTCCTTGGAGACCAGGAGAGCAGACATGCACAAGTCCTTGGAGACCAGGAGAGCAGACATGCACAAGTCCTTGGAGACCAGACATGCACAAGTCCTTGGAGACCAGGAGAGCAGACATGCACAAGTCCTTGGAGACCAGGAGAGCAGACATGCATAAGTCCTTGGAGACCAGGAGAGCAGACATGCACAAGTCCTTGGAGACCAGACATGCATAAGTCCTTGGAGACCAGGAGAGCAGACATGCACAAGTCCTTGGAGACCAGGAGAGCAGACATGCACAAGTCCTTGGAGACCAGGAGAGCAGACATGCACAAGTCCTTGGAGACCAGGAGAGCAGACATGCACAAGTCCTTGGAGACCAGGAGAGCAGACATGCACAAGTCCTTCGAGACCAGGAGAGCAGACATGCACAAGTCCTTGGAGACCAGACATGCACAAGTCCTTGGAGACCAGACATGCACAAGTACTTGGAGACCAGACATGCACAAGTCCTTGGAGACCAGACATGCACAAGTCCTTGGAGACCAGGAGAGCAGACATGCACAAGTCCTTTGAGACCAGGAGAGCAGACATGCACAAGTCCTTGGAGACCAGGAGAGCAGACATGCACAAGTCCTTGGAGACCAGGAGAGCAGACATGCACAAGTCCTTGGAGACCAGGAGAGCAGACATGCACAAGTCCTTGGAGACCAGGAGAGCAGACATGCACAAGTCCTTGGAGACCAGGAGAGCAGACATGCACAAGTCCTTGGAGACCAGGAGAGCAGACATGCACAAGTCCTTGGAGACCAGGAGAGCAGACATGCACAAGTCCTTGGAGACCAGGAGAGCAGACATGCACAAGTCCTTGGAGACCAGACATGCACAAGTCCTTGGAGACCAGGAGAGCAGACATGCACAAGTCCTTGGAGACCAGGAGAGCAGACATGCACAAGTCCTTGGAGACCAGGAGAGCAGACATGCACAAGTCCTTGGAGACCAGGAGAGCAGACATGCACAAGTCCTTGGAGACCAGACATGCATAAGTCCTTGGAGGCCAGGAGAGCAGACATGCACAAGTCCTTGGAGACCAGGAGAGCAGACATGCACAAGTCCTTGGAGACCAGGAGAGCAGACATGCACAAGTCCTTGGAGACCAGGAGAGCAGACATGCACAAGTCCTTGGAGACCAGGAGAGCAGACATGCACAAGTCCTTGGAGACCAGACATGCACAAGTCCTTGGAGACCAGGAGAGCAGACATGCACAAGTCCTTGGAGACCAGGAGAGCAGACATGCACAAGTCCTTGGAGACCAGGAGAGCAGACATGCACAAGTCCTTGGAGACCAGGAGAGCAGACATGCACAAGTCCTTGGAGACCAGGAGAGCAGACATGCACAAGTCCTTGGAGACCAGACATGCACAAGTCCTTGGAGACCAGACATGCACAAGTCCTTGGAGACCAGACATGCACAAGTCCTTGGAGACCAGGAGAGCAGACATGCACAAGTTCTTGGAGACCAGGAGAGCAGACATGCACAAGTCCTTGGAGACCAGGAGAGCAGACATGCACAAGTCCTTGGAGACCAGGAGAGCAGACATGCACAAGTCCGTGGAGACCAGGAGAGCAGACATGCACAAGTCCTTGGAGACCAGGAGAGCAGACATGCACAAGTCCTTGGAGACCAGGAGAGCAGACATGCACAAGTCCTTGGAGACCAGGAGAGCAGACATGCACAAGTCCTTGGAGACCAGGAGAGCAGACATGCACAAGTCCTTGGAGACCAGGAGAGCAGACATGCACAAGTCCTTGGAGACCAGGAGAGCAGACATGCACAAGTCCTTGGAGAGCAGACATGCACAAGTCCTTGGAGACCAGGAGAGCAGACATGCACAAGTCCTTGGAGACCAGGAGAGCAGACATGCACAAGTCCTTGGAGACCAGGAGAGCAGACATGCACAAGTCCTTGGAGACCAGGAGAGCAGACATGCACAAGTCCTTGGAGAGCAGACATGCACAAGTCCTTGGAGACCAGACATGCACAAGTCCTTGGAGACCAGGAGAGCAGACATGCACAAGTCCTTGGAGACCAGGAGAGCAGACATGCACAAGTCCTTGGAGACCAGGAGAGCAGACATGCACAAGTCCTTGGAGACCAGGAGAGCAGACATGCACAAGTCCTTGGAGACCAGGAGAGCAGACATGCACAAGTCCTTGGAGAGCAGACATGCACAAGTCCTTGGAGACCAGGAGAGCAGACATGCACAAGTCCTTGGAGACCAGGAGAGCAGACATGCACAAGTCCTTGGAGACCAGACATGCACAAGTCCTTGGAGACCAGGAGAGCAGACATGCACAAGTCCTTGGAGAGCAGACATGCACAAGTCCTTGGAGACCAGGAGAGCAGACATGCACAAGTCCTTGGAGACCAGGAGAGCAGACATGCACAAGTCCTTGGAGACCAGGAGAGCAGACATGCACAAGTCCTTGGAGACCAGGAGAGCAGACATGCACAAGTCCTTGGAGACCAGGAGAGCAGACATGCACAAGTCCTTGGAGACCAGGAGAGCAGACATGCACAAGTCCTTGGAGAGCAGACATGCACAAGTCCTTGGAGACCAGGAGAGCAGACATGCACAAGTCCTTGGAGACCAGGAGAGCAGACATGCACAAGTCCTTGGAGAGCAGACATGCACAAGTCCTTGGAGACCAGGAGAGCAGACATGCACAAGTCCTTGGAGAGCAGACATGCACAAGTCCTTGGAGACCAGGAGAGCAGACATGCACAAGTCCTTGGAGACCAGGAGAGCAGACATGCACAAGTCCTTGGAGACCAGGAGAGCAGACATGCACAAGTCCTTGGAGACCAGGAGAGCAGACATGCACAAGTCCTTGGAGACCAGGAGAGCAGACATGCACAAGTCCTTGGAGACCAGGAGAGCAGACATGCACAAGTCCTTGGAGACCAGGAGAGCAGACATGCACAAGTCATTGGAGACCAGACATGCACAAGTCCTTGGAGACCAGGAGAGCAGACATGCACAAGTCCTTGGAGACCAGGAGAGCAGACATGCACAAGTCCTTGGAGACCAGGAGAGCAGACATGCACAAGTCCTTGGAGACCAGGAGAGCAGACATGCACAAGTCCTTGGAGACCAGACATGCATAAGTCCTTGGAGACCAGGAGAGCAGACATGCACAAGTCCTTGGAGACCAGGAGAGCAGACATGCACAAGTCCTTGGAGACCAGGAGAGCAGACATGCACAAGTCCTTGGAGACCAGGAGAGCAGACATGCACAAGTCCTTGGAGACCAGGAGAGCAGACATGCACAAGTCCTTGGAGACCAGGAGAGCAGACATGCACAAGTCCTTGGAGACCAGGAGAGCAGACATGCACAAGTCCTTGGAGACCAGGAGAGCAGACATGCACAAGTCCTTGGAGACCAGGAGAGCAGACATGCACAAGTCCTTGGAGACCAGGAGAGCAGACATGCACAAGTCCTTGGAGACCAGGAGAGCAGACATGCACAAGTCCTTGGAGACCAGGAGAGCAGACATGCACAAGTCCTTGGAGACCAGGAGAGCAGACATGCACAAGTCCTTGGAGACCAGGAGAGCAGACATGCACAAGTCCTTGGAGACCAGGAGAGCAGACATGCACAAGTCCTTGGAGACCAGGAGAGCAGACATGCACAAGTCCTTGGAGACCAGGAGAGCAGACATGCACAAGTCCTTGGAGAGCAGACATGCACAAGTCCTTGGAGACCAGACATGCACAAGTCCTTGGAGACCAGGAGAGCAGACATGCACAAGTCCTTGGAGACCAGGAGAGCAGACATGCACAAGTCCTTGGAGACCAGGAGAGCAGACATGCACAAGTCCTTGGAGACCAGGAGAGCAGACATGCACAAGTCCTTGGAGACCAGGAGAGCAGACATGCACAAGTCCTTGGAGAGCAGACATGCATAAGTCCTTGGAGACCAGGAGAGCAGACATGCACAAGTCCTTGGAGACCAGGAGAGCAGACATGCACAAGTCCTTGGAGACCAGACATGCACAAGTCCTTGGAGACCAGGAGAGCAGACATGCACAAGTCCTTGGAGAGCAGACATGCACAAGTCCTTGGAGACCAGGAGAGCAGACATGCACAAGTCCTTGGAGACCAGGAGAGCAGACATGCACAAGTCCTTGGAGACCAGGAGAGCAGACATGCACAAGTCCTTGGAGACCAGGAGAGCAGACATGCACAAGTCCTTGGAGACCAGTAGAGCAGACATGCACAAGTCCTTGGAGACCAGGAGAGCAGACATGCACAAGTCCTTGGAGACCAGGAGAGCAGACATGCACAAGTCCTTGGAGAGCAGACATGCACAAGTCCTTGGAGACCAGGAGAGCAGACATGCACAAGTCCTTGGAGACCAGGAGAGCAGACATGCACAAGTCCTTGGAGAGCAGACATGCACAAGTCCTTGGAGACCAGGAGAGCAGACATGCACAAGTCCTTGGAGAGCAGACATGCACAAGTCCTTGGAGACCAGGAGAGCAGACATGCACAAGTCCTTGGAGACCAGGAGAGCAGACATGCACAAGTCCTTGGAGAGCAGACATGCACAAGTCCTTGGAGACCAGGAGAGCAGACATGCACAAGTCCTTGGAGACCAGGAGAGCAGACATGCACAAGTCCTTGGAGACCAGACATGCACAAGTCCTTGGAGACCAGGAGAGCAGACATGCACAAGTCCTTGGAGACCAGGAGAGCAGACATGCACAAGTCCATGGAGACCAGGAGAGCAGACATGCACAAGTCCTTGGAGACCAGGAGAGCAGACATGCACAAAGTCCTTGGAGACCAGACATGCATAAGTCCTTGGATACCAGGAGAGCAGACATGCACAAGTCCTTGGAGACCAGGAGAGCAGACATGCACAAGTCCTTGGTGACCAGACATGCACAAGTCCTTGGAGAGCAGACATGCACAAGTCCTTGGAGAGCAGACATGCACAAGTCCTTGGAGACCAGGAGAGCAGACATGCACAAGTCCTTGGAGACCAGGAGAGCAGACATGCACAAGTCCTTGGAGACCAGGAGAGCAGACATGCACAAGTCCTTGGAGACCAGGAGAGCAGACATGCACAAGTCCTTGGAGACCAGGAGAGCAGACATGCACAAGTCCTTGGAGAGCAGACATGCACAAGTCCTTGGAGACCAGGAGAGCAGACATGCACAAGTCCTTGGAGACCAGGAGAGCAGACATGCACAAGTCCTTGGAGACCAGGAGAGCAGACATGCACAAGTCCTTGGAGACCAGGAGAGCAGACATGCACAAGTCCTTGGAGACCAGACATGCACAAGTCCTTGGAGACCAGGAGAGCAGACATGCACAAGTCCTTGGAGAGCAGACATGCACAAGTCCTTGGAGACCAGGAGAGCAGACATGCACAAGTCCTTGGAGACCAGGAGAGCAGACATGCACAAGTCCTTGGAGACCAGGAGAGCAGACATGCACAAGTCCTTGGAGACCAGGAGAGCAGACATGCACAAGTCCTTGGAGACCAGTAGAGCAGACATGCACAAGTCCTTGGAGACCAGGAGAGCAGACATGCACAAGTCCTTGGAGACCAGGAGAGCAGACATGCACAAGTCCTTGGAGAGCAGACATGCACAAGTCCTTGGAGACCAGGAGAGCAGACATGCACAAGTCCTTGGAGACCAGGAGAGCAGACATGCACAAGTCCTTGGAGACCAGGAGAGCAGACATGCACAAGTCCTTGGAGACCAGGAGAGCAGACATGCACAAGTCCTTGGAGACCAGGAGAGCAGACATGCACAAGTCCTTGGAGACCAGACATGCACAAGTCCTTGGAGACCAGGAGAGCAGACATGCACAAGTCCTTGGAGACCAGGAGAGCAGACATGCACAAGTCATTGGAGACCAGGAGAGCAGACATGCACAAGTCCTTGGAGACCAGGAGAGCAGACATGCACAAGTCCTTGGAGACCAGACATGCATAAGTCCTTGGAGACCAGGAGAGCAGACATGCACAAGTCCTTGGAGACCAGGAGAGCAGACATGCACAAGTCCTTGGAGACCAGGAGAGCAGACATGCACAAGTCCTTGGAGACCAGGAGAGCAGACATGCACAAGTCCTTGGAGACCAGGAGAGCAGACATGCACAAGTCCTTCGAGACCAGGAGAGCAGACATGCACAAGTCCTTGGAGACCAGACATGCACAAGTCCTTGGAGACCAGACATGCACAAGTACTTGGAGACCAGACATGCACAAGTCCTTGGAGACCAGACATGCACAAGTCCTTGGAGACCAGGAGAGCAGACATGCACAAGTCCTTGGAGACCAGGAGAGCAGACATGCACAAGTCCTTGGAGACCAGGAGAGCAGACATGCACAAGTCCTTGGAGACCAGGAGAGCAGACATGCACAAGTCCTTGGAGACCAGGAGAGCAGACATGCACAAGTCCTTGGAGACCAGGAGAGCAGACATGCACAAGTCCTTGGAGACCAGGAGAGCAGATATGCACAAGTCCTTGGAGACCAGGAGAGCAGACATGCACAAGTCCTTGGAGACCAGGAGAGCAGACATGCACAAGTCCTTGGAGACCAGGAGAGCAGACATGCACAAGTCCTTGGAGACCAGACATGCACAAGTCCTTGGAGACCAGGAGAGCAGACATGCACAAGTCCTTGGAGACCAGGAGAGCAGACATGCACAAGTCCTTGGAGACCAGGAGAGCAGACATGCACAAGTCCTTGGAGACCAGGAGAGCAGACATGCACAAGTCCTTGGAGACCAGACATGCATAAGTCCTTGGAGGCCAGGAGAGCAGACATGCACAAGTCCTTGGAGACCAGGAGAGCAGACATGCACAAGTCCTTGGAGACCAGGATAGCAGACATGCACAAGTCCTTGGAGACCAGGAGAGCAGACATGCACAAGTCCTTGGAGACCAGACATGCACAAGTCCTTGGAGACCAGGAGAGCAGACATGCACAAGTCCTTGGAGACCAGGAGAGCAGACATGCACAAGTCCTTGGAGACCAGGAGAGCAGACATGCACAAGTCCTTGGAGACCAGGAGAGCAGACATGCACAAGTCCTTGGAGACCAGGAGAGCAGACATGCACAAGTCCTTGGAGACCAGACATGCACAAGTCCTTGGAGACCAGACATGCACAAGTCCTTGGAGACCAGACATGCACAAGTCCTTGGAGACCAGGAGAGCAGACATGCACAAGTTCTTGGAGACCAGGAGAGCAGACATGCACAAGTCCTTGGAGACCAGGAGAGCAGACATGCACAAGTCCTTGGAGACCAGGAGAGCAGACATGCACAAGTCCGTGGAGACCAGGAGAGCAGACATGCACAAGTCCTTGGAGACCAGGAGAGCAGACATGCACAAGTCCTTGGAGACCAGGAGAGCAGACATGCACAAGTCCTTGGAGACCAGGAGAGCAGACATGCACAAGTCCTTGGAGACCAGGAGAGCAGACATGCACAAGTCCTTGGAGACCAGGAGAGCAGACATGCACAAGTCCTTGGAGACCAGGAGAGCAGACATGCACAAGTCCTTGGAGAGCAGACATGCACAAGTCCTTGGAGACCAGGAGAGCAGACATGCACAAGTCCTTGGAGACCAGGAGAGCAGACATGCACAAGTCCTTGGAGACCAGGAGAGCAGACATGCACAAGTCCTTGGAGACCAGGAGAGCAGACATGCACAAGTCCTTGGAGACCAGGAGAGCAGACATGCACAAGTCCTTGGAGAGCAGACATGCACAAGTCCTTGGAGACCAGACATGCACAAGTCCTTGGAGACCAGGAGAGCAGACATGCACAAGTCCTTGGAGACCAGGAGAGCAGACATGCACAAGTCCTTGGAGACCAGGAGAGCAGACATGCACAAGTCCTTGGAGACCAGGAGAGCAGACATGCACAAGTCCTTGGAGACCAGGAGAGCAGACATGCACAAGTCCTTGGAGAGCAGACATGCACAAGTCCTTGGAGACCAGGAGAGCAGACATGCACAAGTCCTTGGAGACCAGGAGAGCAGACATGCACAAGTCCTTGGAGACCAGACATGCACAAGTCCTTGGAGACCAGGAGAGCAGACATGCACAAGTCCTTGGAGAGCAGACATGCACAAGTCCTTGGAGACCAGGAGAGCAGACATGCACAAGTCCTTGGAGACCAGGAGAGCAGACATGCACAAGTCCTTGGAGACCAGGAGAGCAGACATGCACAAGTCCTTGGAGACCAGGAGAGCAGACATGCACAAGTCCTTGGAGACCAGGAGAGCAGACATGCACAAGTCCTTGGAGACCAGGAGAGCAGACATGCACAAGTCCTTGGAGAGCAGACATGCACAAGTCCTTGGAGACCAGGAGAGCAGACATGCACAAGTCCTTGGAGACCAGGAGAGCAAACATGCACAAGTCCTTGGAGAGCAGACATGCACAAGTCCTTGGAGACCAGGAGAGCAGACATGCACAAGTCCTTGGAGAGCAGACATGCACAAGTCCTTGGAGACCAGGAGAGCAGACATGCACAAGTCCTTGGAGACCAGGAGAGCAGACATGCACAAGTCCTTGGAGACCAGGAGAGCAGACATGCACAAGTCCTTGGAGACCAGGAGAGCAGACATGCACAAGTCCTTGGAGACCAGGAGAGCAGACATGCACAAGTCCTTGGAGACCAGGAGAGCAGACATGCACAAGTCCTTGGAGACCAGGAGAGCAGACATGCACAAGTCCTTGGAGACCAGACATGCACAAGTCCTTGGAGACCAGGAGAGCAGACATGCACAAGTCCTTGGAGACCAGGAGAGCAGACATGCACAAGTCCTTGGAGACCAGGAGAGCAGACATGCACAAGTCCTTGGAGACCAGGAGAGCAGACATGCACAAGTCCTTGGAGACCAGAGAGCAGACATGCACAAGTCCTTGGAGACCAGGAGAGCAGACATGCACAAGTCCTTGGAGACCAGGAGAGCAGACATGCACAAGTCCTTGGAGACCAGGAGAGCAGACATGCACAAGTCCTTGGAGACCAGGAGAGCAGACATGCACAAGTCCTTGGAGACCAGGAGAGCAGACATGCACAAGTCCTTGGAGACCAGGAGAGCAGACATGCACAAGTCCTTGGAGACCAGGAGAGCAGACATGCACAAGTCCTTGGAGACCAGGAGCAGACATGACAAGTCCTTGGAGACCAGGAGAGCAACATGCACAAGTCCTTGGAGACCAGGAGAGCAGACATGCACAAGTCCTTGGAGACCAGGAGAGCAGACATGCACAAGTCCTTGGAGACCAGGAGAGCAGACATGCACAAGTCCTTGGAGACCAGGAGAGCAGACATGCACAAGTCCTTGGAGACCAGGAGAGCAGACATGCACAAGTCCTTGGAGACCAGGAGAGCAGACATGCACAAGTCCTTGGAGACCAGGAGAGCAGACATGCACAAGTCCTTGGAGACCAGGAGAGCAGACATGCACAAGTCCTTGGAGACCAGGAGAGCAGACATGCACAAGTCCTTGGAGACCAGGAGAGCAGACATGCACAAGTCCTTGGAGAGCAGACATGCACAAGTCCTTGGAGACCAGACATGCACAAGTCCTTGGAGACCAGGAGAGCAGACATGCACAAGTCCTTGGAGACCAGGAGAGCAGACATGCACAAGTCCTTGGAGACCAGGAGAGCAGACATGCACAAGTCCTTGGAGACCAGGAGAGCAGACATGCACAAGTCCTTGGAGACCAGGAGAGCAGACATGCACAAGTCCTTGGAGAGCAGACATGCACAAGTCCTTGGAGACCAGGAGAGCAGACATGCACAAGTCCTTGGAGACCAGGAGAGCAGACATGCACAAGTCCTTGGAGACCAGACATGCACAAGTCCTTGGAGACCAGGAGAGCAGACATGCACAAGTCCTTGGAGACCAGGAGAGCAGACATGCACAAGTCCTTGGAGAGCAGACATGCACAAGTCCTTGGAGACCAGGAGAGCAGACATGCACAAGTCCTTGGAGAGCAGACATGCACAAGTCCTTGGAGACCAGGAGAGCAGACATGCACAAGTCCTTGGAGACCAGGAGAGCAGACATGCACAAGTCCTTGGAGACCAGGAGAGCAGACATGCACAAGTCCTTGGAGACCAGGAGAGCAGACATGCACAAGTCCTTGGAGACCAGTAGAGCAGACATGCACAAGTCCTTGGAGACCAGGAGAGCAGACATGCACAAGTCCTTGGAGACCAGGAGAGCAGACATGCACAAGTCCTTGGAGAGCAGACATGCACAAGTCCTTGGAGACCAGGAGAGCAGACATGCACAAGTCCTTGGAGACCAGGAGAGCAGACATGCACAAGTCCTTGGAGAGCAGACATGCACAAGTCCTTGGAGACCAGGAGAGCAGACATGCACAAGTCCTTGGAGAGCAGACATGCACAAGTCCTTGGAGACCAGGAGAGCAGACATGCACAAGTCCTTGGAGACCAGGAGAGCAGACATGCACAAGTCCTTGGAGAGCAGACATGCACAAGTCCTTGGAGACCAGGAGAGCAGACATGCACAAGTCCTTGGAGACCAGGAGAGCAGACATGCACAAGTCCTTGGAGACCAGACATGCACAAGTCCTTGGAGACCAGGAGAGCAGACATGCACAAGTCCTTGGAGACCAGGAGAGCAGACATGCACAAGTCCATGGAGACCAGGAGAGCAGACATGCACAAGTCCTTGGAGACCAGGAGAGCAGACATGCACAAAGTCCTTGGAGACCAGACATGCATAAGTCCTTGGAGACCAGGAGAGCAGACATGCACAAGTCCTTGGAGACCAGGAGAGCAGACATGCACAAGTCCTTGGAGACCAGGAGAGCAGACATGCACAAGTCCTTGGAGACCAGGAGAGCAGACATGCACAAGTCCTTGGAGACCAGGAGAGCAGACATGCACAAGTCCTTGGAGACCAGGAGAGCAGACATGCACAAGTCCTTGGAGACCAGGAGAGCAGACATGCACAAGTCCTTGGAGACCAGGAGAGCAGACATGCACAAGTCCTTGGAGACCAGGAGAGCAGACATGCACAAGTCCTTGGAGACCAGGAGAGCAGACATGCACAAGTCCTTGGAGACCAGGAGAGCAGACATGCACAAGTCCTTGGAGACCAGGAGAGCAGACATGCACAAGTCCTTGGAGACCAGGAGACTGGAGCCCAAAGGAAGGCTCTACAAGTGGTTGTTATGATGTCATGTCTGTATCAAACACCCACAAAGTTGCCACTGATAATTATGAGCTTCGTTCTGGCTGTATCAAACACCCACAAAGTTGCCACTGATAATTATGAGCTTCGTTCTGGCTGTATCAAACATTCCATCCCCAACCATTATACTGGTCCCTCTCATCCGTTTCTCTACAAGAAAATATCAGGTTTCAGTTGAATTGTGAACTGAAGTGAATGTTATTATCAGATAAACCTTCATTAGGTCAAGGGTCTGTCTATTTTTAAAAAGGATTGGTGCAGGCCATGGATAGGTAATGAGTTCAGAGATAGGTAATGAGTTCAGAGATAGGTAATGAGTTCAGAGGTAAGTATTGAGTTCAGAGATAGGTAATGTGTTCAGAGATAGGTGATGGGTTCAGAGGTAGGTAATGAGCTCAGAGATAAGTAATGAGTTCAGAGATAGGTAATGAGTTCAGAGATAGATAATGAGTTAAAAGTTAGAAATGAATTAAGAGATAGATAATGAGTTTAAGAGACAGATCCTGAGCTAAGAGATAGGTGATGAGTTAAAGCTCAGAGCTACAGGATTTCTGCACATACCA
The DNA here is from genome assembly GCA_032433765.1 of Megaustenia siamemsis. Taxonomy (NCBI): domain Eukaryota; kingdom Metazoa; phylum Mollusca; class Gastropoda; order Stylommatophora; family Ariophantidae; genus Megaustenia; species Megaustenia siamemsis. Next base: position 59,910,914 of record JAVIAB010000046.1, read on the forward strand.
CATTTGTTGGAAGCTTAATATCTGGCAAATATTTGACATTTTCATGTTGTATGTTAATTATGTCTGTCAACTTCTGGCCCTCTATGATCTCCTCGTACACGTACATAAGGACCTCCGTGTGGAACAAGTCTGTGTGTTCCTGCACATTGGAGCCCACAATTCTGGCAATGGCGGAACCCCTGAAGGAACAAATAAAGAAAATAAAAACATTGTTTAAGTTGGGGGTCAAGGCAAAGAAAAGCATAAAAATGAAAAGCTGCAGTTTCATAGATTATTTAAGTTGGTTCAGGGCTGACTGAGAAGTCTGAGAGCTCTTGTGTCATGTAGCGGTATGTGTTTCTTCTTCTTCTTAATCTCTGAACATCAGTTGGAGCATAGGGCACTCACAAGAGATCTCCACCCATTATAGGGCACTCACAAGAGATCTCCACCCATTATAGGGCACTCACAAGAGATCTCCACCCATTATAGGGCACTCACAAGAGATCTCCACCCATTATAGGGCACTCACAAGAGATCTCCACCCATTATAGGGCACTCACAAGAGATCTCCACCCATTATAGGACACTCACAAGAGATCTCCACCCATTATAGGGCACTCACAAGAGATCTCCACCCATTATAGGGCACTCACAAGAGATCTCCATCCATTATAGGACACTCACAAGAGATCTCCACCCATTATAGGACACTCACAAGAGATCTCCACCCATTATAGGACACTCACAAGAGATCTCCACCCATTATAGGACACTCACAAGAGATCTCCACCCATTATAGGACACTCACAAGAGATCTCCACCCATTATAGGACACTCACAAGAGATCTCCACCCATTATAGAGCACTCACAAGAGTGTATAACCTTATAATACGTGTAATATTTGTATAAATTTATAACCTAATGTGAATATATATATGTATAACACATAATATGATTTCTTTAAATTTTGGTTCAAATGAATCCTTCCTTTCTAAGTAAAAAAAGTAAAGTACCCCCGTCACGCCAAGTGGCGTATAGGGAAATATGGTGTTAGTGACCCTATATTTTACAGACCTTCAGCACATGATTTTTGGGGTAATGTGGTCGGTATTACGCCCGTGCTGCTTTTACTTTCCCAGAAAAAATCCGGTACCCATTTAAGGCTGGGTGAACCCGGAGCCGTCGGTTGGGATCGAACCCTACCCCTTGTCCGTAGTAGTCCAGTTCACTAACCACTGAGCTATCGCGGCTCCTACTAATTTTTAGGGAATTAGTAAAACCCAGGTGTCCTCGCCAGGATTACGAACCCCGGCTGTTGCCGTGGTAAGCCAACCGCTTCCTTTCTAACATTAATGAAATTTTTTTTTTTAAAATGAACAAGTGGTATGGTAACAGTTATACGTAGGTGAGAAACAAAACAAAAGTAGAACAACGATGTGGCCAAAAGGCTTTCAGCAGGAACAACAAACAACAAGACAAAAATATAAAAGAATGTATGCAGAAATTGAACTAGTCTAGCATATTATCACATTGTAGATTTCTGTGTATATCCTTATATATTTTGGTGTTGTGGTTTGTTATTCCTGTTGTAGGCATTTTGGTCAAAACATTGTTCTACTTTTGTTTTGTTTCTCACCTATATAAAGTTACTATACCACTTTTTCTATTTTTTTCTAAATTGTTCATTATTATCATCAGCTTTACAGCAGCTTCAAATGTCTAACATTTGATGTCCTGTACCGACTGTCTAACATTTGATGTCCTGTACCCACTGTCTAACATCAACCACTGTCTAACATTTGATGTCCTGTACCCACTGTCTAACATTTGATGTCCTTTACCCATTGTCTAACATTTGATGTCCTTTACCCACTGTCTAACATTTGATGTCCTTTACCCACTGTCTAACATTTGATGTCCTGTACCCACTGTCTAACATCAACCACTGTCTAACATTTGATGTCCTGTACCCACTGTCTAACATTTGATGTCCTTTACCCACTGTCTAACATTTGATGTCCTTTACCCACTGTCTAACATTTGATGTCCTGTACCCACTGTCTAACATTTGATGTCCTGTACCCACTGTCTAACATTTGATGTCCTTTACCCACTGTCTAACATTTGATGTCCTTTACCCACTGTCTAACATTTGATGTCCTGTACCCACTGTCTAACATTTGATGTCCTTTACCCACTGTCTAACATTTGATGTCCTTTACCTACTGTCTAACATTTGATGTCCTGTACCTACTGTCTAACATTTGATGTCCTTTACCCACTGTCTAACATTTGATGTCCTTTACCCACTGTCTAACATTTGATGTCCTGTACCTACTGTCTAACATTTGATGTCCTGTACCTACTGTCTAACATTTGATGTCCTTTACCCACTGTCTAACATTTGATGTCCTGTATCCACTGTCTAACATTTGATGTCCTGTACCCACTGTCTAACATTTGATGTCCTGTACCTACTGTCTAACATTTGATGTCCTGTACCTACTGTCTAACATTTGATGTCCTTTACCCACTGTCTAACATTTGATGTCCTGTACCCACTGTCTAACATTTGATGTCCTGTACCTACTGTCTAACATTTGATGTCCTGTACCCACTGTCTAACATTTGATGTCCTGTACCCACTGTCTAACATTTGATGTCCTGTACCCACTGTCTAACATTTGATGTCCTGTACCTACTGTCTAACATTTGATGTCCTGTACCCACTGTCTAACATTTGATGTCCTGTACCCACTGTCTAACATTTGATGTCCTGTACCTGTAGCAGAGAAGGTAGAAAGGGAGTAGAAACAGACAGGGAATAGAGATTAGGTATAAGTAATAGGGAGAAAGGAGAGTAGGGAATTATAAACCAAGCACTTGCACGGGGAAGGGTGTGAAGGAAGGTACACACCAAGAGATGGAGTATGGGGAATTATAGATTGAGCACTTTCTTATGCAGAAGAGAAAGTGACGTAAAGAAAAGGGGATGACGCGTTAGCAGAGTTACGGTTGGCAAGTGACTAGAGTATCTAGTCACTTGGAGTCAGAACATCAGAACGACAAGACCTATCGGAGTACGGAGGAACCACCAGAGCGATAACGGTCGATTAGTAGAGATAGGAGAATTAGAGAAGACACGAGTTCACAATGTAAGAGGCCAATAGATAGGATAGGTATAGATAGATAGATTAGGGTGGGACGTTCGATGGGAACGGACCAAAATTAGGGAAAATGGCCAAGTAGATTTTAGATAGGTGTAATAATAGAGATATCATCAAGAAATAGATAGTGACAGGGTTAGGAGAATGAATGCTACATGAAAATGGAAGTGACAGTAGGTTATGATGTATGGAAATTGTAATGAATTGCAGATGTAAAGAAATAAAGAAATAAACTAAGGCTCCAAGTATAAAAAGAAGAGTTTGCGTTGTGAACTTATTATTGTTCGGTTACATTGGATGAGGAATGCAGAATGTTGTCCTATCGAGGGACTGTAACTGTTAGCTGAAGCTTCCAGCTAATGATATAATGGAATCTACGAGTTAGAAATAGTAAAGGATTTGAAGACGTGCGGACAGATGGGAAATTGAGAGATTTACGTATGTGGCATACAACGACGTTGTTTCTAACGGTGAGAGAGAGAACAGTTTGATCTCGGACCATTAATCTGGAGGGAGACGGTGATGGATAGGGCATATCAGAACAGCGCGAAGTACATATTTTGATGAAGTACATATTTTGATGAAGTACATATGCAAATTATTGATGAGACATTTCTGGTTCAGATGGAGAACGGTTTCAAACGTCGATGGTTGTCGATGGTTTTCAATGTGAATGGTTCACTACGGACATTCTCCATCAGTCTCACCATCAAAGGACAAACAAACAAACAATTAAATAAAGATAAATAAAAGAAGGGTGTTAACAATTGGCGCCGTGACCGTTTACAATCGCACCGCTTAACATCGTTGTTGAACACATTGTGACCATCCACAAATTAGGCGTGGGAAATAATACGTGTTTGCTGCTGACTCACTGTGTGTGAGTATACATGTTTGCTGCTGACTCACTGTGTGTGAGTATACGTGTTTGCTGCTGACTCACTGTGTGTGAGTATACGTGTTTGCTGCTGACTCACTGTGTGTGAGTATACGTGTTTGCTGCTGACTCACTGTGTGTGAGTATACGTGTTTGCTGCTGACTCACTGTGTGTGAGTATACGTGTTTGCTGCTGACTCACTGTATGTGAGTATACGTAGTTGCTGCTGGCTCACTGTGTGTGAAGATACGCATTTGCTGCTACCCTCAACGTGTGTGAGAGGACTGCTGTGGGAACCTGCTATACTGGAGCATCGCTGTGGGAACCTGCTATACTGGAGCATCGCTGTGGGAACCTGCTATACTGGAGCATCGCTGTGGGAACCTGCTATACTGGAGCATCGCTGTGGGAACCTGCTATACTGGAGCATCGCTGTGGGAACCTGCTATACTGGAGCATCGCTGTGGGAACCTGCTATACTGGAGCATCGCTGTGGTGACCTGCTATACTGGAGCATCGCTGTGGTAACCGGCTATACTGGAGCATCGATGTGGTGACCTGCTATACGGAACATCGCTCTGCGGTGGTCTGCTGGGTGAAGCATCATAAGTACGTTATATATGTAAATGTGTAGAACTTGTTGGCTCACAATCTAGTAAAGGGGGATAGGGTAGCAAAGAGGACCGTGGTATGGTGTGGGACAAGACATGTTGAGTGTAATTCTGTCCACAGGATAGTTAGATAAGTTTAAATTTTACAATAATTAAGTTGAGACCAATATGTAAAATATCTGACGTGTCTGTGAATGAAAATTTTCAGTATTGATAAGTATCGACACTTTAAATACGGGAAGATCGTTTTTTGGTACTATAGGGAACGTAAAGGTAAATTAAGACAAAGTAATTTAAGAGTAAAGACACGTCCGATGTTGTAATAAAATGTTGTAACAAATTTTAAATAGATAAAGACTGGATAGATAACGTAGAAAAAAAAAAAAATCTAAAAAATAATAATAAGATCTAAAAATGGCAAGAAGGGGAAATAGAGGAGTAGAAATAGTGAACCAGGAAAAAAACATGCGCCAAACATTACAGATGATGGGAAGAGCCATTGAAAAACTAGGGGACAGTTTACAAACCCAAGAAATTACCAAAAGAATTCCAATTTTTTCAGGGAAGACTGAACAATATAACACATGGATAAAAGCCGTCGAATTCTGGTGTAAGAATAAAGAACTACAATTATCAGAATGGAAAGATATAGCATTGGCTACAAGTAGCGGGGGAGTGACCAATAGCATAAGAAGAAGAATCGAAGAAATGAGAGATGAACCATGGCATGAGTTTACTAATTATTTGGCTAAGAGATACGCACAATATAGAGATGAACAGCATGCCATAATGTCATTGAGAACATTGCAACAGGCAGAAGATGAGTCAATACAGGAGTTCGGAGACCGAATGATAGCAGTAGCTGATCAAGGCTTCGGAAAGGGTATAAACAGCGAATATGTGGACAAAATGTTAGTAGCGACATTTATCTCAGGACTAAAAAGTAGGACACTGAAATTACACCTGGCAAGAAGAACGAAGGCAACTTTTTCACAAATAATTAATGCGGCAATAGAAGAAGAAAGTGTAGTTAAACGATTTGAGGACAATAATAATCCATCAAGAATTAAGTTACAACGACCAGATCAACAGATGAATGGGGGGAATATGAATCAGAGGAGGAGCATGGATAGAGAGCAATACAACAGACAACCAACAAATAATATACAAGAAACAAGAAGATGCTATAATTGTGGTATATTGGGTCACATTGCAAACCAATGTCAAAGCCAAAGAGGAGAGGGTAGACAAGATAAAACAAGAAGATGCTATAATTGTGGTATATTGGGTCACATTGCAACCCAATGCCAAAACGGAAAGGATAAACAAGATAGATACCCAACCTGGGACAAACAAAATAGATACTCAGGGGAAGTAAAAAGGAAAGAGAGTCAAACTACGGAAAACGCCAGAGGTGCTCGAGGTGGCAGACAACCTGGGGCACTAAAAGAATAACAGATGCAGGAAGAGCAAAAGCAGTAAAGGACCCTTGTTCATGTCTGGTTCAAATGGGTCATCATAAATGTAGAGCGTTGATAGATACTGGAGCGGGTGTTAGTGTGTTGAAAAGGAGTGTATTTAAATCACTAGGGAAGAATATGCCGCTTCTTAGAACACAGAGTAGATTGGAAACAGTAAATGGACAAACTTTGAGTGTGATAGGTAAGACAAGGTTACGGATAAGAATAGGTGGACACCATATGAAACAAACATTTGTGGTAATAGAAAAGATGAACCGTGCTATGATATTGGGAAGAGATTGGGTGCGTAGGAATAAAGTTATAGTCAACTATGGGACACAAAGAATACATATAGGAAATAAAAATATACAGATGGAGGATGACACACATATAGTAACCTTAGCTAGGGCAGAGAAGGATATAACGTTACACCCGCAAAAAGTACATATAGTACTAACTAAAATAAAGAAAAATGATTATATTGCACCAGGACAAGTGCTCAATACAACAAGAGATGATCACGACATAATGGAAGATCCAAACATACAGATAATTGATGGTATAGTGGAGATGACAGAAAACCAAATAATCCCAGTAATGGTAATAAACCAATCAGGTAGAACTATTAAGATTAAGAAAAGTAGAGTTATAGCACAGATTCACTTACAACATCATGGGAAAGATATAAACTCAGTGGCGGACACACCAGTGAAAACGTTGACAGGGAATAAGAAGATATCGGATACGCATAAACTTACCAAGAGCACACAAGAGAAGAGAATCTCATTAACGGAAGAACGAAGGAAAGAATTAATACAACAATTACAACATCATGAAGATAACAAACAAATAATACAAGAATTAGTGCTGAATAACCACGATATATTTGCATTGACAGATTTTGAACTAGGAAGAACGAACACAGTACAAATGGATATAGATACAGGAGGGGCAGAACCAACCAAGATAAGAACATATAGAACACCACTACGAAGTAGAGAGATAGTAGAAAAAGCTATTGAAGATATGTTAAAGGCAGGAATAATAACTAGAATAACTTCGCAATGGTCGTCACCTATAGTGATAGTTAAGAAAAAAGATGGATCACATAGATTCTGTTGTGATTACAGGGCATTAAATAAGATTACGAAAAATATAAGTTATCAAATGCCTCGAGTGGACGATATAATAGCGTTGTTTCAGGGTGTAAATTGGTACAGTATAATGGATTGTAAGGCTGGCTTCTGGGCCATTCAGGTAAAAGAAACAGCAAAACATAAACTTGCATTCAATACACATATAGGAACGTTCACATGGAATGTTATGCCTTTCGGTTTAAAAGGAGCGCCTGCTACTTATATGGGACTTATGAATCAGGTATTGCAGGGATTAGATACATTTGCACAAGCCTACATAGATGATACCATTATATTCACCAAAGGATCGAAGCATGAACACCTACAACAACTAGAACAAGTATTTGACAGATTGAGGCAACACAAAATAAGATTGAAAATAAGTAAATGTCAATTTTTGAAACATGAAGTAAAATACTTAGGGTTTAGGATAAATGACAAGGGAATTATGCCAGACGATGTAAAGATCAAAGCCATTAAAGATATGACACCACCTACGAGGGTAAAAGAAATAAGAAGTTTTTTGGGAATGTGTGGTTACTACAGAAGATTTATACAGAGATTCGCGGAAATTGCGGAACCATTAACCACATTAACTAGAAAATTTCAGAGGTTTAAATGGACACCACTATGTCAAAAGGCGTTTGAGATGCTGAAAGAAGGGCTTACGAAGATACCGATGCTGGCACACCCAAACAAAGAAGGTAGAATGATACTATATACGGATGCATCAGATACAGCCATAGGGGCGTGTTTAGTGAATGAAATCTTAGACTTTAACAAATCCTTTGACAAGCCAACCATTCAGGAATACCCAATTTATTTCCTTTCACATAAATTAAGTCGAACACAAGTGAAGTGGGCAACGATCGAAAAAGAGGCTTATGCTATACATTATGCAGTACAGAAATTACATTTTTATTTATACGGAAATACAATAGTGATAAGAACGGACCACAAACCGCTTAAATCAATCCTAGACGGTCCTATCAACAACAGGAAGATAGATATGTGGTCATTATCAATACAGAATACGGGAGCCGTAATTGAATATATAGAAGGTGCAAAGAATATATGTGCGGACTGGTTGTCACGATTACCAACGACCAGAGAGAACGAGAAGGAGAACACAGATACATGTACCGAAATAGATGATAGAACATTTCAGGTTAACATAATAAATACAAATCGAATACGACCTGCCAAGATAACAGACATAGATGGACACACAGGGAGTGACATGGAACAGGTAAATCAGGATTACCCGATATGCATAACTAGAGAGGAACAACAGAAGGATGAAGGTTTGAAGATCATCATGGAGGAGTTACATAGAGGAATGAACCAAAAATGGAAACAATTACATATAGATCAGAAAGATGGAGTATTAACATATATAAATCCAAGGGAGGGGAAACAACCCAAAATATATATACCAGTCCACCTCAAGACACAGGTACTGAAAGCATATCATGATCAAAACGGACACATGGGTAGAGATAAAGTAATAGACGCTATTAAAATAAAATACTACTGGCCAGGAATATATAGAGATGTCGATCAATACACTAGAAAGTGCAGATTATGTAAAACGAGAAATTTGATAGAAAGTTCGGGACCGATGCAAAGCATGGATAAACAGTACTTTGCAATGCAAAAGATTAGCATGGACATAACAGGACCATTCCCCAACACAATAGCAGGAAACAAATATATCTTACATATAACTGATTGTTATAGTAGATGGCCAGAAAGTTTTCCCATACCAGATAAATCGACAAACACCATTGTTAAGATACTGCTAAACGAATTTATTCCCAGATTTAGTTGTCCAGAATGTATACTCACTGATAATGGAGGGGAGTTCACCAGCCTAAATTTTAAAGATACCTTGAAACAATTGAACATAAAACACATTTTGACTTCTACATATCATCCCCAAAGTAATGCAATCAATGAGAGACAACACCGAACATTAAACGATATACTGTCAAAAATGACAAGAGGCAGAGAGGATGAATGGGAGGATAGGTTAAACCAAACGTTATCAGCATTACGGATGAATAAGAACGAAAGTACAGGTTTTTCCCCATTTTTTCTATTATATGGTAGACATCCAATGCTGCCATTAGATAATTTACTACAACCAAGAAGAAGATACCTAGGAGAGGAAATTCATGAAATAATCTTACAACAGATGCATGAAACTCAGAGATTGGTGTGGAAGAATTTAAAAAGAGCAGAACAGCGAAACATGAAAAAAGATAAAAATAAAGTAAATATTCAGTATAACGTGGGGGATAGAGTGTTTTATAAGAATCATACGGCCATTTCCAAACTAAGTCCTAAATGGAGGGAAGGATACTTAGTCTTGAAGAAAACAGGAATATCCAATTATGTAATTAAACACATATATGGTAAGGCAGAAATAAGAACACATGTAAGAAATATACGAAAAGACGACACCCTTTGGTCAGAACAGGCAGAGATGCAGACAGACAGACCGCGAAGGAAATGCACACGGAGTATGAGAGAATCTACAGAAGAAAGTGAAGATGATAGGAAAGGTAACATACAGACAGAAGTACAAACAGACAGAACCCGAAGGAAATACACACGGAGTATGAGGGCATCTACATCTGAAAGCGAAGAAGATAGGAATAATGATGTTAATGATGATACACAGACAGAAATTAGGATTACCACGGAAGAAAATAGAATGGCCACAGATGAAAATATAATTTCAGCGGAAGAAAGTACAATGACCACAGAAGAAGAGAGATTGGGAAAAGGGGCATCACTGAAGTTACTTTCCAATATCAGCGAATCTGGTAGTGAGAGGGAAATAGAGCCCCCGTATCGAAACACAAGAAGCTGTCGGATACAAATACAAAAACGAGATATAAATAGAAAAACAAGAACGTCATCAGATACAACAACAAGAACATTACCAAACAAAAGTATAAGATTAAAAGACAAGGAAAGAAGAATAGTAGTTACAGAACAACCGCAACAATCAAAAAGAAAAAGGACGAGAGCGAGTGACGAAGACGATGAGTGGAGAGAATACGAATTGAAGAATCATCATGTTCAAGTAAAGAAGAGAAGGTGGAGTAAACAGAAAGTCGAAGGAAAGATGAAACGGAAGTATGAAAAAAAAAAAATAAATAAAATAAAATAATAATAAATAGTTAAAATAATAGGTATATATAATAAATAAGCAGAAGAAGTAGAGAATGCAATGAGAGGAAGAATAGAGATATTGCGGAAGGCAATAAGTGAAGAGTAGAGATATTGCGGAATGCAATAAGTGAAGGAGTATAGATATTGCGGAATGCAATAAGTTAAGAGTAGAGATATTGCGGAATGCAATAAGTGAAGGAGTATAGATATTGCGGAATGCAATGAGAGGAAGAGTAGAGATATTGCGGAAGGCAATAAGTGGAGAGTAGACATATTGCGGAATGCAATGAGAGGAAGAGTAGAGATATTGCGGAAGGCAATAAGTGAAGAGTAGAGATATTGCGGAATGCAATAAGTGAAGGAGTATAGATATTGCGGAATGCAATGAGAGGAAGAGTAGAGATATTGCGGAAGGCAATAAGTAAAGAATAGATATTGCGGAATGCAAATAAGGGAAGGAGTACAGATATTGCGGAATGCAATGAGAGGAAGAGTAGAGATATTGCGGAAGGCAATAAGTGAAGAGTAGACATATTGCGGAATGCAATAAGGGAAGGAGTATAGATATTGCGGAATGCAATGAGAGGAAGAGTAGAGATATTGCGGAAGGCAATAAGTGAAGAATAGATATTGCGGAATGCAAATAAGGGAAGGAGTACAGATATTGCGGAATGCAATGAGAGGAAGAGTAGAGATATTGCGGAAGGCAATAAGTGAAGAGTAGACATATTGCGGAATGCAATAAGGGAAGGAGTATAGATATTGCGGAATGCAATGAGAGGAAGAGTAGAGATATTGCGGAAGGCAATAAGTGGAGAGTAGACATATTGCGGAATGCAATGAGAGGAAGAGTAGAGATATTGCGGAAGGCAATAAGTGAAGAGTAGAGATATTGCGGAATGCAATAAGGGAAGGAGTATAGATATTGCGGAATGCAATGAGAGGAAGAGTAGAGATATTGCGGAATGCAATAAGTGAAGGAGTATAGATATTGCGGAATGCAATGAGAGGAAGAGTAGAGATATTGCGGAAGGCAATAAGTGAAGAGTAGAGATATTGCGGAATGCAATAAGGGAAGGAGTATAGATATTGCGGAATGCAATGAGAGGAAGAGTAGAGATATTGCGGAATGCAATAAGTGAAGGAGTATAGATATTGCGGAATGCAATGAGAGGAAGAGTAGAGATATTGCGGAAGGCAATAAGTGAAGAGTAGAGATATTGCGGAAGGCAATAAGTAAAGGAGTATAGATATTTCGGAATGCAATAAGAGGAGGAGTAGAGGATATTGTGGAATACAATGAGAGGAGGAGTAGAGGATATTGCGGAATGCAATGAGTGAGGGGTAGAGATATTGCGGATCGCAATGAGAGGAGGAGTGGAGGATATTGCGGAATGCAATAAGTGGAGAGTTGAAGATAGAGCAATATGCAATGAACGAAGGAGAAAACCTAGAGGAGTACTGGAAAGTTGAAGATATGTGGAAATATATTGAAAGAGAGTTAGATACAGAGTGGAAAGGGTGGAAGGAATATAGTTAAGTATTATTATAAGAAATTAAATTCTTGTAAATTCAAAATTATTGATTTCAAGGTTAACAGTTAAATGAACAGATGAAAGGGTTAAGTAGTTTTCATTAAGTTAAGAGTTGTTATAGTTGAATGATAGTATTAATTGATGTATACCAGTATTAATGATAACAGAGACAAAACATAATGAGTGTAATACTACTGAGATGAGGTAATTTAGGGATATAACCGACAAGGGATATAAGAGTAGTCGTTTGGAATGGTACAACGACTAAGCACAGGGAGGGCGTATTGTGTAGCAGAGAAGGTAGAAAGGGAGTAGAAACAGACAGGGAATAGAGATTAGGTATAAGTAATAGGGAGAAAGGAGAGTAGGGAATTATAAACCAAGCACTTGCATGGGGAAGGGTGTGAAGGAAGGTACACACCAAGAGATGGAGTATGGGGAATTATAGATTGAGCACTTTCTTATGCAGAAGAGAAAGTGATGTAAAGAAAAGGGGATGACGCGTTAGCAGAGTTACGGTTGGCAAGTGACTAGAGTATCTAGTCACTTGGAGTCAGAACATCAGAACGACAAGACCTATCGGAGTACGGAGGAACCACCAGAGCGATAACGGTCGATTAGTAGAGATAGGAGAATTAGAGAAGACACGAGTTCACAATGTAAGAGGCCAATAGATAGGATAGGTATAGATAGATAGATTAGGGTGGGACGTTCGATGGGAACGGACCAAAATTAGGGAAAATGGCCAAGTAGATTTTAGATAGGTGTAATAATAGAGATATCATCAAGAAATAGATAGTGACAGGGTTAGGAGAATGAATGCTACATGAAAATGGAAGTGACAGTAGGTTATGATGTATGGAAATTGTAATGAATTGCAGATGTAAAGAAATAAAGAAATAAACTAAGGCTCCAAGTATAAAAAGAAGAGTTTGCGTTGTGAACTTATTATTGTTCGGTTACATTGGATGAGGAATGCAGAATGTTGTCCTATCGAGGGACTGTAACTGTTAGCTGAAGCTTCCAGCTAATGATATAATGGAATCTACGAGTTAGAAATAGTAAAGGATTTGAAGACGTGCGGACAGATGGGAAATTGAGAGATTTACGTATGTGGCATACAACGACGTTGTTTCTAACGGTGAGAGAGAGAACAGTTTGATCTCGGACCATTAATCTGGAGGGAGACGGTGATGGATAGGGCATATCAGAACAGCGCGAAGTACATATTTTGATGAAGTACATATTTTGATGAAGTACATATGCAAATTATTGATGAGACATTTCTGGTTCAGATGGAGAACGGTTTCAAACGTCGATGGTTGTCGATGGTTTTCAATGTGAATGGTTCACTACGGACATTCTCCATCAGTCTCACCATCAAAGGACAAACAAACAAACAATTAAATAAAGATAAATAAAAGAAGGGTGTTAACAATTGGCGCCGTGACCGTTTACAATCGCACCGCTTAACATCGTTGTTGAACACATTGTGACCATCCACAAATTAGGCGTGGGAAATAATACGTGTTTGCTGCTGACTCACTGTGTGTGAGTATACATGTTTGCTGCTGACTCACTGTGTGTGAGTATACGTGTTTGCTGCTGACTCACTGTGTGTGAGTATACGTGTTTGCTGCTGACTCACTGTGTGTGAGTATACGTGTTTGCTGCTGACTCACTGTGTGTGAGTATACGTGTTTGCTGCTGACTCACTGTGTGTGAGTATACGTGTTTGCTGCTGACTCACTGTATGTGAGTATACGTAGTTGCTGCTGGCTCACTGTGTGTGAAGATACGCATTTGCTGCTACCCTCAACGTGTGTGAGAGGACTGCTGTGGGAACCTGCTATACTGGAGCATCGCTGTGGGAACCTGCTATACTGGAGCATCGCTGTGGGAACCTGCTATACTGGAGCATCGCTGTGGGAACCTGCTATACTGGAGCATCGCTGTGGGAACCTGCTATACTGGAGCATCGCTGTGGGAACCTGCTATACTGGAGCATCGCTGTGGGAACCTGCTATACTGGAGCATCGCTGTGGTGACCTGCTATACTGGAGCATCGCTGTGGTAACCGGCTATACTGGAGCATCGATGTGGTGACCTGCTATACGGAACATCGCTCTGCGGTGGTCTGCTGGGTGAAGCATCATAAGTACGTTATATATGTAAATGTGTAGAACTTGTTGGCTCACAATCTAGTAAAGGGGGATAGGGTAGCAAAGAGGACCGTGGTATGGTGTGGGACAAGACATGTTGAGTGTAATTCTGTCCACAGGATAGTTAGATAAGTTTAAATTTTACAATAATTAAGTTGAGACCAATATGTAAAATATCTGACGTGTCTGTGAATGAAAATTTTCAGTATTGATAAGTATCGACACTTTAAATACGGGAAGATCGTTTTTTGGTACTATAGGGAACGTAAAGGTAAATTAAGACAAAGTAATTTAAGAGTAAAGACACGTCCGATGTTGTAATAAAATGTTGTAACAAATTTTAAATAGATAAAGACTGGATAGATAACGTAGAAAAAAAAAAAAAATCTAAAAAATAATAATAAGATCTAAAAATGGCAAGAAGGGGAAATAGAGGAGTAGAAATAGTGAACCAGGAAGAAAACATGCGCCAAACATTACAGATGATGGGAAGAGCCATTGAAAAACTAGGGGACAGTTTACAAACCCAAGAAATTACCAAAAGAATTCCAATTTTTTCAGGGAAGACTGAACAATATAACACATGGATAAAAGCCGTCGAATTCTGGTGTAAGAATAAAGAACTACAATTATCAGAATGGAAAGATATAGCATTGGCTACAAGTAGCGGGGGAGTGACCAATAGCATAAGAAGAAGAATCGAAGAAATGAGAGATGAACCATGGCATGAGTTTACTAATTATTTGGCTAAGAGATACGCACAATATAGAGATGAACAGCATGCCATAATGTCATTGAGAACATTGCAACAGGCAGAAGATGAGTCAATACAGGAGTTCGGAGACCGAATGATAGCAGTAGCTGATCAAGGCTTCGGAAAGGGTATAAACAGCGAATATGTGGACAAAATGTTAGTAGCGACATTTATCTCAGGACTAAAAAGTAGGACACTGAAATTACACCTGGCAAGAAGAACGAAGGCAACTTTTTCACAAATAATTAATGCGGCAATAGAAGAAGAAAGTGTAGTTAAACGATTTGAGGACAATAATAATCCATCAAGAATTAAGTTACAACGACCAGATCAACAGATGAATGGGGGGAATATGAATCAGAGGAGGAGCATGGATAGAGAGCAATACAACAGACAACCAACAAATAATATACAAGAAACAAGAAGATGCTATAATTGTGGTATATTGGGTCACATTGCAAACCAATGTCAAAGCCAAAGAGGAGAGGGTAGACAAGATAAAACAAGAAGATGCTATAATTGTGGTATATTGGGTCACATTGCAACCCAATGCCAAAACGGAAAGGATAAACAAGATAGATACCCAACCTGGGACAAACAAAATAGATACTCAGGGGAAGTAAAAAGGAAAGAGAGTCAAACTACGGAAAACGCCAGAGGTGCTCGAGGTGGCAGACAACCTGGGGCACTAAAAGAATAACAGATGCAGGAAGAGCAAAAGCAGTAAAGGACCCTTGTTCATGTCTGGTTCAAATGGGTCATCATAAATGTAGAGCGTTGATAGATACTGGAGCGGGTGTTAGTGTGTTGAAAAGGAGTGTATTTAAATCACTAGGGAAGAATATGCCGCTTCTTAGAACACAGAGTAGATTGGAAACAGTAAATGGACAAACTTTGAGTGTGATAGGTAAGACAAGGTTACGGATAAGAATAGGTGGACACCATATGAAACAAACATTTGTGGTAATAGAAAAGATGAACCGTGCTATGATATTGGGAAGAGATTGGGTGCGTAGGAATAAAGTTATAGTCAACTATGGGACACAAAGAATACATATAGGAAATAAAAATATACAGATGGAGGATGACACACATATAGTAACCTTAGCTAGGGCAGAGAAGGATATAACGTTACACCCGCAAAAAGTACATATAGTACTAACTAAAATAAAGAAAAATGATTATATTGCACCAGGACAAGTGCTCAATACAACAAGAGATGATCACGACATAATGGAAGATCCAAACATACAGATAATTGATGGTATAGTGGAGATGACAGAAAACCAAATAATCCCAGTAATGGTAATAAACCAATCAGGTAGAACTATTAAGATTAAGAAAGGTAGAGTTATAGCACAGATTCACTTACAACATCATGGGAAAGATATAAACTCAGTGGCGGACACACCAGTGAAAACGTTGACAGGGAATAAGAAGATATCGGATACGCATAAACTTACCAAGAGCACACAAGAGAAGAGAATCTCATTAACGGAAGAACGAAGGAAAGAATTAATACAACAATTACAACATCATGAAGATAACAAACAAATAATACAAGAATTAGTGCTGAATAACCACGATATATTTGCATTGACAGATTTTGAACTAGGAAGAACGAACACAGTACAAATGGATATAGATACAGGAGGGGCAGAACCAACCAAGATAAGAACATATAGAACACCACTACGAAGTAGAGAGATAGTAGAAAAAGCTATTGAAGATATGTTAAAGGCAGGAATAATAACTAGAATAACTTCGCAATGGTCGTCACCTATAGTGATAGTTAAGAAAAAAAGATGGATCACATAGATTCTGTTGTGATTACAGGGCATTAAATAAGATTACGAAAAATATAAGTTATCAAATGCCTCGAGTGGACGATATAATAGCGTTGTTTCAGGGTGTAAATTGGTACAGTATAATGGATTGTAAGGCTGGCTTCTGGGCCATTCAGGTAAAAGAAACAGCAAAACATAAACTTGCATTCAATACACATATAGGAACGTTCACATGGAATGTTATGCCTTTCGGTTTAAAAGGAGCGCCTGCTACTTATATGGGACTTATGAATCAGGTATTGCAGGGATTAGATACATTTGCACAAGCCTACATAGATGATACCATTATATTCACCAAAGGATCGAAGCATGAACACCTACAACAACTAGAACAAGTATTTGACAGATTGAGGCAACACAAAATAAGATTGAAAATAAGTAAATGTCAATTTTTGAAACATGAAGTAAAATACTTAGGGTTTAGGATAAATGACAAGGGAATTATGCCAGACGATGTAAAGATCAAAGCCATTAAAGATATGACACCACCTACGAGGGTAAAAGAAATAAGAAGTTTTTTGGGAATGTGTGGTTACTACAGAAGATTTATACAGAGATTCGCGGAAATTGCGGAACCATTAACCACATTAACTAGAAAATTTCAGAGGTTTAAATGGACACCACTATGTCAAAAGGCGTTTGAGATGCTGAAAGAAGGGCTTACGAAGATACCGATGCTGGCACACCCAAACAAAGAAGGTAGAATGATACTATATACGGATGCATCAGATACAGCCATAGGGGCGTGTTTAGTGAATGAAATCTTAGACTTTAACAAATCCTTTGACAAGCCAACCATTCAGGAATACCCAATTTATTTCCTTTCACATAAATTAAGTCGAACACAAGTGAAGTGGGCAACGATCGAAAAAGAGGCTTATGCTATACATTATGCAGTACAGAAATTACATTTTTATTTATACGGAAATACAATAGTGATAAGAACGGACCACAAACCGCTTAAATCAATCCTAGACGGTCCTATCAACAACAGGAAGATAGATATGTGGTCATTATCAATACAGAATACGGGAGCCGTAATTGAATATATAGAAGGTGCAAAGAATATATGTGCGGACTGGTTGTCACGATTACCAACGACCAGAGAGAACGAGAAGGAGAACACAGATACATGTACCGAAATAGATGATAGAACATTTCAGGTTAACATAATAAATACAAATCGAATACGACCTGCCAAGATAACAGACATAGATGGACACACAGGGAGTGACATGGAACAGGTAAATCAGGATTACCCGATATGCATAACTAGAGAGGAACAACAGAAGGATGAAGGTTTGAAGATCATCATGGAGGAGTTACATAGAGGAATGAACCAAAAATGGAAACAATTACATATAGATCAGAAAGATGGAGTATTAACATATATAAATCCAAGGGAGGGGAAACAACCCAAAATATATATACCAGTCCACCTCAAGACACAGGTACTGAAAGCATATCATGATCAAAACGGACACATGGGTAGAGATAAAGTAATAGACGCTATTAAAATAAAATACTACTGGCCAGGAATATATAGAGATGTCGATCAATACACTAGAAAGTGCAGATTATGTAAAACGAGAAATTTGATAGAAAGTTCGGGACCGATGCAAAGCATGGATAAACAGTACTTTGCAATGCAAAAGATTAGCATGGACATAACAGGACCATTCCCCAACACAATAGCAGGAAACAAATATATCTTACATATAACTGATTGTTATAGTAGATGGCCAGAAAGTTTTCCCATACCAGATAAATCGACAAACACCATTGTTAAGATACTGCTAAACGAATTTATTCCCAGATTTAGTTGTCCAGAATGTATACTCACTGATAATGGAGGGGAGTTCACCAGCCTAAATTTTAAAGATACCTTGAAACAATTGAACATAAAACACATTTTGACTTCTACATATCATCCCCAAAGTAATGCAATCAATGAGAGACAACACCGAACATTAAACGATATACTGTCAAAAATGACAAGAGGCAGAGAGGATGAATGGGAGGATAGGTTAAACCAAACGTTATCAGCATTACGGATGAATAAGAACGAAAGTACAGGTTTTTCCCCATTTTTTCTATTATATGGTAGACATCCAATGCTGCCATTAGATAATTTACTACAACCAAGAAGAAGATACCTAGGAGAGGAAATTCATGAAATAATCTTACAACAGATGCATGAAACTCAGAGATTGGTGTGGAAGAATTTAAAAAGAGCAGAACAGCGAAACATGAAAAAAGATAAAAATAAAGTAAATATTCAGTATAACGTGGGGGATAGAGTGTTTTATAAGAATCATACGGCCATTTCCAAACTAAGTCCTAAATGGAGGGAAGGATACTTAGTCTTGAAGAAAACAGGAATATCCAATTATGTAATTAAACACATATATGGTAAGGCAGAAATAAGAACACATGTAAGAAATATACGAAAAGACGACACCCTTTGGTCAGAACAGGCAGAGATGCAGACAGACAGACCGCGAAGGAAATGCACACGGAGTATGAGAGAATCTACAGAAGAAAGTGAAGATGATAGGAAAGGTAACATACAGACAGAAGTACAAACAGACAGAACCCGAAGGAAATACACACGGAGTATGAGGGCATCTACATCTGAAAGCGAAGAAGATAGGAATAATGATGTTAATGATGATACACAGACAGAAATTAGGATTACCACGGAAGAAAATAGAATGGCCACAGATGAAAATATAATTTCAGCGGAAGAAAGTACAATGACCACAGAAGAAGAGAGATTGGGAAAAGGGGCATCACTGAAGTTACTTTCCAATATCAGCGAATCTGGTAGTGAGAGGGAAATAGAGCCCCCGTATCGAAACACAAGAAGCTGTCGGATACAAATACAAAAACGAGATATAAATAGAAAAACAAGAACGTCATCAGATACAACAACAAGAACATTACCAAACAAAAGTATAAGATTAAAAGACAAGGAAAGAAGAATAGTAGTTACAGAACAACCGCAACAATCAAAAAGAAAAAGGACGAGAGCGAGTGACGAAGACGATGAGTGGAGAGAATACGAATTGAAGAATCATCATGTTCAAGTAAAGAAGAGAAGGTGGAGTAAACAGAAAGTCGAAGGAAAGATGAAACGGAAGTATGAAAAAAAAAAATAAATAAAATAAAATAATAATAAATAGTTAAAATAATAGGTATATATAATAAATAAGCAGAAGAAGTAGAGAATGCAATGAGAGGAAGAATAGAGATATTGCGGAAGGCAATAAGTGAAGAGTAGAGATATTGCGGAATGCAATAAGTGAAGGAGTATAGATATTGCGGAATGCAATAAGTTAAGAGTAGAGATATTGCGGAATGCAATAAGTGAAGGAGTATAGATATTGCGGAATGCAATGAGAGGAAGAGTAGAGATATTGCGGAAGGCAATAAGTGGAGAGTAGACATATTGCGGAATGCAATGAGAGGAAGAGTAGAGATATTGCGGAAGGCAATAAGTGAAGAGTAGAGATATTGCGGAATGCAATAAGTGAAGGAGTATAGATATTGCGGAATGCAATGAGAGGAAGAGTAGAGATATTGCGGAAGGCAATAAGTAAAGAATAGATATTGCGGAATGCAAATAAGGGAAGGAGTACAGATATTGCGGAATGCAATGAGAGGAAGAGTAGAGATATTGCGGAAGGCAATAAGTGAAGAGTAGACATATTGCGGAATGCAATAAGGGAAGGAGTATAGATATTGCGGAATGCAATGAGAGGAAGAGTAGAGATATTGCGGAAGGCAATAAGTGAAGAATAGATATTGCGGAATGCAAATAAGGGAAGGAGTACAGATATTGCGGAATGCAATGAGAGGAAGAGTAGAGATATTGCGGAAGGCAATAAGTGAAGAGTAGACATATTGCGGAATGCAATAAGGGAAGGAGTATAGATATTGCGGAATGCAATGAGAGGAAGAGTAGAGATATTGCGGAAGGCAATAAGTGGAGAGTAGACATATTGCGGAATGCAATGAGAGGAAGAGTAGAGATATTGCGGAAGGCAATAAGTGAAGAGTAGAGATATTGCGGAATGCAATAAGGGAAGGAGTATAGATATTGCGGAATGCAATGAGAGGAAGAGTAGAGATATTGCGGAATGCAATAAGTGAAGGAGTATAGATATTGCGGAATGCAATGAGAGGAAGAGTAGAGATATTGCGGAAGGCAATAAGTGAAGAGTAGAGATATTGCGGAATGCAATAAGGGAAGGAGTATAGATATTGCGGAATGCAATGAGAGGAAGAGTAGAGATATTGCGGAATGCAATAAGTGAAGGAGTATAGATATTGCGGAATGCAATGAGAGGAAGAGTAGAGATATTGCGGAAGGCAATAAGTGAAGAGTAGAGATATTGCGGAAGGCAATAAGTAAAGGAGTATAGATATTTCGGAATGCAATAAGAGGAGGAGTAGAGGATATTGTGGAATACAATGAGAGGAGGAGTAGAGGATATTGCGGAATGCAATGAGTGAGGGGTAGAGATATTGCGGATCGCAATGAGAGGAGTGGAGGATATTGCGGAATGCAATAAGTGGAGAGTTGAAGATAGAGCAATATGCAATGAACGAAGGAGAAAACCTAGAGGAGTACTGGAAAGTTGAAGATATGTGGAAATATATTGAAAGAGAGTTAGATACAGAGTGGAAAGGGTGGAAGGAATATAGTTAAGTATTATTATAAGAAATTAAATTCTTGTAAATTCAAAATTATTGATTTCAAGGTTAACAGTTAAATGAACAGATGAAAGGGTTAAGTAGTTTTCATTAAGTTAAGAGTTGTTATAGTTGAATGATAGTATTAATTGATGTATACCAGTATTAATGATAACAGAGACAAAACATAATGAGTGTAATACTACTGAGATGAGGTAATTTAGGGATATAACCGACAAGGGATATAAGAGTAGTCGTTTGGAATGGTACAACGACTAAGCACAGGGAGGGCGTATTGTGTAGCAGAGAAGGTAGAAAGGGAGTAGAAACAGACAGGGAATAGAGATTAGGTATAAGTAATAGGGAGAAAGGAGAGTAGGGAATTATAAACCAAGCACTTGCACGGGAAAGGTGTGAAGGAAGGTACACACCAAGAGATGGAGTATGGGGAATTATAGATTGAGCACTTTCTTATGCAGAAGAGAAAGTGACGTAAAGAAAAGGGGATGACGCGTTAGCAGAGTTACGGTTGGCAAGTGACTAGAGTATCTAGTCACTTGGAGTCAGAACATCAGAACGACAAGACCTATCGGAGTACGGAGGAACCACCAGAGCGATAACGGTCGATTAGTAGAGATAGGAGAATTAGAGAAGACACGAGTTCACAATGTAAGAGGCCAATAGATAGGATAGGTATAGATAGATAGATTAGGGTGGGACGTTCGATGGGAACGGACCAAAATTAGGGAAAATGGCCAAGTAGATTTTAGATAGGTGTAATAATAGAGATATCATCAAGAAATAGATAGTGACAGGGTTAGGAGAATGAATGCTACATGAAAATGGAAGTGACAGTAGGTTATGATGTATGGAAATTGTAATGAATTGCAGATGTAAAGAAATAAAGAAATAAACTAAGGCTCCAAGTATAAAAAGAAGAGTTTGCGTTGTGAACTTATTATTGTTCGGTTACATTGGATGAGGAATGCAGAATGTTGTCCTATCGAGGGACTGTAACTGTTAGCTGAAGCTTCCAGCTAATGATATAATGGAATCTACGAGTTAGAAATAGTAAAGGATTTGAAGACGTGCGGACAGATGGGAAATTGAGAGATTTACGTATGTGGCATACAACGACGTTGTTTCTAACGGCGAGAGAGAGAACAGTTTGATCTCGGACCATTAATCTGGAGGGAGACGGTGATGGATAGGGCATATCAGAACAGCGCGAAGTACATATTTTGATGAAGTACATATTTTGATGAAGTACATATGCAAATTATTGATGAGACATTTCTGGTTCAGATGGAGAACGGTTTCAAACGTCGATGGTTGTCGATGGTTTTCAATGTGAATGGTTCACTACGGACATTCTCCATCAGTCTCACCATCAAAGGACAAACAAACAAACAATTAAATAAAGATAAATAAAAGAAGGGTGTTAACATACCTACTGTCTAACATTTGATGTCCTGTACCTACTGTCTAACATTTGATGTCCTGTACCCACTGTCTAACATTTGATGTCCTGTACCTACTGTCTAACATTTGATGTTCTTTACCCACTGTCTAACATTTGATGTCCTGTACCCACTGTCTAACATTTGATGTCCTTTACCCACTGTCTAACATTTGATGTCCTTTACCCACTGTCTAACATTTGATGTCCTGTACCCACTGTCTAACATTTGATGTCCTGTACCCACTGTCTAACATTTGATGTCCTTTACCCACTGTCTAACATTTGATGTCCTTTACCCACTGTCTAACATTTGATGTCCTGTACCCACTGTCTAACATCAACCACTGTCTAACATTTGATGTCCTGTACCCACTGTCTAACATCAACCACTGTCTAACATTTGATGTCCTGTACCCACTGTCTAACATTTGATGTCCTGTACCCACTGTCTAACATTTGATGTCCTGTACCCACTGTCTAACATCAACCACTGTCTAACATTTGATGTCCTGTACCCACTGTCTAACATTTGATGTCCTTTACCCACTGTCTAACATTTGATGTCCTTTACCCACTGTCTAACATTTGATGTCCTGTACCTACTGTCTAACATTTGATGTCCTGTACCCACTATCTAACATTTGATGTCCTTTACCCACTGTCTAACATTTGATGTCCTTTACCCACTGTCTAACATTTGATGTCCTGTACCCACTGTCTAACATCAACCACTGTCTAACATTTGATGTCCTGTACCCACTGTCTAACATTTGATGTCCTGTACCCACTGTCTAATATTTGATGTCCTGTTATCTATCTATTGACCTTTCGAGCCGTTGCCGGCCCATAGGGCGTAGACCAAGATACTCCTCTTATCTGAATTTTTGTTCTAGCAGTTTTCAATTCTTTTAAAGATATTTTATCAAATCTCGCCATTTGTCTCTGTTCTGTGCAAGCAGCTCTATCTCATTGAGGGAGCCGAATCCTGCTGCTCTTGCCTCTCTCATCAATGTTCTTCTCAGTGTCTCTCTGGGTCTTCCTCTTTTCCTCTTATCTGTTGTTTCCCATATGCGGGCTTGCTTTCTATCTATCTATTGACCTTTCGAGCCGTAACCGGCCCATAGGGCGTAGACCAAGATACACCTTCTCCTATATGAATTTTTGTTCTAGCAGTTTTCTTTTAAAGATATTTTATCAAATCTCGCCATCTGTCTCTGTTCTGTGCAAGCAGTTCTATCTCATTGAGGGAGCCGATTCCTGCTGCTCTTGCCTCTCTCATCAATGTTCTTCTCAGTGTCTCCCTGGGTCTTCCTCTTTTTCTTTTACCTGTTGTTTCCCATATGAGGGCTTGCTTTGCTATTCGATTATTATCTCTTCTCATCACATGTCCAACGTATGACCATCGTCTTTTCTTTATTACTGAAGATATTAGTGGTTGATTGGCGATTTCTCTAATTTCCTCGTTTGTTTTGAATTCGTTCCATTCTATACCAAGTATTTTCCTTAGACATTTATTTTCGAATGCGTTCAACTTTGTTTCTATATCTCTTGTTGTTTTCCAGCTTTCACACGCATACGTAAGGGTTGATAGTACATTTGATTTGAATAGCCTAAGTTTTGTGTTTGTGCTAATGAGTTTTGATTTCCACAACTTTTCAAGGCTTCTGAAAGACATTGCTGCTTTAGCCAGTCTGATTCTAATTTCTTTGCTCGTATCCCCTTCTCGATCAATGTGACTTCCAAGATAGGTGAAGTGATCGATCTCTTCTACTGGTTTGTTTTCCATGTATATTTTGTCACTTGTTGGAATTAAACTTTTCATGACTTTAGTCTTTTCATGATTGACCTCAAGCCCAATTTTGCTGGCTATTGATGATAGTTCATTTGTGTTTTCCTGCATCGTTTTTATCTGATTGCTGATGAGAACTATGTCATCAGCAAAGTCCAGGTCCTCCAAATGGTCTCCTTGTATCCATTCGATGCCTTTATTACCAGTGCAGCATTTCTTCATTATGAAGTCCATAACAATTCCAAATAACAAGGGCGATAAAATACATCCTTGTTTAACCCCAGTTTCTATTGGGAAACATTCGCTCAGTCCTTCCTCTGTTCGAACTGCACATGTGTAACCATCATACATGTCTTTGATAATATTTATGATTTTTGATGGTAAGCCATATTGCTTCAGAATTTTCCACAAAGAATCTCTATGAATACTATCAAATGCTTTTTTGAAGTCGATGAAGTTAAGTACAAAAGGTTTTTGCTTTTCAATGTGTTCCTCCAATATAAGTCGTAGAGTGAAAATGTGGTCAAGACAGCTTCTCCCTTTTCTAAACCCAGCCTGTTCTTCACGCATTACTGTATCTATTGAATCCTTTATTCTATTTAGGATGATTTTACAGAATAATTTTGAGGCAACTGACAAAAGTGTCACGCCTCTCCAATTGTTACAATCTCTAAGATTGCCCTTTTTTGGGATCTTAACAATGATTCCTTTTTTCCATTTATGAGGCGTCTTCTCTGTTTTCCAAATGATGTTGAACATTTTTTGGAGATGTATTAAATTATGGCTATCAATTGCCTTGAGGATCTCAGCTGTTAACTTATCCTCTCCAGCAGCCTTGTTATTGGTCATTAGCTTTAAGGTGGTTTCTATTTCACTCAAGGTGAAGTCATCTAAATTTACATCTAATTCTGCTGCTGGTGTTTCAGCTTCAAAATCTATTAAACTGTGAGGTAGTGGACGGTTAAGAATTTCTTTGAAGTGTTCCGCCCAACGGGCTTGCTTTGCTATTCGGTTATTATCTCTTCTCATCACATGTCCAACATATGACCATCGTCTTTTCTTTATCACTGAAGATATTAGTGGTTGATTGGCGATTTCTCTCATTTCCTCGTTTGTTTTGAATTCGTTCCACGCTATACCAAGTATTTTCTTTAGACATTTATTTTCGAATGCGTTCAACTTTTTTTCTATATCTCTTGTTGTTTTCCAGCTTTCACACGCATACGTAAGGGTTGATAGTACATTTGATTTGAATAGTCTAAGTTTTGTGTTTGTGCTGATGAGTTTTGATTTCCACAACTTTTCAAGGCTTCTGAAAGACATTGCTGCTTTAGCCATTCTGATTCTAATTTCTTTGCTTGTATCCCCTTCTCGATCAATGTGACTTCCAAGATAAAGTAATCGATCTCTTCTACTGGTTTGTTTTCCATGTATATTTTGTCGTCTGTTGGAATTAAACTTTTCATGACTTTAGTCTTTTGTCCTGTTATACAATGTGTATAATAGGGAACAATTTGACTATTATCATCATCATGTACCATACCGGTTGGTGTAGGCGATCATGTCCTTCCACAATCTTCTATC
Source organism: Megaustenia siamemsis (assembly GCA_032433765.1). Taxonomy (NCBI): domain Eukaryota; kingdom Metazoa; phylum Mollusca; class Gastropoda; order Stylommatophora; family Ariophantidae; genus Megaustenia; species Megaustenia siamemsis. The sequence goes on from JAVIAB010000046.1 coordinate 59,937,163, forward strand.
TACAGTGCATCGTATCAGTTCTGTTGTTGACTGTTTTACATGCCATGACACCAAGCTATCCAGTATTTTCTCTCTTTCTCATCAGCGATCTCTCTTTCTTTGTATTTTGTCAGTTGTAACCAAGTATTCCAACTTTCCTCTTCTCATGATGTGCCCGAAAAATGTTGATTGTTTCTTTCTGATGTTTTTTAGGAGCTGCCTTTTTGTGTTGGCCTCTTTGAGAACTTCCTCATTGGTCTTTTTATCTGTCCAGGGAACTTTCAACATTCTTCTGAGAAATCCTATCTCTGTGGCCTCTAATCGTCTTTTCATTTGTTTGTCTACTGTCCATGATATGCTTCCATAAGTCATAATTGGTTCTATATAGCACCGATGAACTCTCTTTCTCATTTCTATTGACATAGATTTGTTCCATAAGATATTTTTCATTTTCTGAAATGCTATTTTGGCCTGAGCTATTCTGCTTTTTATTTCTGTGGTGCATCTCCCATCCGATATTATTATTGTGCCAAAGTATTTGAAACGTTGCACTTGTTTCAGATTTGTCTTGTTTATTTGTATGCTGCATGATGGTGGTGATTGTTTCTTCGATATAACCATTACTTCTGTTTTCTTACTATTCAGACTGAGACCTTTCTTGTTGCTTTCTTTTACTATTATGTCTATCATTTCTTGTAGTTCATTCTCTGTCTCTGCTATTAAGACTGTGTCATCTGCATATCGCAAATTAATTATTTATGTTGTGACCATTGACTTCAATTCCTTTTTTGTCTACTATTGATCTCATAATATATTCGCTGTAAAGTGAAAACAAATCCGGTGACAGAACACAGCCTTGTCTGACTCCTTGTTTTATATATTGGAATTGTCCTGTTTGGTTGTTAATTCGTATAGCTGCTGTTTGTTGCCAGTACATGTTTTTTATGATTCGCAGATCCTTGCCATCAATGTTTGATTTCTCCAGCATATTTATTATTTCCACATGCTTTACTTCGTCAAATGCTTTCGTGTAGTCTATAAAGCACATATATAGATCATTCTTTACCTCTATAGATCTTTCTATCAATGTTCTTAATATGTATATTGCATTATTGGTACCCTTTCCTTCCACAAATCCACATTGTTCCTCACTTATTTCTGGTTTTATTTTGTTCCTTACACGTCTCATAATTATTCTTAGTAATATTTTAGTCATATGGCTCATGAGACTAATAGTGTGACGGTCTTCACAATCAGTGGTGCCTGACTTCTTTGGTATGGCTACAAAGATAGATTTTAGTAGATCTTCGGGTATGTGCCCAGTGTTATATATGTCATTGAGTAATTTTGTTATGACTTGTACTCCCAGCTCTCCTAATGCATTTATCTCTTCGATTGTTATATTGTCAGGACCTGGAGCTTTGCCTCTTTTCATGTGTTGAATTGCGTCCTCCACTTTACTCTGCATTATTGGTGGTCCTGTGTCTACATTTGAATTCTTTAATTCTGGTCTTTCATCATCATAGAGTTGACTGATATATTCTGTCCATCTTTCTATTGTCTTCTCCTGTCCCATTATTATATTTCCTTCCTTTGATTTCACACATCCTGAAACTTTGACTTCTTTTCTTCCTGTTAATTCATTTAACTGATTGTGCATAAATTTTGAGTCTTTCTTTTGTTCTTTTTCCATTTCTTCACATTTTTGTTTTAACCATCTTTCCTTTGCTTCTCTGCATTTGTATTGGAACTTTTTGTTCAATATTTTGTATGTCCGTTCTTCTTTCTTGTGTTTTCTTCTTTCGTCCATTAGTTGCAATATTTCGTCTGTCATCCATTTCTTTTGTTGATTTTTTTGGCCACTGGTATTACTTTTTTTGATGTTTGTTGAATCAATTGAATTTGACTATAATTTGTCTATTTTATATGCTTTTTTTAAAATGTGTACTAGTAACTTATTTTGTAATTTATTTTCATTAATTTATGTCCTACAGAATATTGTGATAGGATACATCCTATCGCCAAGCTTGTTCAATCTATACACTGAGCAAATCTTTAAAAACATCACTGAGATGCCAGGGCTAAACATTAATGGAAAGATAATCAATAACCTAAGATATGCTGACGATACTGTTCTACTAGCAGAAAATCCTAAAGATCTACAACAATTACTTAATTAAATAAACACGACAAGCAAGAAATATGGACTAGATATGAATATCACAAAGACTAAAACTATGATCATAAACAAAGAAAATTCTCAAGACCTACAATTAAATATCACAGTTGAGGGAATACATCTGGAGACAGTCCAGAGTTACAACTACCTGGGACATACTATAACCAGTGATGGAAAATGTAAAACTGAAATAAACAAAAGAATAGGTATGGCAAAAAGTAATTTTAATGCCATGAAAAATATACTAACAACAAAACAAATAACAGTAGGGCTGAAACTAAGAATAGCAAAATGTTACATCTTCTCAATATTCCTGTATGGTGCAGAAACATGGACATTAGACAAGAAACAGAACAGAAAATTGAAGCCTTTTAAATGTGGATTTATAGAAGAATAGGTAGAATTGGATGGAAAGAAAAGAAAACAAACAATGAAGTTTTAAAACAACTGAAAATAAAAAGAGAATTACTAAATACAATTAAGACAAGACAAATGAAATTTTTGGGGCATGTTAAAAGACACAACAGTCTACTAAAAGTAATATTGGAAGGGAAAATACAAGGTAAAAGAGACAGAGGCAGACCAAGACTCCAAGACTAACATGGACGAGCAACATCAAAAGTTGGACAAGTCAATCTATGACAGCCTGCACCATCAAAGCAAGAAACAGAGTAGGATGGCGACCCATGGTAGTCAACCTTCGTTGCGGAGAAGGCACTCGATGATGACGATGATGAATATGACTGTATTAAATATTGTCATAATAATCTTCATACTTGTTTGTTTCCTTCTTGGTAACTATTTATGTTGTGTGTTTTTAGGTCAGTGTTTACTTTTTATAACAATCTAGGCCACATTATTAACTCTTTCCAGACTATTATCCGACACCTCGGTTCTATGAAATTGATCAGTTCTAACCACTCACTGACACCTCGGTTCTATGAAATTGATCAGTTCTAACCACTCACCGACACCTCAGTTCTATGAAATTGATCAGTTCTAACCACTCACCGACACCTCGGTTCTATGAAATTGATCAGTTCTAACCACTCACCGACACCTCAGTTCTATGAAATTGATCAGTTCTAACCACTCACCGACACCTCGGTTCTATGAAATTGATCAGTTCTAACCACTCACTGACACCTCGGTTCTATGAAATTGATCAGTTCTAACCACTCACCGACACCTTTGTTCTATGAAATTGATCAGTTCTAACTACTCACTGAAACGTCGGTTATTTCGGGGTAGCTCTGAATATTTTATTCGTTTTCACTGATTTTCGTTTTTATTTCAACCAATACTTGATTTCCGGAAGTAGGAGAGTTCTCTCGCTCGATCTTTCTGTTTATACCGGCATTGTCGAAGTTTTGAATGTTGGAAAATTTGTAATTTATATTCATTGTTTATTTATCAAATTTTTGTCACATAATGGCCATGCTCACTGTTGATACTTCTTGCAGTCGACCAAAACGATATAGATATAGAGCAGAACAAGCTAGATCTATGTTCGAAACCTTGTTATTGTGTGACTCAGAAATAGAGTATTCATAGTATTTAGACTTGGACAATAATTTTGTTGTTGTGATAATGGGTCGGAATATTGGTAAAAGTTATGATAAAAAGGTAAGACGATCTGGCTTATGTTTAGCTAGTGGATGCCTTCTATTCCAGCACTATCAGTGCCTCAGAGGAATCGAGTGGTAGTTATTCTGATAACGAACTGGTACTTTAGGGACATATCACACAAAATAAGTCTAGTTGTGTAAATAAAAATAATAAACTTGATTTATAAATAATGTTGTTATGACGTCACATTAATTTATAATATTTTTCATTCTGGGATCATTTACAAAAATGTACATAATTTTGTTATTTGCGGACATAAATTAATCAAATAAACTGTATTTTGGAGGAATTTGGATTATGTTGTGTAATATTTTCAAGACAAATGGATAGCAACACATATAAACATAGAAAAGGGTAAGTGAATTACAATATTTTAAATTAAAAATTATCTAGACCTTGAATATTTTATATTTTAAAAAATATTTTATTCCTTTAAATAATCACATATCATAAATATATTGCTATTTTCATTTTCTGTATCCATTTCCCTTTCCGATGATGTATAACACATGCCACATTTATCTAAATTATTGTGTGAAGTAGTCAAATGAAAAAGGTATATGGTAAAATGACTGGAAACAGGAAATTAACCTGGTCCAAATCTGAAAATTTTCTGTTCTGGTCCTGAAAGAGTTAAGCAAACACATTATGATTCTACAAACATAAAACACTAAACAGAAGTCATCCCCTGCAACAAGCCTAGGTCCAAACATTAACTTCTGTGATTGTCCACAAATAGGAGCCTGAGATATCCCAAAAAAATACTTACAAATACCAAAGACTTCTAAGAGTTAATTGGCTTATTATATGTTCTTAATATATCCTCTTCCTAATTCTGAAGCAATATGGCTTACCATCAAAAATCATAAATATTATCAAAGACATGTATGATGGTTATACATGTGCAGTTCGAACAGAGGAAGGACTGAGTGAATGTTTCCCAATAGAAACTGGGGTTAAACAAGGATGTATTTTATCGCCCTTGTTATTTGGAATTGTTATGGACTTCATAATGAAGAAATGCTGCACTGGTAATAAAGGCATCGAATGGATACAAGGAGACCATTTGGAGGACCCGACTTTGCTGATGACATAGTTCTCATCAGCAGTCAGATAAAAACGATGCAGGAAAACACAAATGAACTATCATCAATAGCCAGCAAAATTGGGCTTGAGGTCAATCATGAAAAGACTAAAGTCATGAAAAGTTTAATTCCAACAAGTGACAAAATATACATGGAAAACAAACCAGTAGAAGAGGTCGATCACTTTATCTATCTTGGAAGTCACATTGATCGAGAAGGGGATACGAGCAAAGAAATTAGAATCAGAATGGCTAAAGCAGCAATGTCTTTCAGAAGCCTTCAAAAGTTGTGGAAATCAAAACTCATCAGCACAAACACAAAACTTAGGCTATTCAAATTAAATGTACTATCAACCCTTACGTATGCGTGTGAAAGCTGGAAAACAACAAGAGATATAGAAACAAAGTTGAACGCATTCGAAAATAAATGTCTAAGGAAAATACTTGGTATAGAATGGAACGAATTCAAAACAAACGAGGAAATTAGAGAAATCGCCAATCAACCACTAATATCTTCAGTAATAAAGAAAAGACGATGGTCATACGTTGGACATGTGATGAGAAGAGATAATAATCGAATAGCAAAGCAAGCCCTCATATGGGAAACAACAGGTAAAAGAAAAAGAGGAAGACCCAGGGAGACACTGAGAAGAACATTGATGAGAGAGGCAAGAGCAGCAGGAATCGGCTCCCTCAATGAGATAGAACTGCTTGCACAGAACAGAGACAGATGGCGAGATTTGATCAAATATCTTTAAAAGAAAACTGCTAGAACAAAAATTCATATAGGAGAAGGTGTATCTTGGTCTACGCCCTATGGGCCGGTTACGGCTCGAAAGGTCAATAGATAGATATGTTGTAATTGTTTTATGTCGCTTTATGACTTCACAAAGTCAAAGTAAAGAAACGACTAGTGGACTCTAGTAAACACAAACACTTGAGCTGTTGAGTGTCTACCGGACAGGCCTCCCCCAACAACAGCAGCCAGGTCTAGTGTATGGTCGCTATGATGGATCGTGCTAGCACCTACCAGTTGCCTGATCCGATAATACAGACATGCTTCTTGCTCTCTGCCATTTGTCTGCTAACTCCGATATGATGCGTAGAACTACAACAACGATGAGATTAGCAACAACAAGATGAAAGTCGTCGCCGTCGTGACTCCGCCACTGCCTGGACGATGGAAGACCTTGACCCGAGATGACCTTCACCCCACAGGTCACACTTAAGGACAACTCTGAATTTGAGAGAGTTGCCTCGCTCTCTCTCTTTCTCTCTCTCTCTCTCTCTCTCTCTCTCTCTCTCTCTCTCTCTCTCTCTTTCTCTCTCTCTCTCTCTCTCTCTCTTTCTCTCTTTCTCTCTTTCTTTCTTTCTTTCTTTCTCTATCCACGGTCAATATTTTTGATCATATTTAAATACAAGACAAAATCAACTATCATCCACATTAATGCCGTCTCCGCAAGGAAGGTTGGCTACCATGGAGCGCCATTCTGCTCTGTCTCTTGCTTTGATAGTGCGGGTTGTCATAGGCTGACTTGTCCATCTTTTGATGTTACTCGTCCATGTTAGTCTTGGTCTGCCTCTGTCTCTTGCTTTGATAGTGCGGGTTGTCATAGGCTGACTTGTCCATCTTTTGATGTTACTCGTCCATGTTAGTCTTGGTCTGCCTCTGTCTCTTGCTTTGATAGTGCGGGTTGTCATAGGCTGACTTGTCCATCTTTTGATGTTACTCGTCCATGTTAGTCTTGGTCTGCCTCTGTCTCTTGCTTTGATAGTGCGGGTTGTCATAGGCTGACTTGTCCATCCTTTGATGTTACTCGTCCATGTTAGTCTTGGTCTGCCTCTGTCTCTTGCTTTGATAGTGCGGGTTGTCATAGGCTGACTTGTCCATCTTTTGATGCTACTCGTCCATGTTAGTCTTGGTCTGCCTCTGTCTCTTGCTTTGATAGTGCGGGTTGTCATAGGCTGACTTGTCCATCTTTTGATGTTACTCGTCCATGTTAGTCTTGGCCTGCCTCTGTCTCTTGCTTTGATAGTGCGGGTTGTCATAGGCTGACTTGTCCATCTTTTGATGTTACTCGTCCATGTTAGTCTTGGCCTGCCTCTGTCTCTTGCTTTGATGGTGCAGGTTGTCATAAGCTGACTTGTCCATCTTTTGATGTTACTCGTCCATATTAGTCTTGGCCTGCCTCTGTCTCTTGCTTTGATGGTGCAGGTTGTCATATGCTGACTTGTCCATCTTTTGATGTTACTCGTCCATGTTAGTCTTGGCCTGCCTCTGTCTCTTGCTTTGATAGTGCGGGTTGTCATAGGCTGACTTGTCCATCTTTTGATGTTACTCGTCCATGTTAGTCTTGGTCTGCCTCTGTCTCTTGCTTTGATAGTGCGGGTTGTCATAGGCTGACTTGTCCATCTTTTGATGTTACTCGTCCATGTTAGTCTTGGCCTGCCTCTGTCTCTTGCTTTGATAGTGCGGGTTGTCATAGGCTGACTTGTCCATCTTTTGATGTTACTCGTCCATGTTAGTCTTGGCCTGCCTCTGTCTCTTGCTTTGATGGTGCAGGTTGTCATAGGCTGACTTGTCCATCTTTTGATGTTACTCGTCCATGTTAGTCTTGGTCTGCCTCTGTCTCTTGCTTTGATGGTGCAGGTTGTCATAGGCTGGCTTGTCCATCTTTTGATGCTACTCGTCCATGTTAGTCTTGACCTGCCTCTGTCTCTTGCTTTGATAGTGCGGGTTGTCATAGGCTGACTTGTCCATCTTTTGATGCTACTCGTCCATGTTAGTCTTGGTCTGCCTCTGTCTCTTGCTTTGATAGTGCGGGTTGTCATAGGCTGACTTGTCCATCTTTTGATGTTACTCGTCAATGTTAGTCTTGGTCTGCCTCTGTCTCTTGCTATGATAGTGCGGGTTGTCATAGGCTGACTTGTCCATCTTGTGATGCTACTCGTCCTTGTTAGTCTTGGTCTGCCTCTGTCTCTTGCTATGATAGTGCGGGTTGTCATAGGCTGACTTGTCCATCTTTTGATGTTACTCATCCATGTTAGTCTTGGCCTGCCTCTGTCTCTTGCTTTGATAGTGCGGGTTGTCATAGGCTGACTTGTCCATCTTTTGATGTTACTCATCCATGTTAGTCTTGGCCTGCCTCTGTCTCTTGCTTTGATAGTGCGGGTTGTCATAGGCTGACTTGTCCATCTTTTGATGTTACTCGTCCATGTTAGTCTTGGCCTGCCTCTGTCTCTTGCTTTGATAGTGCGGGTTGTCATAGGCTGACTTGTCCATCTTTTGATGTTACTCATCCATGTTAGTCTTGGCCTGCCTCTGTCTCTTGCTTTGATAGTGCGGGTTGTCATAGGCTGACTTGTCCATCTTTTGATGTTACTCATCCATGTTAGTCTTGGCCTGCCTCTGTCTCTTGCTTTGATAGTGCGGGTTGTCATAGGCTGACCTGTCCATCTTTTGATGTTACTCGTCCTTGTTAGTCTTGGCCTGCCTCTGTCTCTTGCAATGATGGTGCAGGTTGTAATAGGCTGACTTGTCCATCTTTTGATGTTACTCGTCCTTGTTAGTCTTGGCCTGCCTCTGTCTCTTGCAATGATAGTGCAGGTTGTCATAGGCTGACTTGTCCATCTTTTGATGTTACTCGTCCATGTTAGTCTTGGCCTGCCTCTGTCTCTTGCAATGATAGTGCAGGTTGTCATAGGCTGACTTGTCCATCTTTTGATGTTACTCATCCATGTTAGTCTTGGTCTGCCTCTTTTACCTTGTATTTTTCCTTCCTAAATTACTTTGAGTAGGCTGTTGTGCCTTTTACATGGCCCAAAAATCTTATTTGTCTTGTTTGAATTGTGTTCAGAAGTTCTCTTTTCATTTTTAGTTGTTTTAAGACTTCATCGTTTGTTTTCTTTTCCTTCCATCTCCAATTCTACCTATTCTTCTATAAATCCACATTTCAAAGGCTTCAACTTCCTGTTCTGTTTTCTTGTCTAATGTCCACCAACTCAAGCTTGCATTACAAGCAACATCAAATGCATGCAGCACATCAGAAACTGGACTACCAGAGATGAGAATTACAATTTACCACCAACGACTAGGCTAGTATGGCAGACCTATTCAAACATTTGCTTTGAGCGTCATTTATGGCCAGTTATGTTGACGAAATCCAAGAAGGAAAAATAATGTCAACCATTATACAATTATTGGAGAAGGGGCGACAAATGGACTCAGTTTAAATGAAAATAAAAGAAAAACAACATTGGTCTCAACAGACAAGATGTCCTCGAGGTGGTTTAAATAGAGATGGAGGCAGACCATGAAGAAAACGGATTGAGGGAACTTAGACATAATAAAACAATACAATATCACTATGTGCCAAGCCACAGAAAGTGTCCTTGATAGAAAACATATAATTGACTTAAGTCTGTGACGTTACAGAGGAAGTTTTGGCAACTAAAACTGTCTAGCAGACAACCATCTCAAGCATCAGACAGACAACCATCTCAAGCATCAGACAGACAACCATCTCAAGCATCAGACAGACAACCATCTCAAGCATCAGACACACAACCATCTCACGCAACAGAACAGACAACCATCTCAAGCTTCAGACAGACAACCATCTCAAGCATCAGACAACCATCTCAAGCATCAGACAGACAACCATCTCAAGCATCAGACAGACAACCATCTCACGCAACAGAACAGACAACCATCTCAAGCAACAGACACACAACCAACTCAAGCTACAGACACACAACCATCTCAAGCATCAGACAACCATCTCAAGCTACAGACACACAACCATCTCAAGCATCAGACACACTATCTCAAGCATCAGACAGACAACCATCTCAAGCTTCAACCAGACAACCATCTCAAGCAACAGGCACACAACCATCTCAAGCAACAGACAGACAACCAACTCAAGCTACAGACACACAACCATCTCAAGCATCAGACAACCATCTCAAGCTACAGACACACAACCATCTCAAGCATCAGACAGACAACCATCTCAAGCATCAGACAGACAACCATCTCAAGCAACAGACACACAACCATCTCAAGCATCAGACACACAACCATCTCAAGCATCAGACAACCATCTCAAGCTACAGACAGACAACCATCACAAGCATCAGACACACAATTATCTCAAGCATCAGATAACCATCTCAAGCAACAGACAACCATCTCAAGCAACAGACACACAACCATCTCAAGCATCAGACAGACAACCATCTCAAGCAACAGACAGACAACCATCTCAAGCACCAGACACACAACCATCTCAAGCAACAGACAGACAACCATCTCAAGCAACAGACACACAACCATCTCAAGCATCAGACACACAACCATCTCAAGCATCAGACAACCATCTCAAGCTACAGACACACAACCATCACAAGCATCAGACAGACAACCATCTCAAGCATCAGACAACCATCTCAAGCAACAGACAACCATCTCAAGCTACAGACACACAACCATCTCAAGCATCAGACAGACAACCATCTCAAGCAACAGACAGACAACCATCTCAAGCAACAGACACACAACCATCTCAAGCTACAGACACACAACCAACTCAAGCAACAGACAGACAACCATCTCAAGCTTCAGCCAGACAACCATCTCAAGCATCAGACAGACAACCATCTCAAGATTCAACCAGACAACCATCTCAAGCTACAGACACACGACCATCTCAAGCAACAGACACACAACCATCTCAAGCATCAGACAGACAACCATTTCAAGCTTCAACCAGACAATCATCTCAAGCTACAGACACAAAACCATCTCAAGCAACAGACACACAATTATCTCAAGCATCAGACAGACAACCATCTCAAGCTTCAACCAGACAACCATCTCAAGCAACAGACACACAACCATCTCAAACATCAGACAGACAACCATCTCAAGCAACAGACAGACAACCATCTCAATCAACAGACACACAACCATCTCAAGCAACAGACAGACAACCATCTCAAGCAACAGACACACAACCATCTCAAGCAAGAGACAGACAACCATCTCAAGCAACAGACACACAATCATTTCAAACATCAGAAGGACAACCATCTCAAGCAACAGACAGACAACCATCTTAAGCAACAGACACACAACCATCTCAGGCATCAGACAGACAACCATCTCAAGAAACAGACACACAACCATCTCAAGCAACAGACACACAACCATCTCAAGCAACAGACACACAACCATCTCAAGCTACAGACACACAACCAACTCAAGCAACAGACAGACAACCATCTCAAGCATCAGACAGACAACCATCTCACGCAACAGAACAGACAACCATCTCAAGCTTCAGACAGACAACCATCTCAAGCAACAGACAGACAACCATCTCAAGCAACAGACACACAACCATCTGAAGCATCAGACAGACAACCATTTCAAGCTTCAACCAGACAACCATCTCAAGCTACAGACACAAAACCATCTCAAGCAACAGACACACAATTATCTGAAGCATCAGACACACAACCATCTCAAGCTTCAACCAGACAACCATCTCAAGCAACAGACACACAACCATCTCAAACATCAGACAGACAACCACCTCAAGCAACAGACAGACAACCATCTCAAGCAACAGACACACAACCATCTCAAGCAACAGACAGACAACCATCTCAAGCAACAGACACACAACCATCTCAAGCAACAGACAGACAACCATCTCAAGCAACAGACACACAATCATTTCAAACATCAGAAGGACAACCATCTCAAGCAACAGACAGACAACCATTTTAAGCAACAGACACACAACCATCTCAGGCATCAGACTGACAACCATCTCAAGAAACAGACACACAACCATCTCAAGCAACAGACACACAACCATCTCAAGCAACAGACACACAACCATCTCAAGCTACAGACACACAACCAACTCAAACAACAGACAGACAACCATCTCAAGCATCAGACAGACAACCATCTCACGCAACAGAACAGACAACCATCTCAAGCTTCAGACAGACAACCATCTCAAGCAACAGACAGACAACCATCTCAAGCAACAGACACACAACCAACTCAAGCTACAGACACACAACCATCTCAAGCATCAGACAACCATCTCAAGCTACAGACACACAACCATCTCAAGCATCAGACACACAATTATCTCAAGCATCAGACAGACAACCATCTCAAGCTTCAACCAGACAACCATCTCAAGCAACAGACACACAACCATCTCAAGCAACAGACAGACAACTATCTCAAGCAACAGACAGACAACCATCTCAAGCAACAGACACACAACCAACTCAAGCTACAGACACACAACCATCTCAAGCATCAGACAGACAACCATCTCAAGCAACAGACAACCATCTCAAGCATCAGACAGACAACCATCTCAAGCATCAGACAACCATCTCAGGCATCAGACAGACAACCACCTCAAGCATCAGACAGACAACCATCTCAAGCAACAGACACACAACCATCTCAAGCATCAGACAGACAACCATCTCAAGCATCAGACAGACAACGATCTCAAGCAACAGACAACCACCTCAAGCATCAGACAGACAACCATCTCAAGCAACAGATAGACAACCATCTCAAGCAACAGACAACCGCCTCAAGCATCAGACAGACAACCATCTCAACCAACAGACAACCACCTCAAGCATCAGACACACAACAATCTCAAGCAACAGACAGACAACCATCTCAAGCATCAGACACACAACAATCTCAAGCAACAGACAGACAACCATCTCAAGCATCAGACACACAACAATCTCAAGCAACGGACAGACAACCATCTCAAGCATCAGACACACAACAATCTCAAGCAGTGGTCCACACAATCAACTCTACACAATCTATCCTATTCACAACATAGCGGTCCATTTTAGTCACAACTCTCTCAAAGATGTCTACTTTAGTCACACCACAACTGTTTATTTTAGTCACAACACAACTGTCTATTTTAATTACAACTCTCTCATAGATGCCTATTTTAGTCACACCACAACTGTCTATTTTAGTCACCACTGTCTATTTTTGTCACAACACAACTGTCTATTTTAGTCACAACACAACTGTCTACTTTAGTCGCAACACAACTGTCTATTTTAGTCACAACTCTCTCATAGATTTCTATTTTAGGCACAACACAACTGTCTATTTTAGTCACAACACAACTGTCATTTTAGTCACAACTCTCTCATAGATTTCTATTTGGTCACAACACAACTGTCTATTTTAGTCATAACTCTCTCATAGATGTCTATTTTAGTCATAACTCTCTCATAGATGTCTATTTTAGTCACAACACAGCTGTCTATTTTAGTCACAACACAACTGTCTATTTTAGTCACAACTCTCTCATAGATTTCTATTTTAGTCACAACACAAATGTCTATTTTATTCAAAACACAACTGTCTATTTTATTCAAAACAAAACTGTCTATTTTATTCAAAACACAACTGTCTATTTTATTCAAAACACAACTGTCTATTTTATTCAAAACACAACTGTCTATTTTATTCAAAACACAACTGTCTATTTATTCAAAACACAACTGTCTATTTTATTCAAAACATAACTGTCTATTTTATTCAAAACACAACTGTCTATTTTATTCAAAACACAACTGTCTATTTCAGTCACAACTCTCTCATAGCTGTCCATTTTTATCACAACACAAATGTCTATTTTAGTCACAACACAACTATCTATTTTAGTCACATTACAACTATCTATTTTAGTCATAACACAACTGTATATTTTAGTCACAACACAAATGTCTATTTTATTCAAAACACAACTGTCTATTTTATTCAAAACACAACTGTCTATTTTATTCAAAACACAACTGTCTATTTTATTCAAAACACAACTGTCTATTTTATTCAAAACACAACTGTCTATTTTATTCAAAACACAACTGTCTATTTTATTCAAAACATAACTGTCTATTTTATTCAAAACACAACTGTCTATTTTATTCAAAACACAACTGTCTATTTTATTCAAAACACAACTGTCTATTTCAGTCACAACTCTCTCATAGCTGTCCATTTTTATCACAACACAAATGTCTATTTTAGTCACAACACAACTATCTATTTTAGTCACAATACAACTATCTATTTTAGTCATAACACAACTGTATATTTTAGTCACAACACAAATGTCTATTTTAGTCACATCACAGCTGTCTATTTTAGTTACAGCTCTCTCATAGATGTCTATTTTAGTCACAACACAACTATGTATTTTAGTCATAACACAGCTGTCTAATTTAGTCACAACACAGCTGTCTATTTTATTCATAACTCTCTCATAGATGTCTATTTTAGTCACAACACAGCTGTCTATTTTAGTCACAACTCAGCTGTCAATTTTAGTCATAACTCTCTCATAGATGTATATTTTAGTCACAACACCACTACCTAATTTAGTCACAACACAGCTGTCTAATTTAGTTACAACACAACAGACAACTGTCTATTTTAGTCACAACTCTCTAACAACTGTCTATTTTAGTCACAACTCTCTAACAACTGTCTATTTTAGTCACAACTCTCTAACAACTGTCTATTTTAGTCACAACTCTCTAACAACTGTCTATTTTAGTCACAACTCTCTAACAACTGTCTATTTTAGTCACAACTCTCTAACAACTGTCTATTTTAGTCACAACTCTCTAACAACTGTCTATTTTAGTCACAACTCTCTAACAACTGTCTATTTTAGTCACAACTCTCTAACAACTGTCTATTTTAGTCACAACTCTCTAACAACTGTCTATTTTAGTCACAACTCTCTAACAACTGTCTATTTTAGTCACAACTCTCTAACAACTGTCTATTTTAGTCACAACTCTCTAACAACTGTCTATTTTAGTCACAACTCTCTAACAACTGTCTATTTTAGTCACAACTCTCTAACAACTGTCTATTTTAGTCACAACTCTCTAACAACTGTCTATTTTAGTCACAACTCTCTAACAACTGTCTATTTTAGTCACAACTCTCTAACAACTGTCTATTTTAGTCACAACTCTCTAACAACTGTCTATTTTAGTCACAACTCTCTAACAACTGTCTATTTTAGCCACAACTCTCTAACAACTGTCTATTTTAGTCACAACTCTCTAACAACTGTCTATTTTAGCCACAACTCTCTAACAACTGTCTATTTTAGCCACAACTCTCTAACAACTGTCTATTTTAGCCACAACTCTCTAACAACTGTCTATTTTAGCCACAACTCTCTAACAACTGTCTATTTTAGCCACAACTCTCTAACAACTGTCTATTTTAGCCACAACTCTCTAACAACTGTCTATTTTAGTCACACCTCTCTAACAACTGTCTATTTTAGCAACAACTCTCTAACAACTGTCTATTTTAGCCACAACTCTCTAACAACTGTCTATTTTAGCCACAACTCTCTAACAACTGTCTATTTTAGTCACAACTCTCTAACAACTGTCTATTTTAGCCTCAAATATCTCACAAAGGTCTCCTCATTAAATCCTAATGTCAATTTGACTTACCAGCATCCTGAGCCCACCAGACTCACTCGTTTTATGTCCTCCATTGAAGTCACTTAACAACCGATACAAATAAAGTTCTTTAGCTTCAGTCGTCGTTTCTTATTGTGTCCGAATAGTTCGTTTCCAGGCAATGACTTCAGTCAAAGATTGAATCGGTGCTTTTTGGTGCAGTTGGAACACAGCACGGTGAATCAATGCAGGACTGGAACAATCAGTAGACGAAAACAGCACGGTGGATCAATGCAGGACTGGAACAATCAGTAGACGAAAACAGCACGGTGGATCAATGCAGGACTGGAACAATCAGTAGACGAACACAGCACGGTGAATCAATGCAGGACTGGAACAATCAGTAGACGAACACAGCACGGTGGATCAATGCAGGACTGGAACAATCAGTAGACGAACACAGCACGGTGAATCAATGCAGGACAGCAACAATCAGTAGACGAACACAGCACGGTGGATCAATGCAGGACAGCAACAATCAGTAGACGAACACAGCACGGTGGATCAATGCAGGACAGCAACAATCAGTAGACGAACACAGCACGGTGGATCAATGCAGGACAGCAACAATCAGTAGACGAACACAGCACGGTGAATCAATGCAGGACTGGAACAATCAGTAGACGAACACAACACGGTGAATCAATGCAGGACTGGAACAATCAGTAGACGAACACAGCACGGTGAATCAATGCAGGACTGGAACAATCAGTAGACGAACACAGCACGGTGGATCAATGCAGGACAGCAACAATCAGTAGACGAACACAGCACGGTGGATCAATGCAGGACAGCAACAATCAGTAGACGAACACAGCACGGTGGATCAATGCAGGACAGCAACAATCAGTAGACGAACACAGCACGGTGGATCAATGCAGGACAGCAACAATCAGTAGACGAACACAGCACGGTGGATCAATGCAGGACAGCAACAATCAGTAGACGAACGCAGCACGGTGGATCAATGCAGGACAGCAACAATCAGTAGACGAACACAGCACGGTGGATCAATGCAGGACTGGAACAATCAGTAGACGAACACAGCACGGTGGATCAATGCAGGACAGCAACAATCAGTAGACGAACACAGCACGGTGGATCAATGCAGGACAGCAACAATCAGTAGACGAACACAGCACGGTGAATCAATGCAGGACAGCAACAATCAGTAGACGAACACAGCACGGTGAATCAATGCAGGACTGGAACAATCAGTAGACGAACACAGCACGGTGGATCAATGCAGGACAGCAACAATCAGTAGACGAACACAGCACGGTGAATCAATGCAGGACTGGAACAATCAGTAGACGAACACAGCACGGTGGATCAATGCAGGACAGCAACAATCAGTAGACGAATACAGCACGGTGGATCAATGCAGGACAGCAACAATCAGTAGACGAACACAGCACGGTGGATCAATGCAGGACAGCAACAATCAGTAGACGAACACAGCACGGTGGATCAATGCAGGACAGCAACAATCAGTAGACGAACACAGCACGATGAATCAATGCAGGACTGGAACAATCAGTAGACGAACACAGCACGGTGGATCAATGCAGGACAGCAACAATCAGTAGACGAATACAGCACGGTGGATCAATGCAGGACTGGAACAATCAGTAGACGAACACAGCACGGTGGATCAATGCAGGACTGGAACAATCAGTAGACGAACACAGCACGGTGAATCAATGCAGGACTGGAACAATCAGTAGACGAATACAGCACGGTGGATCAATGCAGGACAGCAACAATCAGTAGACGAATACAGCACGGTGGATTAATGCAGGACTGGAACAATCAGTAGACGAACACAGCACGGTGGATCAATGCAGGACAGGAACAATCAGTAGACGAACACAGCACGGTGGATTAATGCAGGACTGGAACAATCAGTAGACGAATACAGCACGGTGGATCAATGCAGGACAGGAACAATCAGTAGACGAACACAGCACGGTGGATTAATGCAGGACTGGAACAATCAGTAGACGAACACAGCACGGTGGATTAATGCAGGACTGGAACAATCAGAACACAGCACGGTGGATTAATGCAGGACTGGTACAATCAGTAGACGAATACAGCACGGTGGATCAATGCAGGACAGCAACAATCAGTAGACGAACACAGCACGGTGGATTAATGCAGGACTGGAACAATCAGTAGACGAACACAGCACGGTGGATCAATGCAGGACTGGTACAATCAGTAGACGAACACAGCACGGTGAATCAATGCAGGACTGGTACAATCAGTAGACGAACACAGCACGGTGGATTAATGCAGGACTGGAACAATCAGTAGACGAACACAGCACGGTGAATCAATGCAGGACTGGTACAATCAGTAGACGAACACAGCACGGTGGCTTAATGCAGGACAGGAACAATCAGTAGACGAACACAGCACGGTGGATCAATGCAGGACAGCAACAATCAGTAGACGAACACAGCACGGTGAATCAATGCAGGACTGGAACAATCAGTAGACGAACACAGCACGGTGGATCAATGCAGGACTGGTACAATCAGTAGACGAACACAGCACGGTGGATCAATGCAGGACTGGTACAATCAGTAGACGAACACAACACGGTGAATCAATGCAGGACTGGAACAATCAGTAGACTAACACAACACGGTGAATCAATGCAGGACAGCAACAATCAGTAGACGAACACAGCACGGTGGATCAATGCAGGACTGGTACAATCAGTAGACGAACACAACACGGTGAATCAATGCAGGACAGGAACAATCAGTAGACAAACACAACACGGTGAATCAATGCAGGACAGGAACAATCAGTAGACGAACACAACACGGTGGATCAATGCAGGACAGGAACAATCAGTAGACAAACACAACACGGTGAATCAATGCAGGACAGGAACAATCAGTAGACTAACACAACACGGTGGATCAATGCAGGACAGGAACAATCAGTAGACAAACACAACACGGTGAATCAATGCAGGACAGGAACAATCAGTAGACGAACACAACACGGTGGATCAATGCAGGACAGGAACAATCAGTAGACAAACACAACACGGTGAATCAATGCAGGACAGGAACAATCAGTAGACAAACACAACACGGTGAATCAATGCAGGACAGCAACAATCAGTAGACAAACACAACACGGTGAATCAATGCAGGACTGGAACAATCAGTAGACAAACACAACACGGTGAATCAATGCAGGACTGGTACAATCAGTAGACTAACACAACACGGTGAATCAATGCAGGACTGGTACAATCAGTAGACTAACACAACACGGTGAATCAATGCAGGACTGGAACAATCAGTAGACAAACACAACACGGTGAATCAATGCAGGACTGGTACAATCAGTAGACTAACACATCGATGGTTGCTGGAACGCGCAGCAAGTTGGTTATGGGAATGCTCCGAATATGGTGACGTCAGTCCGAAACTAAATAATAACGTATGTAACCATTTATTCTTCTCCATTTTCTCATTCTTCGTCTGATTTTTCTTCTTCTTTCTCTTCATCATCTTCCCCAGCGTTCAGTTATCTGAGGCTCATCATATCAAAGATGATCCACTTGTACGAATGTCCTCGCTAGCAGCAGGTGTTCCATAGTTGATCCACTTGTAGGAATGTCTTCGCTAGCAGCAGGTGTTCCATAGTTGATCCACTTGTAGGAATGTCTTCGCTAGCAGCAGGTGTTCCATAGTTGGTGTGCAAGTTGTCTCTCTTGGGCTTAGAATTCTGTTCCTATAAAAATCCCTGTACAGTTCTCATGTTTGAAACCATGTTCTGGGGGTCTGTGCACCGGTTTGTCATGTACACTACGGGGACACATCTTTACAGACGGATCTGTAATACAACACCAAAGGAGTGCATGGGCATTTACAGCACGCTCGGCAGACAAAATAGACAAGGAGGACAGTGGTGCATACGTTATGGCCATGAGAAGCATGACAATGGAGGTGATGGTAGTGACCAGGACATTCATCTGGTTAGAGTCACAAGACTACACCCACGCTTGCATACTAAGTGATTCGATGAGCATGATAAGAAAAGTGGAGGCGGGCTCTGTACGCTTGCAAATGAGTAAAGTCGTTGCAGAAATCCAAAATACGTAAGGTCATCTTTGTCTATGTTCCTGGACATGCAGGAGTCAGAGAAAATGAAAGAGCGTACAGGTTGGCTAGCTGTGCTGTCGTTGAAGACTGTCAACCAATGGATCGGGCATCAGTGCTCTCCAAGATGTGGGAAGGGCACAGGACTTTGACAACCATGAGTCCACATCACTCCTTCGGATGAAAGAGATGGGATTTAAGATGGGCACAGCCAGAAATTAGAAACTTGGTGGCCGTGTAAGAAGACTTATCAACCAACATAGAACTGGAGCCGTCAGTCACTGGACACTGAGGGAATTGCTGAGGAGGGGATCTGAGCATCTATGGACATGTTCGGAGTGCAATGATGATGATCTACAAATAGCTGAATAGCTACGGGGGTACGATATTTTGCTTTCTGTATAGGTGGGCGTTCAGTCTACAGTGCCTAATCGGAGACGGAAGATTGTGGCCTGTTGTGCTGGCTTCAGATTCAGGAATCTGTTAAAATTGATGTTGTCAGCTCGTTTGTGTGTGTGTTTATATTTCTGTGGTTAGTGTTTCTGTTTCCGTCACTGATATCGTGTGATAAAGTGATTATTTCGAGTACCTTGTTTTCCTAGTTTGACTGTCTGTTTATGCCTGACTGTGTCACAACGGGTAGAGACACTTGACAGTGCCACTATATTGATGCTAGATCAGCTCTTTCACAAACGTCTTCATTTAAATAATCCTCTAGTCTGTTTAGGACAACACGTAGATCAGACCTGCAGCAACACGTAGATCAGACCTGCAGCAACACGTAGATCAGACATGCAGCAACACGTAGATCAGACATGCAGCAACACGTAGATCAGACATGCAGCAACACGTAGATCAGACATGCAGCAACACGTAGATCAGACATGCAGCAACACGTAGATCAGACATGCAGCAACACGTAGATCAGACATGCAGCAACACGTAGATCAGACATGCAGCAACACGTAGATCAGACATGCAGCAACACGTAGATCAGACATGCAGCAACACGTAGATCAGACATGCAGCAACACGTAGATCAGACATGCAGCAACACGTAGATCAGACATGCAGCAACACGTAGATCAGACATGCAGCAACACGTAGATCAGACATGCAGCAACACGTAGATCAGACCTGCAGCAACACGTAGATCAGACCTGCAGCAACACGTAGATCAGACCTGCAGCAACACGTAGATCAGACCTGCAGCAACACGTAGATCAGACCTGCAGCAACACGTAGATCAGACATGCAGCAACACGTAGATCAGACATGCAGCAACACGTAGATCAGACATGCAGCAACACGTAGATCAGACATGCAGCAACACGTAGATCAGACATGCAGCAACACGTAGATCAGACCTGCAGCAATATAAGGAAAGTATTTATTTCCGCGAACAGCTGCCTTATTTCGGTGCCGCATGGCATTTTTTAAAGAATGCCTGCTATATCTTTCACTAAGAGTGAAAATGAGTTACAAGAAATGTTAGACATTATAGTGAAAGAAAGAAAAAATAAAGAACTCGTCCTTAATAGCAAAAAGACAGAGGTAATGGTAACAACAAATAAAAAGACATCACCTCAGTGCAAAATAAAGACAAGTGGAACAATATTAAAACAGGTAAATGAATTTAAATATTTGGGAACAATGTTAACCTCAGACGGAAGATGTACAAGAGAGGTGAGATGCAGAATGGCTCAGGCAAAAGCAGCTTTCCAAAAATGAGGAAGATACTATGCAATCCATTTTTGACAATAGAAACAAGAAAAAGAGTTCTTAAATGTTACGTAGAGCCAGTCTTAACATATGGATGCGAGTCATGGACAATAGGACAACAGACAAGAAAATCACTGGAGTCTGTAGAAATGTGATTTTACAGAAGAATGTTGAGAATACCATGGACAGCTAAGAAGAGTAATGAAGGCGTTCTGAAATAGGTCAAAGCAAAAAGTTAGCTAATTTCCAATATTAGGAAGAAACAATCATCATTTGTTGGCCATGTAATGAGAAGAGAATAGCTGGAATATATTGTAACAACTGGAAAAATTGAGGGACGAAGAGATAGAGGGAAGCAAAGAGAAAAGATACCAGACAGCTTAAGAGAATGGCTTGGCAGAAGGTCAACAACAGAAATAATAAATAACTGTTGAGATCTAAAGTTGTGGAGAGACATGATCACCTACGCCAGCAGGCATGACACTTGATAATGATATCTTTTTGATGGTTTCATCGCAGTTTGAAAATGTGTACATCAAATGTACGAATCCAAAGATGTATTTTATTCTGTTGATCAAATGTCTACCCTTCTCAAAAAGAGAAAACTAATATCAGAAGGCGAAAGTCTTTGGCTGCCGTGAGATGAGAAACGAACAACTTGGATATATTGAGACAGCTAAATTAGGTGAAGAAAGAGGGAATAAATAGAGAAAAGCAAAGAGCAAATATGCAAAACAGTATAATATCATGATTTGGCAGGACGTCTGCAATAGATGGATAAGCAGTTATGAGGTCAACAGTTGTGGAGAGACATGATCATCATCATCATCGTGTGCCATACCGGTCGGCGTAGGTGATCATGTCCTTCCACAATCTTCTATCTACAGTGCATCGTATCAGTTCTGTTGTTGACTGTTTTCCATGCCATGACACCAAGCTATCCAGTATTTTCTCTCTTTGTCGCCCGCGATCTCTTTTCCGTTTTATTTTGCCAGTTGTAACCAAGTATTCCAACTTTCCTCTTCTCAAGATGTGCCCGAAAAATGTTGATTGCTTCTTTCTGATGTTTTTTAAGATCTCCCTTTTTGTGTTGGCCTCTTTGAGAACTTCCTCATTGGTCTTTTTAGCTGTCCAGGGAACTTTCAACATTCTTCTGAGAAATCCCATCTCTGTGGCCTTTAATCGTCTTTTCATTTGTTTGTCTACTGTCCATGATTCACTTCCATAGGTCAGAATTGGTTCTATATAGCACCGATGAACTCTCTTTCTCATTTCTATTGACATAGATTTGTTGCACAAGACGTTTTTCATTTTCTGAAATGCTATTTTGGCCTGAGCTATTCTGCTTTTTATTTCTGTGATGCATCTCCCATATGATGTTATTATTGTGCCCAAGTATTTGAAACGTTGCACTTGTTTCAGATTTGTCTCGTTTATTTTTATGCTGCTTGATGGTGGTGATTGTTTCTTCGATATAACCATTACTTCTGTTTTCTTACTATTCAGACTGAGACCTTTCTTGTTGCTTTCTTTTACTATTATGTCTATCATTTCTTGTAGTTCATTCTCTGTCTCTGCTATTAAAGTAGTATAGCAGGAAGGATTTGGGTCGAATTGTGGCGCTAAATTAACAAAGATATATAGGGCGGCGCGCGGCGCGCATAACACGTGCGGCGCAGGGGGAGTTAACCGTGACATCTGGTCCCGGTGACCCCGGAAGTGACCTGTTTATGTCTGCTTAGCCTGTCTGAGTTTGTGTGAAGATCTTGTCAGAGACGCGGCGGGCGGTGTGTTGACCTCTAGTCCCGGTGACCCGGAAGTGACCTGTTTATCTCTGCTTTGTGCTGACTTTGGCGTTCTTCATGTACTTGCTCGATAGTGATAGGTTAGTAGATTATACAACATCAATGAAAAACGATCAATATAAAACAGAAGACAAAGATATATTTTATTCTTTTATTATCTCAATAGGTGTATAACATACAGTGGGTATTATATAAAATTACAAAAATATTTAGTACACTGAGTAAATATATAGTACAAGGATAACATTTATTTATGGCTATGTAGTTGGGTGTCTGCTTAGCTCTATGTCATAAATGAAGCATAAGGGTGAAACAGTTAGAGATCGTTGGTCAGTCTAAGCTGGTAGTGTAAATATGTTCCTCGGTGTTAGTGGTTCGCTATCTCTCTCTCTCTCTCTCTCTCTCTCTCTCGCTATCTCTCTCTCGCTCTCGATCATTCTCTCTCCCTCTCCATCTCTCTCTCTCTCGATATCTCTCTCTTTCACAAGACTTCTCCCTCACTCCTAGACGTCTCTCCTACCATGCCAACTTTCATCCTCTCTCTCGCTCTCTCTCTCTCTCTCTCTCTCTCTCTCTCTCTCTCTCTCCTAACATTCCACCCTCCATCGTACATTTAGCTTCCGTCATAGACTTCCCTCCATTGTAACATTTATTCATTCTCTCCATTTAAACCCATTAGCTCTACTTAGCTCCTCTAAATTTCTCTCTCTCTCTCTCTCTCTCTCTCTCTCTACTATTCCAGCCTAGATTTCCCTCCATTGAAACACTTACTCATTCTCTCCATTTATCCCTATCATCTCGCCTTCCTTCTCTCTCTCTCTCTCTCTCTCTCTCTTTCTCCCCTATCCTCTCTTAGACTTCTAACCTATCAGTCCACCCTCCGCCTCTCCCTTTACCTCCCCCACCCTCCCTCATATTTTTTTTAGCGTCCATCCTATTGTAACACTTGATTATTCTCGCCATTTATACCTAACATCTCGCCTTCTTTCTCATATGCTTCTCTCTCTCTCGCTCTCTCTTCTAACCCCTACTAGACTTCTCTCCTACCATTCTACCTTTCTTCCCCCCCTCTCTCTCTCTCTCTCTCTCTCTCTTTACCTCTCCTAGCGTTCAGCCTTCATTCGTATTTTTACCTTACCGCCAGTGTAACACATTAATAACATTGAATATCAATTACAAAAAGACTTGAAATATCTACTTTTTAAAGAACCAATAAGATAAACATATGAAAAACGAAGGAATAATACAATCGACAAGGCTTAACATACGTACTTTATACACATCACCATTAATACAACTGAAATTCCTTTAATGATAACCTATCACATCGTTATGAGCTAAGAGAAAAACAGAAAAAAAAATTCAACTTACACCGTAAAATATTCCACTACAACACAGACCGCTTGACTGAACAGTACTATGAAAATAAACGTCCGTGAATCAAGCGCGCTTATAACACGAAGTCTCACATCCGACTAGTTTAATCTGGTAAATAAAAGTTAGGAGACAAGGGCAGAAACCTAGGAGGCAAGGGCAGAAACCTAGGAGGCAAGGACAGAAACCTAGGAGGCACGGACAGAAACCTAGGAGGCAAGGACAGAAACCTAAGAGGCAAGGGCAGAAACCAAGGAGGGAAGGTCAGAAACCAAGGAGGGAAGGTCAGAAACCTAGGAGGCAAGGTCAGAAACCTAGGAGGAAAGGTCAGAAACCTAGGAGGCAAGGTCAGAAACCTAGGAGGCAAGGGCAGAAACCTAGGAGGCAAGGACAGAAACCTAGGAGGCATGGTCAGAAACCTAGGAGGCAAGGTCAGAAACCAAGGAGGCAAGGGTAGAAACCTAAGAGGCAAGGGCAGAAACCTAGGAGGCAAGGTCAGAAACCTAGGAGGCAAGGTCAGAAACCTAAGAGGCAAGGGCAGAAACCTAAGAGGCAAAGACAGAAACCTAGGAGGCAAGGTCAGAAACCTAGGAGGCAAGGGCAGAAACCTAGGAGGCAAGGGCAGAAACCTAAGAGGCAAAGACAGAAACCTAGGAGGCAAGGTCAGAAACCTAGGAGGCAAGGGCAGAAACCTAGGAGGCAAGGGCAGAAACCTAGGAAGCAAAGGCTGAAAACAAGGAGGGAAGGTCAGAAATCTAGGAAGCTGTGTTAGAAAACAAGGAGGGAAGGTCAGAAAGGACACACCATTAATACAACTGAAATTCCTTTAATGATAACCTATCACATCGTTATGAGATAAGAGAAAAACAGAAGAAAAAAAAATTCAACTTACACCGTAAAATATTCCACTACAACACAGACCGCTAGACTGAACAGTACTATGAAAATAAACTTCCGTGAATCAAGCGCGCTTATAACACGAAGTCTCACATCCGACTAGTTTAATCTGGTAAATAAAGTTGGACGGCACTATTCCACCCTCGACTAACATCTAGGTTAACCAATCAGAGAGAGGATTTCTATCGGACACCCACCAACGAAATGACTGACCTCTGGATTAACTAATCAGAGAAAAGGATTACTG
Source organism: Megaustenia siamemsis (assembly GCA_032433765.1). Classification (NCBI taxonomy): domain Eukaryota; kingdom Metazoa; phylum Mollusca; class Gastropoda; order Stylommatophora; family Ariophantidae; genus Megaustenia; species Megaustenia siamemsis. The sequence continues at coordinate 59,962,787 of JAVIAB010000046.1, forward strand.
TTATCGTGATAACTGACCTCATTTTCAACTTGGGTTGCTGTCGAGTCTGACGCGTGGGTTACTTTAAATCGAGTCGGCTCTGATACAATCCACCTAGCGGGTCAATGGTGGGAGGAAATAATACAAGTGACGAGTTGTGGCGGTGTACATACCCGAACATACTACTTCTCGTGCGGTTTTGGTGCAGTTTCGGTGCATGTACGTGCACTTTTAGGGTGGGTTCACAGCCACATATACTACTAGCTTTTTGTTGTTTTTTTGATGGAATTTGATATGTAGGGGTGTCAAAAATTATGTGGGAGGTATGCCTTGAGGTTATGTTTCAATTTTTTATCGCTTTCAGGGGCGTAACCCTCAAAATTTTAAGGGGGGTAACAATTTCAAAAGTGATTTTTAAGTTAATTTTTGGTGTGGGGATGTATAAAATAAAGTTTTAGGTAAGCCTACGTGGTAAATTTACGATTTTTATCGATTCCATGGGCGTAACCCTCAAAAATGGTAAGGGGGGTTACAATTTCAAAAGTGATTTTTAAGTAAATTTTTGGTGTGGGGATGTCTAAAATAAAGTTTGGGGTAAGCCTACGTGGTAAATTTACGATTTTTATCAATTCCATGGGCGTAACCCTCAAAAATGGTCCGGGGGTAAAATCCTAAAAGTGGTTTTTAATGTAAATCTTTGTTATGGGGATGTCTAAAATAAAGTTTCGGGTATGCCTAGAGTGAAAATTTACGATTTTTACCGATTTCATGGGCGTAACCCTCAAAAATGCTAAGGGGGTAAAAATCATAAAAGTGGTTTTTTATGTAAATTTTTGCAATGGGGATGTCTAAAATAACGTTTTTTGGACCTTGAATATAACTTTCTACTCGTTGTGTCTAACTATTATGACTATGTGAGTAACTTTTTATTGATTTTTAGGTCGACTTTTTTAGTATGAGCCTAAATTTTTGTGTTCTGGAGGTAAAATGTTAGTGATTTGGCCACTCTTTTTTGGGACTTTGGATGTAACTATCTGTTCGATGTGTCTAACTAGTATGACTATGTGAGTAACTTTTTCTTGATTTTCAGGTCGACTTTTTTAGTATGAGCCTAAATTTTTGTGTTCTGGAGGTAAAATGTTAGTGATTTGGCCACTCTTTTTGGGTTTGGAAGTAACTATCTGTTCGATGTGTCTAACTAGTATGACTATGTGAGTAGATTTTTATGGTTTTGATGTCGCTTTTTTTGAGTATGAGCCTACATTTTTGTGTTCTGGAGGTAAAATGTTAGTGATTTGACCACTCTTTTTGGACTTTGAATATAACTTTCTGCTCGTTGTATCCAACTATTTATGACTGTCATGGAACTCCTGGTATTGCATCAGGGGTCAAAACGCGTTCAAGTAACCCGTCACTTGTATTATTTCCTCCCACCATTGACCCGCTAGGTGGATTGTATCAGAACCGACTCGATTTAAAGTAACCCACGCGTCAGACTCGACAGCACCCCAAGTTGAAAATGAGGTCAGTTATCACGATAACAGTAATCTTTTTCTCTGATTAGTTAATCCAGAGGTCAGTCATTTCGTTGGTGGGTGTCCGATAGAAATCCTCTCTCTGATTGGTTAACCTAGATGTTAGTCGAGGGTGGAATAGTGCCGTCCAACTTTATTTACCAGATTAAACTAGTCGGATGTGAGACTTCGTGTTATAAGCGCGCTTGATTCACGGAAGTTTATTTTCATAGTACTGTTCAGTCTAGCGGTCTGTGTTGTAGTGGAATATTTTACGGTGTAAGTTGAATTTTTTTTTCTTCTGTTTTTCTCTTATCTCATAACGATGTGATAGGTTATCATTAAAGGAATTTCAGTTGTATTAATGGTGTGTCCTTTCTGACCTTCCCTCCTTGTTTTCTAACATAGCTTCCTAGATTTCTGACCTTCCCTCCTTGTTTTCAGCCTTTGCTTCCTAGGTTTCTGCCCTTGCCTCCTAGGTTTCTGACCTTGCCTCCTAGGTTTCTGACCTTGCCTCCTAGGTTTCTGTCTTTGCCTCTTAGGTTTCTGCCCTTGCCTCCTAGGTTTCTGACCTTGCCTCCTAGGTTTCTGTCTTTGCCTCTTAGGTTTCTGCCCTTGCCTCTTAGGTTTCTGACCTTGCCTCCTAGGTTTCTGACCTTGCCTCCTAGGTTTCTGACCTTGCCTCCTAGGTTTCTGCCCTTGCCTCTTAGGTTTCTACCCTTGCCTCCTTGGTTTCTGACCTTGCCTCCTAGGTTTCTGACCATGCCTCCTAGGTTTCTGTCCTTGCCTCCTAGGTTTCTGCCCTTGCCTCCTAGGTTTCTGACCTTGCCTCCTAGGTTTCTGACCTTGCCTCCTAGGTTTCTGACCTTGCCTCCTAGGTTTCTGATCTTCCCTCCTTGGTTTCTGACCTTCCCTCCTTGGTTTTTGCCCTTGCCTCTTAGGTTTCTGTCCTTGCCTCCTAGGTTTCTGTCCTTGCCTCCTAGGTTTCTGCCCTTGCCTCCTATGTTTCTGCCCTTGTCTCCTAACTTTTATTTACCAGATTAAACTAGTCGGATGTGAGACTTCGTGTTATAAGCGCACTTGATTCACGGACGTTTATTTTCATAGTACTGTTCAGTCAAGCGGTCTGTGTTGTAGTGGAATATTTTACGGTGTAAGTTGAATTTTTTTTTCTGTTTTTCTCTTAGCTCATAACGATGTGATAGGTTATCATTAAAGGAATTTCAGTTGTATTAATGGTGATGTGTATAAAGTATGTATGTTAAGCCTTGTCGATTGTATTATTCCTTCGTTTTTCATATGTTTATCTTATTGGTTCTTTAAAAAGTAGATATTTCAAGTCTTTTTGTAATTGATATTCAATGTTATTAATGTGTTACACTGGCGGTAAGGTAAAAATACGAATGAAGGCTGAACGCTAGGAGAGGTAAAGAGAGAGAGAGAGAGAGAGAGAGAGAGAGAGAGAGAGAGGGGGGAAGAAAGGTAGAATGGTAGGAGAGAAGTCTAGTAGGGGTTAGAAGAGAGAGCGAGAGAGAGAGAAGCATATGAGAAAGAAGGCGAGATGTTAGGTATAAATGGCGAGAATAATCAAGTGTTACAATAGGATGGACGCTAAAAAAAATATGAGGGAGGGTGGGGGAGGTAAAGGGAGAGGCGGAGGGTGGACTGATAGGTTAGAAGTCTAAGAGAGGATAGGGGAGAAATAGAGAGAGAGAGAGAGAGAGAGAGAGAGGAAGGCGAGATGATAGGGATAAATGGAGAGAATGAGTAAGTGTTTCAATGGAGGGAAATCTAGGCTGGAATAGTAGAGAGAGAGAGAGAGAGAGAGAGAAATTTAGAGGAGCTAAGTAGAGCTAATGGGTTTAAATGGAGAGAATGAATAAATGTTACAATGGAGGGAAGTCTATGACGGAAGCTAAATGTACGATGGAGGGTGGAATGTTAGGAGAGAGAGAGAGAGAGAGAGAGAGAGAGGATGAAAGTTGGCATGGTAGGAGAGACGTCTAGGAGTGAGAGAGAAGTCTTGTGAAAGAGAGAGATATCGAGAGAGAGAGATGGAGAGGGAGAGAGAATGATCGAGAGCGAGAGAGAGATAGCGAGAGAGAGAGAGAGATAGCGAACCACTAACACCGAGGAACATATTTACACTACCAGCTTAGACTGACCAACGATCTCTAACTGTTTCACCCTTATGCTTCATTTATGACATAGAGCTAAGCAGACACCCAACTACATAGCTATAAATAAATGTTATCCTTGTACTATATATTTACTCAGTGTACTAAATATTTTTGTAATTTTATATAATACCCACTGTATGTTATACACCTATTGAGATAATAAAAGAATAAAATATATCTTTGTCTTCTGTTTTATATTGATCGTTTTTCATTGATGTTGTATAATCTACTAACCTATCACTATCGAGCAAGTACATGAAGAACGCCAAAGTCAGCACAAAGCAGAGATAAACAGGTCACTTCCGGGGTCACCGGGACTAGAGGTCAACACACGCCCGCCGCGTCTCTGACAAGATCTTCACACAAACTCAGACAGGCTAAGCAGACATAAACAGGTCATTTCCGGGTCACCGGGACCAGATGTCACGGTTAACTCCCCCTGCGCCGCACGTGTTATGCGCGCCGCGCGCCGCCCTATATATCTTTGTTAATTTAGCGCCACAATTCGACCCAAATCCTTCCTGCTATACTACTTATTAAGACTGTGTTATCCGCATATCGCAAATTATTTATGTTGTGACCGTTGACTTCAATTCCTTTTTTGTCTACTATTGATCTCATAATATATTCGCTGTAAAGTGAAAACAAATCCGGCGACAGAACACAGCCTTGTCTAACTCCTTGTTTCATGTATTGGAATTGTCCTGTTTGGTTGTTAATTCGTATAGCTGCTGTTTGTTGCCAGTACATGTGTTTTTATGATTCGCAGATCCTTGCCATCAATGTTTAATTTCTCCAACATATTGATTATTTCCACATGCTTTACTTTGTCAAATGTTTTCGTGTAGTCTATAAAGCACATATATAGATCTTTCTTTACCTCTATAGATTTGTATGTCAGTGTTCTTAATATGTATATTGCATTATTGGTGCCCTTTCCTTCCACAAATCCACATTGTTCATCACTTATTTCTGTTTTTATTGTGTTCCTTACACGTCTCATGATGATTCTTAGTAATATTTTCGTCATATGGCTCATGAGACTAATAGTGCGATGGTCTTCACAATCAGTGGCTCCTGACTTCTTCGGTATGGCTACAAAGATAGATTTTAGTAGATCTTCAGGTATGTGCCCAGTGTTATATATGTCATTGAGTAATTTTGTTATGACTTGTACTCCCAGCTCTCCTAATGCATTTATCTCTTCGATTGTTATATTGTCAGGACCTGGAGCTTTGCCTCTTTTCATGTGTTGAATTGCATCCTCCACTTCACTCTGCATTATTGGTGGTCCTGTGTCTACATTTGAATTCTTTAATTCTGGTCTTTCATCATCACAGAGTTGACTGATATACTCTGTCCATCTTTCTATTGTCTTCTCCTGTCCCATTATTATATTTCCTTCCTTTGATTTCACATATCCTGAAACTTTGACTTCTTTTCTTCTTGTTAAATAATTTAACTGATTGTGCATAAATTTTGAGTCTTTCTTTTGTTGTTTTTCCATTTCTTCACATTTCTGTTTTAACCATCTTTGCTTCACTGCACTTGTTTTGGATCTCGTTGTGCAATATTTTGTATGTCCGTTCTTCTTTCTTATGTTTTCTTCTTTCGTCCATTAGTTGTAATATTTCTTCTGTCATCCATTTCTTTTTGTTGATTCTTTTAGTCACTGGTATTACTTCTTTTGATGTTTGCTGAATCGATTGTTTGAGCATTTCCCACTGCTCCTCGATGTCCTGTATTTTCTCAATAGCATTATATCTATTTTGTACTATTGTGCTGTACTTACCACTCATCTGTTTATCTACTCTTAGCATATCTAGTTCTAATTTTATATTTCTTGGTGATTTATGTGCCTTCCGCAGTTTTATTATTATCTTTCCAACTACTGGTACATGGTCACTATTACAATCTGCTCCTGGCCTTGTTTTAACAGATGTTAGCCCATTCCTGAATCTTCTCTGTACCAGTATAAAATCAATTTGATTGTGTACTTTTTTGTCTGGGCTTTGCCATGTCCATAGTCGCCTAGGGTGTTGTTTGAACCAGGTGTTATATATAATCATTTCATGTGTCTTTGCCCAATCTATCAATCTATCCCCTCTGTCATTCGTCTCTCCAAGGCCATGCTCCCCCCCCCCCCCCCAGTCACATTTTGCATTTTAGCGGTTCCTACCTTTGCATTGAAATCCCCTAATAGTTATTTCTTGTGATTTACACTGTTCCATGGTCGCCTCTAGCTCCTCGTAAAAAGTGCCAATGTCTTCTTCTTCGCTATTACTTGTTGGTGCATAAACCTGAATTATGTTGATATCCGTTGGTCTGCCTCTCAATTTTACTAGCAGAATTCTGTCTGATACTGGCCAAAATCCTTTCACTGTTTTGCTTCTTTCTCTCTCTAACATGATGCCTACTCCTCTTTTGTGTGTGATTCCCCCAGACTAAATTACATTTCCACCGTCGCGTTGTAATAATCCTGCCCCTGTCCATCTCATTTCACATAGTCTCAATATGTTCAATTTCATTCTCTTCATTTCTTGGCTGATGTTTTCTAGTTTTCCAACCTGGAATGCTGATCTAATGTTCCAAGTTCCTATTGCTAGTGTCTCTTTATTTTTGATCTTGCATACAGTTGCTTGATGATGATCGGGTGTCACCTGTAGCATATGATGCTCCCTACCGGACGAGGTGGCTGTGAAGTCCCCATTGACATCATTAGCTGTAAATATAAGGTTGTGATTTGTCATGATTAGTCCAGGCAATTTAAGAAGGTAGTTTGCCATTCCTTTCCTTCTTGGCAGTGACTGTACTAGTCGGAGATCGCAGCCATTGTCTCTATACATGAGATCCTCTGCCTGCCATCGCGGCGTGGGGACCATACCCGGCACTACTTGTCGGTTGCTCCCACAACACCATCTACCATCTAGACATGATCACCCAGGCACCCAGGCCAAAACTAATGATCTTTTTTTTATGAAAATAAAATTGGTGACTTGACCCGGAAACAGTTTCTATTGTTGCTTGGCAGCCTCCGGGTCGCCTTTTGACTGAAAACATCAACAATTTGTGGTCGGGTCTTCTTGTTGACTGTGTCCTGGTGTAGTAAAGATTTGATCCAACAAGCTGGAACTCTGACTCTCACTGTATCATTATTGGAAGCTATTACACACGTACGTGACAACATCATTAACTCTATAAAACAAAACCGATATTTTTCCAAAGAAAACAACTTTGAAATTAAATAAATTATTTGATTTGTATAATAATTCGTCATGTGATTATTATTATTCATGAGAGGTCCTGACAATATTATAACAGTCGAAGAGATAAATGCATTAGGAGAGCTGGGAGTACAAGTCATAACAAAATTACTCAATGACATATATAACACTGGACATATACCCGAAGATCTACTAAAATCTATCTTTGTAGCCATACCGAAGAAGTCAGGAGCCACTGATTGTGAAGACCATCGCACTATTAGTCTCATGAGCCATATGACTAAAATATTACTAAGAATCATCATGAGACGTGTAAGGAACAAAATAAAAACAGAAATAAGTGAGGAACAATGTGGATTTGTGGAAGGAAAGGGCACCAATAATGCTATATACATTTTAAAACATTGATAGAAAGATCTATAGAGGTAAAGAAAGATCTATATATGTGCTTTATAGACTACACGAAAGCATTTGACAAGGTAAAGCATGTGGAAATAATCAATATGCTGGAGAAATTAAACATTGATGGCAAGGATCTGTAAATCATAAAAAGCATGTACTGGCAACAAACAGCAGTTATACGAATTAACAACCAAACAGGACAATTCCAATATATAAAACAAGGAGTTAGACAAGGCTGTGTTCTGTCGCCGGATTTGTTTTCACTTTACAGCAAATATATTATGAGATCAATAGTAGACAACAAAAGGAATTGAAGTCAACGGTCACAACATAAATAATTTGTGATATGCGGATGACACAGTCTTGATAGCAAAGACAGGGAATGAACTACAAGAAATGATAGACATAATAGTAGAAGAAAGCAACAAGAAAGGTTTCAGTCTGAATAGTAAGAAAACAGAAATAATGGTCATATCAAAGAAACAATCATCACCATCATGCAGCATAAAAATAAACAAGACAATTCTGAAACAAGTACAACGTTTCAAATACTTGGGCACAATAATTACATCAGATGGGAGATGCATCACAGAAATAAAAAGCAGAATAGCTCAGGCCAAAATAGCATTTCAGAAAATGAAAAATATCTTATGCAACAAATCTATGTCAATAAAAATGAGAAAGAGAGTTCATCGGTGCTATATAGAACCAATTCTGACCTATGGAAGCGAATCATGGACAATAGACAAACAAATGAAAAGACGATTAGAGGCCACAGAGATGGGATTTCTCAGAAGAATGTTGAAAGTTCCCTGGACAGATAAAAAGACCAATGAGGAAGTTCTCAAAGAGGCCAACACAAAAAGGGAGCTCTTAAAAAACATCAGAAAGAAGCAATCAACATTTTTCGGGCACATCATGAGAAGAGGAAAGTTGGAATACTTGGTTACAACTGGCAAAATAAAAGGGAAGAGAGATCGCGGGCGACAAAGAGAGAAAATACTGGATAGCTTGGTGTCATGGCATGGAAAACAGTCAACAACAGAACTGATACGATGCACTATAGATAGAAGATTGTGGAGGGACATGATCACCTACGCCAACCGGTATGGCACATGATGATGATGATAATTCATTATCATCTGAAATAATAATTATATAATTTATGTCTCTTTAGCGATTTAATAAGTAAATAGATTTAGCCATTTTCTAGTGCCTGCTGTCATTGTTTAGCTGAAACATTTGTTTTATGGGGGGGGGGGGGGGGGGCATTGCCTCCCTCCTGTTGCAATGTTTCTTTCTTCTTTGATCAGTTGTTGCAGCAACGCAGGCACTGAGTTCTGAAGTCTTGCAGCAATGCAGGCACTGAGTTCTGAAGACTTGAAGCAACGCAGGCACTGAGTTCTGAAGTCTTGAAGCAACGCAGGAGAAATATTGTAGCAATAATCTAATCTAATTCTGATATCTGTAGAAAATAATATCAGTCTGTAGATGATGCACTGCGGCTACTGTTACTTTAGTCACGTTCATTTTAGTTGTAGCACTATCGTTTCTGGGTGCTGTTAGAAGTCCTGTTGCAAGTCCTAGTCCTAATAAGTTATCATGTCTAATATTAAAAAAGAATGTAAAAAAGTTTCCTGTCACAGAAGATAGATGATAAGGCAGCTTAACCCTTAATTATAATACATCTGTGACTGACATCTTTACAATGTTGTACATAGGTGCTCAGATCCCCTCCTCAGCAAGTCCCTCAGTGTCCAGCGACTGATGACTCCAGTTCTATGTTGGTTGATAAGTCTTCTTACATGGCCACCAAGTTTCTTGTTTCTGGCTGTGCCCATCTTAACTCCCATCTCTTTCATCCGAAGGAGTGACATGGAAAGTCCATCACTATGTTTGGCTACCTCATATCATGATTATTGGCTGTGTTTCCTGAGTCACAGAGGTTGATTGATGTCTATCACCAGGAAATGTCTCAGGTCACAGCAAATAAAAAATGGGAAAAAACAATCAATTTCTTGAAAATTGGCAATTTTTGTTGTTGCAAAAAGATGTATCTCATGAAAAACATCCTTCATTGATACAAATAAATTCAACATTCAGGGATCACCGGAAGTACCAACGATGAAGGTACATGGAGGGGGGTAATGTTTGAACACAGTGAAATATCAAATTTGGAAGAATCTTTGTTTTGATGTGGTAATCTTTACGAAGGTATCATAATCTAGGGCTTATAATAATAAATTGTCCTCAAATTCAAAATTATTGCGTCATTAATTCCAGGAAGTCTCTGATGACAAATGTTGATGGTTGCAAAGGTTTTGACATTTTTGACATTTGAACATCTTAACTGTAAGAAAAGAGCTATAAAAGAACAACACATTTTTGCTGATATAAGAAACAAAATGTAAAAACAAAATGGTTCATGTATGGACTTAACAGAAAATAGTACAACTTGTCTTCAGTCAATAATTATATGTTTATCTTGCTCTGAATTCACAGATATTGAATATTTCCAAATCATCAACAAATTGATCTATTGATTACAGTCAAACATTATTTTTGTCATGTAATTATTAAAATTATAGTACGAGGACTAAACATAGAAAAACATGATAGGGACATAAGATGCTACGTAATAAAGCTAGTTCCTAGTGGACAATTGACTTTTAATGAAGTATCTTCTCTCTACTGATTTTTCCTGCCATGAAGAACTATAGTGGTTGAGAAGAAAGAGACAGACCTGGCGTACTCTCTCTATATATTTCTAGGTTTAAATATTTCTCAGCCTAAAAGTTTCTAGGTTTAAATATTTCTCAGCCTAAAAGTTTCTAGGTTTAAATATTTCTCAGCCTAAAAGTTTCTAGGTTTAAATATTTCTCAGCCTAAAAGTTTCTAGGTTTAAATATTTCTCAGCCTAAAAGTTTCTAGGTTTAAATATTTCTCAGCCTAAAAGTTTCTAGGTTTAAATATTTCTCAGTTTAAAAGTTTCTAGGTTTGGGAGATGTGTTATTAATTCGGATGATTCCACTGGCACGGGCGGTTGAGCGATTATGGATTTTAATTCATTTGCAGTGATGCCGAGGCCTTCCATAACCAATAACAATAACAAGTTTCTAGGTTTAAATATTTCTCAGTCTAAAATATTCTGCTGGCTGCTCTGTCAACCAACAGTTAACACATTCATTACTAAGGGTTTTAATGTTCTGTGGCCACGCTGTTTTTCTAAATATTTTTTAAAAATTTGAAATAACAGAGATAAAATAAATTAGAATGGATCTAAAACACACATTTTGTTGGGGCAGTGTATTCACAAAGTCTGAAAATCGGGTAACAAGAGAGTCACAAAGTTTTAGCAGAAATAATTGCAAAAATGTTGATCAATTTAAAGCTGCAAATTGTGGTTTTCAGGCTCTGCACGCCGACTAAAAAAGCCATGATTTGCAGCTCGTGGTTTGAAATGTGTTAATGAACAAAGGTGGTTTTCATTGATAATAACTGTTATGATTTACATTTGAATGTCATAGTGTCTGAGAGCATTATATGTGTGTCTATCCTTGTACAGATATATAGCTGTGGGTGAAGGCTATGTCAGATATTGTAGCAGTGTGGGACATAGCCCTGAGTGACGGCATCCATAAGGTGGAATTTGAACATGGAACAACATCCGGGAAACGAGTTATCAGGGTTGATGGGAAGGTATGTTTAGTTTAATCTGCACATTAACTTCATTGCAAATTGAACAGCTCCATAGTGCTCCCCTTCCCATCACCCCCAACAATGTGCAGTACCACTGTTAGAGAAGGTACTGAAGATAGTTTTAGCTCAGATGCATGAAATCCCAGGCACCATTGATAATCTTGAAAAATGGGGTGGTAATTGTGTAGATTTTTATCTCTTAGCAATTGTTGTCCTGGGAACAGCCATATTTGATCACTTCTTTTCAATCTTTAACTACCAGGGGTTTTTAACATGTTGAGAGTGTACATGGGACATCCTATATTGTTATCTTTATCTGAGAGGGCTAGACATCATATCTCTCTACCAAGAGAGGACTAGACATCAGATCTCACTACCAAGAGAGGGCTAGACATCAGACCTCACTACCAAGAGAGGACTAGACATCAGATCTCACTACCAAGAGAGGGCTAGACATCAGACCTCACTACCAAGAGAGGACTAGACATCAGATCTCACTACCCAGAGAGAGCTAGACATCAGATCTCACTACCCAGAGAGGGCTAGACATCAGATCTCACTACCCAGTGAGGGCTAGAGATCACATCTCACTACCCAGAGAGGGCATAACATCAGATCTCACTACCCAGAGCGGGCATAACATCAGATCTCACTACCCAGAGAGGGCTAGAGATCAGATCTCACTACCAAGAGAGGGCTAGACATCAAATCTCACTATGAAGAGAGGGCTAGACATCAGATCTCACTACCAAGAGAGGGCTAGACATCAGATCTCACTACCAAGAGAGGGGTAGACATCAGATCTCACTACCCAGAGAGAGCTAGACATCAGATCTCACTACCCAGAGAGGGCTAGAGATCAGATCTCACTACCCAGAAAGGGCATAACATCAGATCTCACTACCCAGAGAGGGCATAACATCAGATCTTACTACCAAGAGAGGGCATAACATCAGATCTTACTACCCAGAGATATCCACAGGTTTGAATAGGAACATTTGCACTGCTTGTGGTAAGAGTTAAACTAAAGGCATTCCTGTCCAGGGGCCAACATCTTACCTCTAGACAAGCCAGTTCCCTAAGTCTTCCGTGTGGGAAAACAAGAGTAGAGTCAGTTCATGGTTGAGCTTGGAACATCAGTAGGGTCATGAGTTGTCAGGGTTGATGGAAAGATGAGTGTAGAGTCAGTTCATGGTTGAGCTTGGAACATCAGTAGGGTCATGAGTTGTCAGGGTTGATGGAAGATGAGTGTAGAGTCAGTTCATGGTTGAGCTTGGAACATCAGTAGGGTCATGAGTTGTCAGGGTTGATGGAAAGATGAGTGTAGAGTCAGTTCATGGTTGAGCTTGGAACATCAGTATGATCATGAGTTGTCAGGGTTGATGGAAAGATGAGTGTAAAGTCAGTTCATACTTCAAAGTTTAAACTTTGAAATCTTCTGCCCTTCGTGCTGTTTGTTACTTTTTCTGTTGAATCTTCTCCAAGGTTACTTTTTCTGTTGAATCTTCTCCAAGGTTACTTTTTCTGTTGAATCTTCTCCAAGCTAGAATGTCAGATTTATCAAAGATTTTCTCTCTGAGTTATCATGTTGCAGTGTAACTGACTAGTAGCTTTCACTTAGCATCAGGGCCACAGAATCATGCAACATATGATCAGTGATGTCTCTTTATTACAACTTCATGATCTCTGTGTTTCCACCTGTCAGAGTCTTATCTCACTTTATAGGGATATGTGAGACAAGGAATTTCTGGGAAGTTCACATAAAAGAAACAGTCTTTCTAATCCTGAAACTATTGATGTTGTTGGAAAGAGATTCCTTGGGTTTGATCGTACATCAGGCAGTCTCCATGGTGTTTTTGATCAGTTGAGACAGATATGGAAACAATGTTGAACGATATTAAATAAAAAATTAAAATTTTCAACTCTAATATCAAGTCTGTCTTATTATATGGCTGTGAAACATGGAGAACAATAGAACTTATAAACTCACAGATACAGACCTTCATTAACGGTGCTTGTGCAGAATAAAAGGATGGAAATGGTAAGACAAAATCACTAACATAGAATTATGGGAAAGTACCAGTCAACAAAGAGGTACAACAAAGATGATGGGGCTGGATAGGATACATACTGCAGAAGCCAACTGAGAGTATTACACAACAGGCCTGGTCTGGTCATCCCCAAGGGAAGAGACAAAGAGGAAGACCAAAATATTCTTGGAAAAGACAGAAATGACATTGGTTGTGAATTTTGTCAAGGTCTTCTGGTGCAATCAGAAAAGAGATTGAGTGTCAATGGGCACTGAGTACAAAGGTAATTGTTTCTACATGTCAGAAATAAAACATCAGAGAAAATGGCTGATTTTCATTGAAGTGAACTCTCAGTTTGGAGATGATATTTGGAGAAGTGGAAAGTCAGGATATCCATGGATGAGAGCATATGCTGAGAGGAGAACACACAAATAAAACTGCTCACATCACAACAGAGCAATCATTCAAAGATATGGTCTATGGTAATGATAGACAATTGGTTCATATTGTTTCATTTATAGTTGGAAATTAATTCTTTTATAAAAAATGTCCAGAGGTGTTGGTGTTCAGCCTAATTTAAAATTATTATTTATGTGTCAAAAGGATCTCCAAGTTTAAACATACATAGTGTATGTGTGGAGTCTCCAAGTTTAAACATACATAGTGTAATGTATGGAGTCTCCTAGTTTAAACATACATAATGTATGTAGGAGTCTCCAAGTTTTTGCCGTCTCGTGACTAAAACAAAGGTTTCACATTTCAGTTTATAACATTGGTTGTTGTTTGTTTCACTAACAGGAAATCTACCGCCATGACTGGATGTTTAAACTAGTGGGAAAGGAAACATTCCAGGTTGGCAAGGCTGTGTGCTGCATCACCATCGATGCTGTCAGTGGTTTTGCTTACGAGTACACCCTTAGTGTCAATGGGAAGTCACTCAAAAAGTTTCAGGAGAATCAAAGCAAAATCATGAAATCGTGGGTTCTTTACATTGCTGGAAGTGACACTCGGGTTGTTTTAGGTAAATACTTTGTCTTCCTAGGACCTCCATAACTTTATTCTTTACTTCCTTTTTCTTTCTTTCCTGCTTCTATTCCTTTCAACAAGACTGAGTTGCTTCTTTCCCCTTGTCTGTTCCAGGTTTAGAACAAACGGTATCCAACTATGTCCTAGTTAACGCTTGACCCCAATCTCTGTGCCCTGTCAGAGGACATAGTTTCAGGCATTCACATGAGTACACTGGGAGCTATGATAGTACACTGGGAGCCATGATAGCTCACTGGCTACTGGACTACAAAGGACAAGAGGTCAGGTTTAATCCTGATCAACGGCTTTCTGTTTCACCCAACCTTAAATGAGTACATTACCATGACCACATGACCCCAGAAATAATGTCTGTCAAAGTTATGGTCATTAACACCATATTCCCTATACACATGATCATTGTTTCTGGTCAACAGCATGAACAAACTTGTTATTAGTCCTATTTTTTTAAAAATTTATACCACACATTTCCCTATCACCAGATATTATTTGTTCTAAACTTCACATTTCCAATCACCAGATATTATTTGTTCTAAACTTCACATTTCCCTATCACCAGATATTATTTGTTCTAAACTTCACACTCGACAAATCTGGATTAATGCTAACAACAAGCGCAGACATAAAAGCCCGTTGGGCGGAACACTTCAAAGAAATTCTTAACCGTCCACTACCTCACAGTTTAATAGATTTTGAAGCTGAAACACCAGCAGCAGAATTAGATGTAAATTTAGATGACTTCACCTTGAGTGAAATAGAAACCACCTTAAAGCTAATGACCAATAACAAGGCTGCTGGAGAGGATAAGTTAACAGCTGAGATCCTCAAGGCAATTGATAGCCATAATTTAATCTATCTATTGACCTTTCGAGCCGTAACCGGCCCATAGGGCGTAGACCAAGATACACCTTCTCCTATATGAATTTTTGTTCTAGCAGTTTTCTTTTAAAGATATTTTATCAAATCTCGCCATCTGTCTCTGTTCTGTGCAAGCAGTTCTATCTCATTGAGGGAGCCGATTCCTGCTGCTCTTGCCTCTCTCATCAATGTTCTTCTCAGTGTCTCCCTGGGTCTTCCTCTTTTTCTTTTACCTGTTGTTTCCCATATGAGGGCTTGCTTTGCTATTCGATTATTATCTCTTCTCATCACATGTCCAACGTATGACCATCGTCTTTTCTTTATTACTGAAGATATTAGTGGTTGATTGGCGATTTCTCTAATTTCCTCGTTTGTTTTGAATTCGTTCCATTCTATACCAAGTATTTTCCTTAGGCATTTATTTTCGAATGCGTTCAACTTTGTTTCTATATCTCTTGTTGTTTTCCAGCTTTCACACGCATACGTAAGGGTTGATAGTACATTTGATTTGAATAGCCTAAGTTTTGTGTTTGTGCTAATGAGTTTTGATTTCCACAACTTTTCAAGGCTTCTGAAAGACATTGCTGCTTTAGCCAGTCTGATTCTAATTTCTTTGCTCGTATCCCCTTCTCGATCAATGTGACTTCCAAGATAGATGAAGTGATCGATCTCTTCTACTGGTTTGTTTTCCATGTATATTTTGTCACTTGTTGGAATTAAACTTTTCATGACTTTAGTCTTTTCATGATTGACCTCAAGCCCAATTTTGCTGGCTATTGATGATAGTTCATTTGTGTTTTCCTGCATCGTTTTTATCTGATTGCTGATGAGAACTATGTCATCAGCAAAGTCCAGGTCCTCCAAATGGTCTCCTTGTATCCATTCGATGCCTTTATTACCAGTGCAGCATTTCTTCATTATGAAGTCCATAACAATTCCAAATAACAAGGGCGATAAAATACATCCTTGTTTAACCCCAGTTTCTATTGGGAAACATTCGCTCAGTCCTTCCTCTGTTCGAACTGCACATGTGTAACCATCATACATGTCTTTGATAATATTTATGATTTTTGATGGTAAGCCATATTGCTTCAGAATTTTCCACAAAGAATCTCTATGAATACTATCAAATGCTTTTTTGAAGTCGATGAAGTTAAGTACAAAAGGTTTTTGCTTTTCAATGTGTTCCTCCAATATAAGTCGTAGAGTGAAAATGTGGTCAAGACAGCTTCTCCCTTTTCTAAACCCAGCCTGTTCTTCACGCATTACTGTATCTATTGAATCCTTTATTCTATTTAGGATGATTTTACAGAATAATTTTGAGGCAACTGACAAAAGTGTCACGCCTCTCCAATTGTTACAATCTCTAAGATTGCCCTTTTTTGGGATCTTAACAATGATTCCTTTTTTCCATTTATGAGGCGTCTTCTCTGTTTTCCAAATGATGTTGAACATAACATAATTTAATACATCTCCAAAAAATGTTCAACATCATTTGGAAAACAGAGAAGACGCCTCATAAATGGAAAAAAGGAATCATTGTTAAGATCCCAAAAAAGGGCAATCTTAGAGATTGTAACAACTGGAGAGGCGTGACACTTTTGTCAGTTGCCTCAAAGTTATTCTGTAAAATCATCCTAAATAGAATAAAGGATTCAATAGATACAGTAATGCGTGAAGAACAGGCTGGGTTTAGAAAAGGGAGAAGCTGTCTTGACCACATTTTCACTCTACGACTTATATTGGAGGAACACATTGAAAAGCAAAAACCTTTTGTACTTAACTTCATCGAATTCAAAAAAGCATTTGATAGTATTCATAGAGATTCTTTGTGGAAAATTCTGAAGCAATATGGTTTACCATCAAAAATCATAAATATTATCAAAGACATGTATGATGGTTACACATGTGCAGTTCGAACAGAGGAAGGACTGAGCGAATGTTTCCCAATAGAAACTGGGGTTAAACAAGGATGTGTTTTATCGCCCTTGTTATTTGGAATTGTTATGGACTTCATAATGAAGAAATGCTGCACTGGTAATAAAGGCATCGAATGGATACAAGGAGACCATTTGGAGGACCTCGACTTTGCTGATGACATAGTTCTCATCAGCAGTCAGATAAAAACGATGCAGGAAAACACAAATGAACTATCATCAATAGCCAGCAAAATTGGGCTTGAGGTCAATCATGAAAAGACTAAAGTCATGAAAAGTTTAATTCCAACAAGTGACAAAATATACATGGAAAACAAACCAGTAGAAGAGATCGATCACTTTATCTATCTTGGAAGTCACATTGATCGAGAAGGGGATACGAGCAAAGAAATTAGAATCAGACTGGCTAAAGCAGCAATGTCTTTCAGAAGCCTTGAAAAGTTGTGGAAATCAAAACTCATTAGCACAAACACAAAACTTAGGCTATTCAAATCAAATGTACTATCAACCCTTACGTATGCGTGTGAAAGCTGGAAAACAACAAGAGATATAGAAACAAAGTTGAACGCATTCGAAAATAAATGTCTAAGGAAAATACTTGGTATAGAATGGAACGAATTCAAAACAAACGAGGAAATTAGAGAAATCGCCAATCAACCACTAATATCTTCAGTAATAAAGAAAAGACGATGGTCATACGTTGGACATGTGATGAGAAGAGATAATAATCGAATAGCAAAGCAAGCCCTCATATGGGAAACAACAGGTAAAAGAAAAAGAGGAAGACCCAGGGAGACACTGAGAAGAACATTGATGAGAGAGGCAAGAGCAGCAGGAATCGGCTCCCTCAATGAGATAGAACTGCTTGCACAGAACAGAGACAGATGGCGAGATTTGATAAAATATCTTTAAAAGAAAACTGCTAGAACAAAAATTCATATAGGAGAAGGTGTATCTTGGTCTACGCCCTATGGGCCGGTTACGGCTCGAAAGGTCAATAGATAGATAGAAACTTCACATTTCCCTATCACCAGATATTATTTGTTCTAAACTTCACATTTCCCAATCACCAGATATTATTTGTTCTAAACTTCACATTTCCCAATCACCAGATATTATTTTGAAAAAGAGTATAGAAGGGGTATGGTGGAAACAGGCTATAGCAATAGTAAGTTTGAAACAGGAGATAGCAGCGATAGGAAATTAGTGAGTGAAAGGCAGAATGTAAACAAAGGGGGGATAATTAGGAAGGAGAGCTGATAGGTGTTCAAGGCTCGAGAAGGGAGTGAGTAAGCAAGAATCACGGGGGGCAGGAAAAAAGCCAGAGGTGAGTGAACAAAGGAGTAAGTTGAGAAGTTAGTGTTAAGAGATCAGTGTGCGCAAGACAGGTTGGTGAGAGTAGAGTTGTTCACATTCGATTCAGAAGTGTGTTCAGATGCGGACGTCTGTAGAAGTACAGTCGGTACCGTGAACTAGAGAGGTTAGTGAGAAAGTTAGTAGCTATGTTAGTTGGAGGGCGACAGCCACTCAAGTTAGTTGTGTGAGTTTCCTGGAGACTGGACAGTTAGATGTGATTAGTTGTGATGCTAAGTTAAGCTAGGCACAGTAGGGCTGTACTATGAATAACAGATAAATGTTCATGTTACAAATTTCGCAAGGACTTGATTGTGAATCAGGTGGGTACAGCATTATGAGATTTAGGAGATCTGTGTGATCGCCTACATAGGAAGATTGAATATAAATCGTTCCATCGAGACATTAGCAGAGCTTGGAGAGCTCACCACATGTATAGAGACGTTATTCCGATCCTGTGTGATCGCCTACATTGGAAGACTTAATATAAGTTGTTCCACAGAGAACACAGAGACATTTAGCAGAGCTTGGAGAGCTCACCACATGTATAGAGACGTATATATTAATTGTGAGTGTTCTCACCGAAACTTCAGTGAATTAGAGTAGATATAGTCATGGAGAGACTTGACTACGAAGCTGGTAGCTTCTAAGAGCTCAGAGATCTTTGAATCATTGTGAGTATTCAATTTCACCTAGAACAGAAGTTGAATTATTATGAGTGTTCCACTTAGCATAGAACAGAGACTTTGAATTATTATGAGTGTTCTACTTAGCATAGAACAGAGACTTTGAATCATTATGAGTGTTCTACTTAGCATAGAACAGAGACGGTTGAATTAACTGTGAGTGTTTCACTAGCATAGAGCAGAGATGATTGAATTAGTAGTCTTATTCGCACTAGACAGAGATGTTTGAATTAATGGTGAGTGCTAGCACTAAACAAGTGCAGAGACTGTTGTATTAATGTGAAGGTCTCACTCATGTTGAGGAGACGAACAGTATTGTGCATTGAATGTGTTGTCAGTGCGAGAATCAAGCCGGAATGAGAGGTCACCATAAGAGTGACAGTGGACATTTTGTAAATTTCTGGGAATGGATTGTCTGTGTTTAATAAACGTTTAATTGTTGACTTCCATGGTGTTGAAACATGCTTGGAAATGCTAGCTGTGTTCTTATTGTCTTGTCCTGACGACGAACGGATTAGGGTTGTCCTGACCCATAGATTGAACAGCGCGAAGTACTTCTAACGGTCAACAGGTAGTCAAGTCGTTTGGCCAGCGCAAACGGCTGGTGTCCAAGAAGCGGGTAGGATTCATAAGGGGCTCAGATCTCAACGAGCTTCTGTCCAGATATCCACACAGGAAAGTCGAAGGAGAGTCAGACCGCCATTAGCGGTGTGACGTGTTCTTACAGTCAAGCAGGGGATGGCTCAAAATGTAGTGAGCTGTCTGTGTGCATCTTCTGTGTAAAGTGTATAGGAGGCAAGGCGTGGCAAGTCCTTCCAACAGTGAAGCAGAGAACCAGTCAAGTCAATGCGGGCAAGGGGGACTTGCCTACGACACTTCCGACGGTCCATATCGGCAGTGAAGGAGCGTCACAGGCGAGGCAAGGCCTGCGTCCACCACGTGTAGGGTTACATAGTGGGCGTTGATGTGGTGTTCACCATGTCGCACTAGTGCATAAAGCACAGGGCAGGCTTCCGGGAGAAGTCGTTTCAACTCGTGTGATCACGCCTTCCTGTGTTAATAAACCTGTTACATTATAGGTTAAAAGCCTGCTACAATTTGTTCTAAACTTCACATTTCCCTATCACCATATATTATTTGTTCTAAACTTCACATTTCCCAATCACCAGATATTATTTGTCCTAAACTTCACATTTCCCTATAACCAAATATTATTTGTTATAAACTTCACATTTCCCCATCACCAGATATTATTTGTCCTAAACTTCACATTTCCCTATAACTATTATTTGTTCTAAACTTCACATTTCCCTATCACCAGATATTATTTGTCCTAAACTTTACATTTCCCTATCACTATTATTTGTTCTAAACTTCACATTTCCCCATCACCAGATATTATTTGTCCTAAACTTCACATTTCCCTATCACTATTAATTGTTCTAAACTTCACATTTCCCCATCACCAGATATTATTTGTCCTAAACTTCACATTTCCCTATCACTATTATTTGTCCTAAACTTCACATTTTCCACCACCAGATATTATTTGTCCTAAACTTCACATTTTCCATCACCAGATATTATTTGTTCTAAATTAAAGGAAATCTGCTTAGTAATATAAGGGAACAAATGGAGAGATGGAAAGAGCACTTTGAAGAACTTTTGAATAGACCCAGCTCAAATAATCCTCCAGATATACTACCAGCAGAAGAAGAGTTAGACGTTAACTGTGGAAAACCAAGCAAAGAAGAAATAATGAAAGCCATCAAACTATTAAAATATGGTAAAGCCACAGGACCAGATGAAATTCCTTCGGAAGCCATCAAAGCAGATATTAACACTTCTACCAAGATGTTACATGATCTATTAGATAAAATTTGGGAGAGGGAAGAAATACCTAAAGACTGGAGAGAAGGTTATATGATCAAACTACCAAAGAAAGGAAGTTTACAGGAGTGCACAAATTATAGGGGAATTATGCTACTATCAGTGCCAGGAAAAATATTAGGCAGAATCATTCTGGAGAGACAAAAAGAGGCCATAAAGAAACATTTGAGAGATGAACAAGCAGGTTTTAGGAAGAACAGATCAACAGATATATAAGATATATCTATCTATCTGTCTGTCTGTCTGCCTGCCTGCCTGGTCTGGTCTGGTCTGGTCTGTCTGTCTGTCTGTTGACCTTTCGAGCCGTAGCTGGCCCATAGGGCGTAGACCAAGATACACCTTCTCTTATCTGAATTTTTGTTCTAGCAGTTTTCTTTTAAAGATATTTTATCAAATCTCGCCATTTGTCTCTGTTCTCTGTTCTGTGCAAGCAGCTCTATCTCATTGAGGGAGCCGAATCCTGCTGCTCTTGCCTCTCTCATCAATGTTCTTCTCAGTGTCTCTCTGGGTCTTCCTCTTTTTCTCTTACCTGTTGTTTCCCATATGAGGGCTTGCTTTGCTATTCGGTTATTATCTCTTCTCATCACATGTCCAACATATGACCATCGTCTTTTCTTTATTACTGAAGATATTAGTGGTTGATTGGCGATTTCTCTCATTTCCTCGTTTGTTTTGAATTTGTTCCACGCTATACCAAGTATTTTCCTTAGACATTTATTTTCGAATGCGTTCAACTTTGTTTCTATATCTCTTGTTGTTTTCCAGCTTTCACACGCGTACGTAAGGGTTGATAGTACATTTGATTTGAATAGTCTAAGTTTCGTGTTTGTGCTGATGAGTTTTGATTTCCACAACTTTTGAAGGCTTCTGAAAGCCATTGCTGCTTTAGCCATTCTGATTCTAATTTCTTTGCTTGTATCCCCTTCTCGATCAATGTGACTTCCAAGATAGATAAAGTGATCGATCTCTTCCACTGGTTTGTTTTCCATGTATATTTTGTCGTCTTTTGGAATGAAACTTTTCATGACTTTAGTCTTTTCATGATTGATCTCAAGCCCAATTTTGCTGGCTATTGATGATAGTTCATTTGTGTTTTCCTGTATCGTTTTTATCTGACTGCTGATGAGAACTATGTCATCAGCAAAGTCGAGGTCCTCCAAATGGTCTCCTTGTATCCATTCGATGCCTTTATTACCAGTATGTATAATAGTTGAACAAAGTTTAGAACTACAGTCTCCACTTCATATTGGATTCATAGATTACGAAAAGGGATTTGATAGTTTAGACAGAGGAATGCTTTGGAAGTTGATGGGTCATTGTAGAATCCCCATAAAGTTTATTAACCTGATAAAAACAATGTATGAAGGAACGAAATGTAGTGTGGTGCATGAAGGACAGCTTACAGAAGCATTTGAAATAAGAACAGGAGTAAGGCAGGGATGCCTTCTGTCTCCATTTCTCTTTCTACTGGTCATAGATTGGATTATGAAAATAACTCAAAACAACAGAAAGACCACAATTATGAGAATTAATGCATTTGGCAATAACCAAGTAAAAATAGGAGAAATACCTCTACTAGACGTATCCTGTGTGTTACCGGGGCCTCATTATGAGGGAAGTAAAGAATAGTGACACTGTGACCTTCCAGGCATGTCGTAAGAGGCGACTAAGGAGGTTGATCGATGGCTTAACAAGCTGTCATAGTAAAAAGTATTGTTATGGAAACAGCACCATATATTACGCAGTGATCTCTGCAATATGTGCCAATTTGGCACGCAAGGTTTCTGTTTTTGAGATTGTGGTTCTGCCCTATGTGCCGTCTTCGGCTCGAAAGGACAATAGATAGATAGATAGACGTACAATCTTACATATATCTGGACAGTAATATAGACAAAGAGGGAGGAACAGAAAATGATACCAAAATAAGAATATCAAAAGCAAGAGGAGCTTTTATTGCACTGGGAAACATGGAAGTCCAAAGAAATTAGGTTAAATACTCAAATAAAAATTTTCAACTCCAATGTTAAGTCAGTCTAATTATATGGTTGTGAAACATGGAGAACAACAAAATTGACAATCATGAAGATACAGACTTTCATTAATGGATGCTTACGCAGGATAAAAGGATGGAAATGGCAGGACAAAATCACTAACATAGAATTATGGAAATGTACCAGTCAAATACCAAAATTGGATAAAGAGATAAGCGAAGACGATGGCGCTGGATAGGACACACACTGTAGAAGCCAACTGAGAGTATTACACAACAGGTCCTTTTTTGGAATCCCCAGGTAAAAGACAAAGAGGGAGACCAAGAAATTCTTGGAGAAGACAGATGGAAGCAGAGATGAAGATGATGGGGAAGACATGGAATGATCTTAAAAGAATGGCAAGAAACAGAATGGCTTGGAAAGTGTGTGTTGAAGACCTATGCTCCACAGGGAGCTGAAAGGTAGAAGAAAATATTATTTGTCCTAAATGTCACATTTTCCATCACCAGATATTATTTGCCATAAGTAACTCTTGGAGTCAAAACAAACAAGGAAATGAGAGAAATCGCCAATCAACCACTAATATCTTCAGTAATAAAGAAAAGGCGATGGTCATACGTTGGACATGTGATGAGAAGAGATAATAACCGAATAGCAAAGCAAGCCCTCATATGGGAAACAACAGGTAAGAGGAAAAGAGGAAGACCAAGAGAGACACTGAGAAGAACATTGATGAGAGAGGCAAGATCAGCAGGAATCGGCTCCCTCAATGAGATAGAGCTGCTTGCACAGAACCGAGACAAATGGCGAGATTTGATAAAAGATCTGTACAAGGATTGAAAACTGCCATAATAAAAATTTAGATAAGAGAAGCAGTATCTGGGTCTACACCCTATGGGCCAGCTACAGCTTGAAAGGTCAATAGATAGATAGATGGATGGATGGATGGACGGACGGGCGCACGCACGCATGGATGGACGGACAGAGAGATAGAGAGATAGAACACTTGGATTCTTCCAATATTTTATCCATCAGTTTTGATGTTGATGTGTTGAACATTATCTTCAACATTATATCTCTGTTTGAGTCTGTTGTAGATGAGATATCTCTGTTTGAGTCTGTTGTAGATGAGATATCTCTGTTTGAGTCTGTTGTAGATGAGATATCTCTGTTTGAGTCTGTTGTAGATGAGATATCTCTGTTTGAGTCTGTTGTAGATGAGATATCTCTGTTTGAGTCTGTTGTAGATGAGATATCTCTGTTTGAGTCTGTTGTAGATGAGATATCTCTGTTTGAGTCTGTTGTAGATGAGATATCTCTGTTTGAGTCTGTTGTAGATGAGATATCTCTGTTTGAGTCTGTTGTAGTTGAGATTTCTCTGTTTAACCCTAGATGATGATATTGTCATATCAAATCAATACACACATTTTTGTTGGACAGTTTGCCATGGTCATACATTCCCCTACTCCATGTACCTTCCTAGTTACTACTTCCAGTGACCACTGAGTGTTGGATTTCTTTCTATTGATGTCAGATTTTTTTTTTTTTTATTATAATTGTATAATGTGAAAAATGTTCGCCAATTTGGAAGAAATTGGTTGTTTCTTTTTCCTTTTTCTTGGTGTGACCAGAGAAATTTCCTGGATAAATATTGAACAACTCTTTGTGACTCAGGAAATACAGCTGTTAAAGGAAATACAGCTGTTAAAGGAAATACAGCTGTTAAAGGAAATACAGCTGTTAAAGAAAATACAGCTGTTAAAGGAAATACAGCTGTTAAAGGAAATACAGCTGTTAAAGGAAATACAGCTGTTAAAGGAAATACAGCTGTTAAAGGAAATACAGCTGTTAAAGGAAATACAGCTGTTAAAGGAAATACAGCTGTTAAAGCTGTGAGGTTGCTGAACATACTGACGGACTTACGGTGACCGTACAGAAAGACATTGTAACACATCCGGTCCATGCTGTCAAATTTCATGTCATAAAGCAACGTGAGCCAGGAAATCCAAGTCCCCATGTCTCTCCTAGTGTAAACATACAGCTGTGTGTTAATATTATTTCAAAGAAGATACTATTTTTAGAGCTCCTAATGTTACATTTAAGTAGTAGTAAATTTTACTAAGGTGTCGTAAACACATCAGTCACAGATAGGCATCATAATGTAGGGTTTACATTACCCAAAACTCAGTATTTGTTACCAATTACTAAAAATCTAACCATTTCTACCGAACTTCGATATATTTGTCTTTATCAGAAAAAGATACACTTGATGTTTGGGTCAATGGCCAGAGAATGGAAACAACTGTAAGTTTATTCTGTTTTTATATATAGTCCCAAATGTATTACTTGTCACCATTTGTACCTTGTATTGTTGCCAGTTTGACTTATATCCAGTACCTTACTTCAGAGACTTGCAGTCAACTCTACAATTTGTAGTTTCTCTCTGATGTAGAACTCTGGACCATAACAGGGATCTTGTTTATTGATGTCTCCTTGCTAGGTTAATTTTCTTTATGCTTATCTGCTAGTGGGAGCCGTGATAGCTCAGTGGTTAGTGAGCTGGACTACAAAGGACAAGGGGTAGGGTTTGATCCCAACCGACGGCTTCCGGGTTCACCCAGCCTTAAATGGGTACCTGATTTTTTTCTGGGAAAGTAAAGCAGCACGGTCGTAATACCGACCACATTACCCCAAAAATCATGTGCTGAAGGTCTGTAAAAGTGATGGCCACTAACACCATATTCCCTATACGCCACTTGTCATGATGGGGGCACTTTAATTTTTTTTTTTTATCTGCTAGTTCAACAAGAGGATTACTGTCCTTTCATCTAATAGAGAATATTACTGCCCTTATACTGCCCAATATTTTTGTATGGTGCAGAAACATGGACATTAGACAAGAAAACAGAACAGAAAATTGAAGCCTTTGAAATGTGGATATATAGAAGAATAGATAGAATTGGATGGAAAGAAAAGAAAACAAACGATGAAGTCTTAAAACAACTAAACATGAAAAGAGAACTACTTAACACAATTAGAACAAGACAAATGCGATTTTTGGGCCATGTTAAAAGACACAGCAGCCGATTACAAGTAATCTTGGAAGGGAAAATACAGGGTAATAGAGGCAGACCAAGACTAACATGGACTAGTAACATCAAAAGATGGACAGTCAGTCCATGACAACCTGTCAAAGCAAGAGACAGAGCACAATGGTGCTCCATGGTAGCCAACCTTCGATGCGGCACTCGATGATGATGATGATGACTGCTCTTTCATCTATTAGAGTAGATTACAGCCCTTGTTAAGATGTACCATAACTCTTTAACTTTTTAATAATTGTGGGACAGAATTGTCTGACTTGAAATGGTGAATCACCACCATCTAGTGTCAGCAAGTTCAAATTTCTTGTGTAGAGCTTTTGTTTCTGCCTGATTGTCACCATAAGTACCAAACAAGGAAATAACCCTAGAGGAAAGACGTGAACTCTACAAGACAATCTTTCTTCTGTCACTGTGCTACCATTGAGCCATCAACAAATGTGTTACCAGGCTGGAAGTAAAGGCTTCCCTTCATGCCTTATGCTGTATCTCTCTCTCTCTCTCTCCTTGTCTAACTGTGTACAGTATTCAAGAAGTTTCTGGTCATGTTATCACTTTTTCTTTCTTGCCAGAACTCCTCTCCTGTTATTCATATTGCTCCCACAATTTTTGTTGTTATGTTTCTGTCATTGGGCCAGACTTGTCGTCCAAGTTCAGCATGGTTGTTGCATGACTGAAGAAGATGTTCTGGAGTCGGGGCCCCCTACTTTAGTAGCATCTATCAGTGTGGGTTATTGGTAGCTGTGTTCTGGAGTCTGGACCCCTTCCACAGGGGCATCTATCAGTGTGGGTTATTGGTAGCTGTGTTCTGGAGTCTGGACCCCTTCCACAGGGGCATCTATCAGTGTGGGTTAGTGGTAGCTGTGTTCTGGAGTCTGGACCCCTTCCACAGGGGCATCTATCAGTGTGGGTTAGTGGTAGCTGTGTTCTGGAGTCTGGACCCCTTCCACAGGGGCATCTATCAGTGTGGGTTACTGGTAGCTGTGTTCTGGAGTGCAAATAATGATCTTGGTGTGCCTTGGTAGCAGGTGTATGGGATTCTTCTTCTTCTTAATCTGCTGAACACTGATCATAGGACACCAACAAGAGGTTTCCACCCATAATAGGACACCAACAAGAGGTCTCCACCCATCATATACACCAACAAGATGTCTCCACCCATCATAGGATACCAACAAGAGGTCTCCACCCATCATAGGACACCCACAAGAGGTCTCCACCCATCATAGGATCCCAACAAGAGGTCTCCACCCATCATAGGACACCAACAAGAGGTCTCCACCCATCATAGGACACCAGCAAGAGGTCTCCACCCATCATAGGATACCAACAAGAGGTCTCCACCCATCATAGGATACCAACAAGAGGTCTCCATCCATCATAGGACACCAACAAGAGATCTCCACCCATCATAGGACACCAACAAGAGGTCTCCACCCATCATAGGACACCCACAAGAGGTCACCATCCATCATAGGACACCCACAAGAGGTCTCCATCCATCATAGGATACCAACAAGAGGTCTCCACCCATCATAGGACACCAACAAGAGGTCTACATCCACAAGAGGCCTCCACCCATCATAGGACACCAACAAGAGGTCTCCACCCATCATAGGACACCAACAAGAGGTCTCCACCCATCATAGAACACCCACAAGAGGTCTCCACCCATCATAGGACACCCACAAGAGGTCTCCATCCATCATAGGACACCCACAAGAGGTCCCCACCTATCATAGGGCACCCACAAGAGGTCTCCACCCATCATAGGACACCCACAAGAGGTCTCAAGAGGTGCCAATGATGTATAGAATATCATGTGTCTATCATTGGAAATGTTATTGATGTATAGAATGTCTTGTGTCTATCACTGGAAATGTCATTGATGTATAGAATATCATGTGTCTATCACTGGAAATGTCATTGATGTATAGAATGTCTTGTGTCTGTCACTGGAAATGTCATTGATGTATAGAATATCATGTGTCTATCACTGGAAATGGCATTGATGTATAGAATATCATGTGTCTATCACTGGAAATGTCATAGATGTATAGAATGTCATGTGTCTATCACTGGAAATGTCATTGATGTATAGAATGTCATGTGTCTATCATTGGAAATGTTATTGATGTATAGAATTTCATGTGTCTATCATTGGAAATGTCATTGATGTATAGAATGTCATGTGTCTATCATTGGAAATGTCATTGATGTATAGAATGTCTTGTGTCTATCATTGGAAATGTCATTGATGTATAGAATGTCTTGTGTCTATCACTGGAAATGTCATTGATGTATAGAATGTCTTGTGTCTATCATTGGAAATGTCATTGATGTATAGAATGTCTTGTGTCTATCATTGGAAATGTCATTGATGTATAGAATGTCTTGTGTCTATCATTGGAAATGTCATTGATGTATAGAATGTCTTGTGTCTATCATTAGAAATGTCATTGATGTATAGAATGTCTTGTGTCTATCACTGGAAATGTCATTGATGTATAGAATGTCTTGTGTCTATCACTGGAAATGTCATTGATGTATAGAATGTCTTGTGTCTATCACTGGAAATGTCATTGATGTATAGATTGTCTTGTGTCTATCACTGGAAATGTCATTGATGAATAGAATGTCTTGTGTCTATCACTGGAAATGTCATTTAAATACAAACCATTCTTAGCAGGTCTGTATTTGGTATGATATTGATGACTTGAGCATGACTGTCATGCTAATGTTTTGCTATATTAGACATCTTGAGCAGGACTATTACAGGTAATGTTTTGCTATATTAGACCTCTTGAGCAGGACTATTATGATAAAGTATTTCTATATTTAGACACCTCAAGCATGACTATAATGGCAATGCCATCACCTCAACATGTTATAGACTCACACTGACTCTTGTTGTACTTATCTTTGTACTTCTTGATAACACATCACATTGACTTTTAGTTTACCAACACAACAGATAAAGTCATGACAGAGTCTTTCTTGAGTATAATTAATGATAATCAAGTTTATTGACTTATAATAATTTCTCATGGCGCGTGGTACACTATTATGCACTTCTCTTAGAGTTAACGTTCGTTAACTCTTGAACGCTCAGAGGTTTACCACCGGTGTTTATTGAACAGTCCATAAGTGCATTTCATACATTTATTAATCATCAGGCAATTGTTTATCAACATTATTCAACTTACGAACTTGTGAAACACAATTCTGGGAATCTTAATAACAATTTCACAACACTAATGTTCATATAAAGTTCATCATACTCTCTATCAAGTCTATCAATACTTCTAAACTGATTTGAACTACAACTTGAAGATTCTACCTCCTAATAACTGGATTCACTTTCTAATCTAACTTTCTACTTGTTCTGACTGTTCAAACTCTAAGTGTCTAATCCTCCGTTCTGAACCTCTTGATCTAACTTGAGCCCTACTGACTACTTAACGTCCTGCCTGATCTTCTCTAACTGTCTCTGTTAAACCTTTTTGTGTTGAAGTTTATATACTCTCCCCACTGCAAGTGCCGAACTCATTGTGGACCCTCCTCTCCAGATGCTATTGCTCTTGCTCTTTTTCGACTCGGCTGTTCGCCAAACTCATCGTGGACCCTCCTCTCCAGATGCTATTGTTCTTGCTCTTTTTCGACTCGGCTGTCCGCCGAACTCATCGTGTTACTGCTATTAACTATTGAGAAGCGGGTAACAACCAAGTTACCTGCTTCCATGCTCATACTAACTCATTCTATTACAAACATATGTCTAAACTAGGAGATTATTTTATTTTCCAGGGAGAGTTTGTCGATGATGGAACAGAGACACATTTTGAGATAGAAAACCACTCTGCCTATATCAAAGCCACAACAACCGGTAAACGAAAAGATGGAGTTGTGCACCAGCTTTTTGTGGATGACACTGAGATCCCTCCAGCGAAGGAATGATGGATGTGTCTGTTGTTGTTGTACTTTTTCTTGCTCACATAATTTTTCACAGCTGCCAGGTTTGAGGTTATCCTAAAATGTACTCAGCGAGCTGTGGTTCACCTGCCAGGTTCGCTCTTGGTGTCTTAATTTGTGTGTGTGTGAGAAATGTTCATAAATAAAATATACTGTTAATGTTCACATCAAATAAATAAAAGAGAACATCTTTTTTCTAAATGATATCACTTGCCCATGTTTGCATTCTGTGTGGCTGGGAGAGGAGTGTGTGAAGACACCACTGTGGGTGAAGGTAGTCAAGTGATGCTTCCTTGATGATTGAAGCTTAAGTTAAAGCTACAGGTGTCAGGAAGTAACAATCCCTTGAAGGTTTGGTCACAAACTTAGGTTAAGGCTACAGTTGTCAGGAAGTAACAATCCCTTGAAGGTTTGGTATCAATCTTAGGTTAAGGCTACAGTTGTCAGGAAGTAACAATCCCTTGAAGGTTTGGTATCAATCTTAGGTTAAGGCTACAGTTGTCAGGAAGTAACAATCCCTTGAAGGTTTGGTATCAATCTTAGGTTAAGGCTACAGTTGTCAGGAAGTAACAATCCCTTGAAGGTTTGATATCAATCTTAGGTTAAGGCTACAGTTGTCAGGAAGTAACAATTCCTTGAAGGTTTGGTATCAATCTTAGGTTAAGGCTACAGTTGTCAGGAAGTGACAATCCCTTGAAGGTTTGGTATCAAACTTAGGTTAAGGCTACAGTTGTCAGGAAGTGACAATCCCTTGAAGGTTTGATATCAAACTTAGGTTAAGGCTACAGTTGTCAGGAAATAACAATCCCTTGAAGGTTTAGTATCAATCTTAGGTAAAGGCTACAGTTGTCAGGAAGTAACAATTCCTTGAAGGTTTGGTATCAAACTTAAGTTAAGGCTACAGTTGTGAGGAAGTAACAATCCCTTGAAGGTTTGGTATCAATCTTAGGTTAAGGCTACAGTTGTCAGGAAGTAACAATCCCTTGAAGGTTTGGTATCAAACTTAAGTTAAGGCTACAGGTGTCAGGAAGTAACAATCCCTTGAAGGTTTGGTATCAAACTTAGGTTAAGGCTACAGTTGTCAGGAAGTAACAATTCCTTGAAGGTTTGGTATCAAACTTAAGTTAAGGCTACAGGTGTCAGGAAGTAACAATCCCTTGAAGGTTTGGTATCAAACTTAGGTTAAGGCTACAGTTGTCAGGAAGTAACAATCCCTTGAAGGTTTGGTATCAATCTTAGGTTAAGGCTACAGTTGTCAGGAAGTAACAATCCCTTGAAGGTTTGGTATCAAACTTGGGTTAAGGCTACAGTTGTCAGGAAGTAACAATCCCTTGAAGGTTTGGTATCAAACTTAGGTTAAGGCTACAGTTGTCAGGAAGTAACAATCCCTTGAAGGTTTGGTATCAAACTTGGGTTAAGGCTACAGTTGTCAGGAAGTAACAATTCCTTGAAGGTTTGGTATCAAACTTAAGTTAAGGCTACAGTTGTGAGGAAGTAACAATCCCTTGAAGGTTTGGTATCAATCTTAGGTTAAGGCTACAGTTGTCAGGAAGTAACAATCCCTTGAAGGTTTGGTATCAATCTTAGGTTAAGGCTACAGTTGTCAGGAAGTAACAATCCCTTGAAGGTTTGGTATCAAACTTAAGTTAAGGCTACAGTTGTCAGGAAGTAACAATCCCTTTCACTTGAAGGTTTGGACACAAACTTAGGTTAAGGCTACAGTTGTCAGGAAGTAACAATCCCTTTCACTTGAAGGTTTGGACACAAACTTAGGTTAAGGCTACAGTTGTCAGGAAGTAACAATCCCTTGAAGGTTTGGTATCAAACTTGGGTTAAGGCTACAGTTGTCAGGAAGTAACAATCCCTTGAAGGTTTGGTATCAATCTTAGGTTAAGGCTACAGTTGTCAGGAAGTAACAATCCCTTGAAGGTTTGGTATCAATCTTAGGTTAAGGCTACAGTTGTCAGGAAGTAACAATCCCTTGAAGGTTTGGTATCAATCTTAGGTTAAGGCTACAGTTGTCAGGAAGTAACAATCCCTTGAAGGTTTGGTATCAATCTTAGGTTAAGGCTACAGTTGTCAGGAAGTGACAATCCCTTGAAGGTTTGGTCACAAACTTAGGATAAGGCTACAGTTGTCAGGAAGTAACAATCCCTTTCACTTGAAGGTTTGGACACAAACTTAGGTTAAGGCTACAGTTGTCAGGAAGTAACAATACCTTTCAATTGAAGGTTTGGTCACAAACTTAGGTTAAGGCTACAGTTGTCAGGAAGTAACAATACCTTTCACTTGAAGGTTTGGTCACAAACTTAGGATAAGGCTACAGTTGTCAGGAAGTAACAATCCCTTTCACTTGAAGGTTTGGACACAAACTTAGGTTAAGGCTACAGTTGTCAGGAAGTAACAATACCTTTCAATTGAAGGTTTGGTCACAAACTTAGGTTAAGGCTACAGTTGTCAGGAAGTAACAATCCCTTTCACTTGAAGGTTTGGTCACAAACTCAAGGTGGTGGCTATAGCATCTCACGGGGCATTATTTGGATCCATGAGGAATAAAGTGGAGAATAGAAATAAAGTCTTGACAAATATCTGTTTATTGTGTTGTAGGAAGACATCACAGGGCAATGTTGTGCGAATGAACATCACAGGGCAATGTTGTGTGAACGGACATCACAGAGCAATGTTGTGTGAACGGACATCACAGAGCAATGTTGTGTGAACGGACATCACAGGGCAATGTTGTGTGAACGGACATCACAGGGCAATGTTGTGTGAACGGACATCACAGGGCAATGTTGTGTGAACGGACATCACAGAGCAATGTCGTGTGAATGGACATCACAGGGCAATGTTGTGTGAATGGACATCACAGGGCAATGTTGTGACAAATTGTCTTTTACATTGGACATGAAATGGTAATGGCATGATATGTGAATGGACATCACAGGGCAATGATATGTGAACGGATATCACAGGGCAATGATATGTGAATGGATATCACAGCATCAGTAACAATACTATATAATAATTTGATATGAATCCAAAGATGTTATAAATGGTGAAAAAACAAAGTATTATAAATAAATGATACAATAGAATATAGCATGTGTAGTTGCCTCTGACAGTCATAGTTGATTATGCATTTTTCAGCACCCCTGGAAATGTTATGTATATATATATATATATATATATATATATATATATATATATATATGTCAATCAAAACCCTTTAGATTCTTTTTGGAGTAAAGGTCACAGACTTATCATCCATCCCTATTCTTGCACATTTTCTCTACTTCTTTCTAGTCTAGGCCACAGACAGCAGTCTCTCCATCCATCCCTATTCTTGCACATTTTTTCTACTTCTTTCTAGTCTAAGCCACAGACAGCAGTCTCTCCATCCATCCCTATTCTTGCACATTTTTTCTACTTCTTTCTAGTCTAAGCCACAGACAGCAGTCTCTCCATCCATCCCTATTCTTGCACATTTTCTCTACTTCTCTCCAGTCTAAGCCACAGACAGCAGTCTCTCCATCCATCCCTATTCTTGCACATTTTCTCTACTTCTCTCCAGTCTAAGCCACAGACAGCAGTCTCTCCATCCATCCCTATTCTTGCACATTTTCTCTACTTCTCTCCAGTCTAAGCCACAGACAGCAGTCTCTCCATCCATCCCTATTCTTGCACATTTTCTCTACTTCTCTCCAGTCTAAGCCACAGACAGCAGTCTCTCCATCCATCCCTATTCTTGCACATTTTCTCTACTTCTCTCCAGTCTAAGCCACAGACAGCAGTCTCTCCATCCATCCCTATTCTTGCACATTTTCTCTACTTCTCTCCAGTCTAAGCCACAGACAGCAGTCTCTCCATCCATCCCTATTCTTGCACATTTTTTCTACTTCTCTCCAGTCTAAGCCACAGACAGCAGTCTCTACATCCATCCCTATTCTTGCACATTTTTTCTACTTCTTTCTAGTCTAAGCCACAGACAGCAGTCTCTCCATCCATCCCTATTCTTGCACATTTTTTCTACTTCTTTCTAGTCTAAGCCACAGACAGCAGTCTCTCCATCCATCCCTATTCTTGCACATTTTTTCTACTTCTTTCTAGTCTAAGCCACAGACAGCAGTCTCTCCATCCATCCCTATTCTTGCACATTTTTTCTACTTCTCTCCAGTCTAGGCCACAGACAGCAGTCTCTCCATCCATCCCTATTCTTGCACATTTTTTCTACTTCTTTCTAGTCTAAGCCACAGACAGCAGTCTCTCCATCCATCCCTATTCTTGCACATTTTCTCTACTTCTCTCCAGTCTAGGCCACAGACAGCAGTCTCTCCATCCATCCCTATTCTTGCACATTTTCTCTACTTCTCTCCAGTCTAGGCCACAGACAGCAGTCTCTCCATCCATCCCTATTATTGCACATTTTCTCTACTTCTCTCCAGTCTAGGCCATTGTTCTTGATGGTTTCCATGACTCCTTTTCTCCATGTATTCCTGGCTTTCCCTGTGGGTTCTACATTGCCTGTCTGCTACGCTGGCACCAGGTTCTCTTAGTGTTTGTCCAGTCCATCTTCATTTTCTATGAAACAATCTGTCGCTTGATTGACCCCTGCCAGTCCATCTATGAAACAATCTGTCGCTTGATTGACCCCTGCCAGTCCATCTATGAAACAATCTGTCGCTTGATTGACCCCTGCCAGTCCATCTATGAAACAATCTGTGGCTTGATTGACCCCTGCCAGTCCATCTATGAAACAATCTGTCACTTGATTGACCCCTGCCAGTCCATCTATTAAACAATCTGTGGCTTGATTGACCCCTGCCAGTCCATCTATGAAACAATCTGTGGCTTGATTGACCCCTGCCAGTCCATCTATGAAACAATCTGTCGCTTGATTGACCCCTGCCAGTCCATCTATGAAACAATCTGTCGCTTGATTGACCCCTGCCAGTCCATCTATGAAACAATCTGTCACTTGATTGACCCCTGCCAGTCCATCTATGAAACAATCTGTCGCTTGATTGACCCCTGCTTTGTTCTTTCCCAGAAATCTTCATTCCCAATCTCATCATACAATCTCATCATACAATCTTATCAGACAATCTCATCATACAATCTTATCATACAATCTTATCATACAATCTCATCATACAATCTCATCATACAATCTCATCATACAATCTCATCATACAATCTCATCATACAATCTTATCATACAATCTCATCATACAATCTCATGTTTGGAATTGTCCTCCAATATTTGTGTACACAAATTTGTTTAGTTGTGTTACCCAATATCCATGTCTGTGAGCCGTACAAGAGGACTGTTTGTACATTTGTATTAGATAGTCATATCTAGGTGCTTGCTTTTATGCTTTTTGCTGCCCATATTCCATTAAGTTGAAAGAAAGCTGTTCTTGCTTTATTTATGTTATGATTAATGTCTCTTTCTGGGAGCCACGATAGCTCACTGTAACTTAGTGAACTGGACTACAAAGGGCAAGAGGTAGGGTTCGATCCCAACCGACGGCTTCTGGGTTCTATCTATCTATTGTCCTTTCGAGCCGAAGACGGCACATAGGGCAGAACCACAATCTCAAAAACAGAAACCTTGCGTGCCAAAATGGCATATATTGCAGAGATCACTGCTTCTAAAATATATGGCCCTGTTTCCATAACAATACATTTTATAATGACAGCTTGTCAAGCCATCGATCAACCTCCTTAGTCGCCTCTTACGACATGCCTGGAAGGTCACAGTGTCACTATTCTTTACTTCCCTCATAATGAGGCCCCGGTAACACATGGGTTCACCCAGCCTTTAATGGGTACCGGATTTTTTTCTGGGAAAGTAAAACGGCACGGGCGTAATACTGACCACATTACCCCAAAAATTATGTGCTGATGATGTGCTTACATGTCTGTAAAATTTATGGTCACTAACACCATATTCCCTATAAGCCACTCGGCATGACGGGGGTACTTTTTAACTTTTTAACTAATGTCTCTTTCTGCTCTAACTCCTCTGTCGATAATGCTGCCAAAAAAATGTAAGGTTATCCACTTCCTTGATTGGCATTCCTTCAATCTCTCCTGCATTGTGGCCTGTGTTGTTACATTTCATTATCTTTGTTTTATCAATATTGATCTGTAGTCCAATTTTGGCAGAGTTTTTTTTTTCAGTTCTTGTGGCTTGTCTTTCTCTTGGTTGTGGCTGTACAACATTATCAGCAAAATCCAAGTCCTTCACTTGGTTCCAGCATGTCCGCTGAATTCCATTTCTTTTACCCTGCCTGGTGATCTTTATAACTCAATCAATCAATCAAACAATTGTCAACAAAAATAAAAAAAAGTAACAACATGCATCCTTGATGCATTCTCATTTCTACTTTGAAACATTCTGTTAGTGACCCACCAGTTCTGCGTTGTCTGAAGATTGGCCACAGGATGAAGACCTTTATCTCTAAGTCTGGATTTCTGAACAGAAGTCTGTTATGCCAAAGTCTCATTGTGAGTACAACTGTTGGATAGGAAGGTTGTTGCGTGTGACAATTTAGGTGAGAGAGTAGAGGCTATCCAAGTAATCCGTCCCTGGGATGATTGTCAATTCAAGGTTCTCCTCGGATTTTATTTGAGGAGGATGTCGGAGCACCCATGGGATTGTCCAGTGATCATGATACTAACAACTTTGTTCCATTCAACATTCAGATACTGTTCTGTAATATATGTGGTCACTTTGTTCTGTTGAACATATAGTCACTACAAACAGTCACTTGATGTAGTCACGTATTGTGTCCTATTCTGCAACTTTCAGTGATGTTGTGATCATCAACACTTTAGAGAATGTGTGAAATCATCCAAAATCCAGTTTGTTACAAACACAGTTGTCATTCACTGGCTTTTTGTGAGTGATGATAAATCAGTGCATCAATGGTGCAGTGATAAGAATGGGTACCTGGCTGATTTGGAGAAAGTAGTGACAGTGAGGAAAAGCACTGGCCACCTAACTTCTTTTACTGCTGTGGCCTAGTATGGGGAAATATTTCATCCCATGAGGACATACGTCAGAGAATGGGCTGGTCTTAACTTTGTTAGTACAGGACAAAGAGCCGCAGACAGCAATTGAGGAGGCTGGTTGCTGTTATCCCAACAACCCTGAGGGTTATGAGATGTGAAGGTAGGTATAATAAACTCCTGTCTATTTAACACAGCTTTCAAATATATTAACGGGAGACTGGGTGGTCTAGATGGAAGGCATCAGACTCTGGTCAGGAAGGTCCTGGGCTCAACTCCCACCACAGGTAGTGGCAGTTAACAAGAAATTGAACCCGTGGTTTCTTTGTGGCTTTAACCTCACCTGGTGCCTAGGTAATGAGATCTGGTGTCTAGCCTTCTCTGGGTAGTGAGATCTGGTGTTTAGCCTTCTCTGGGTAGTGAGATCTGGTGTTTAGCCTTCTCTGGGTAGTGAGATCTGGTGTTTAGCCTTCTCTGGGTAGTGAGATCTGGTGTCTAGCCTTCTCTGGGTAGTGAGATCTGGTGTCTAGCCTTCTCTGGGTAGTGAGATCCGATGTCTAGCCCTCTCTGGGTAGTGAGACCCAATGTCTAGCCCGCTCAGAAAATGTCGAAAAACAGGAAGTCCTGCGTGCATTTGAAGACATTAAAGGATCCTTGCAGTTTAAAGTCGAAAAGAGTAGGTCAAAAATGGCTGACTCCAGGGAAAAATAGTTCAGCAAATCTAGCCATCCATGCCAATGTTATGTGTCTAGCCATCCATGCCAAAGTTATGTGTCTAGCCATCCATGCCAAAGTTGTGTGTCTAGCCATCCATGCCAAAGTTATGTGTCTAGCCATCCATCCCAAAGTTATGTGTCTAGCCACCCATGCCAAAGTTATGTGTCTAGCCACCCATGCCAGAGATGGATGTGTCAGGCTGCTCAGATATTGCTGCTCCATAAACTAGCAACACAATGCATCCAGGGCCACCAAACAGGTGAACAGTAAGAAGAATAAATATATTAAAGATAAAGGCAAGAAGACAATAGATGGGACAGTGATGTCAAGAGATGGACCAGTAGAGGTGATCTGTTAGGGAAGGTAATAGGTCTACAGATAGGAAAGTCTAGAGATGGACCAGTAGAGGTGATCTGTTAGGGAAGGTAATAGGTCCACAGATAGGAAAGTCTAGAGATGGACCAGTAGAGGTGATCTGTTAGGGAAGGTAATAGGTCCACAGATAGGAAAGTCTAGAGATGGACCAGTAGAGGTGATCTGTTAGGGAAGGTAATAGGTCCACAGATGGGAAAGTCTAGAGATGGACCAGTAGAGGTGATCTGTTAGGGAAGGTAATAGGTCCACAGATAGGAAAGTCTAGAGATGGACCAGTAGAGGTGATCTGTTAGGGAAGGTAATAGGTCCACAGATAGGAAAGTCTAGAGATGGACCAGTAGAGGTGATCTGTTAGGGAAGGTAATAGGTCCACAGATGGGAAAGTCTAGAGATGGACCAGTAGAGGTGATTTGTTAGGGAAGGTAAATAAGACTGAGCAATCAACATTTCCTATGACATCACTCCCATGTCTGCAACAATCAACACTCCAGCAACCATTACTCTCATGATACAGCTGCAACAATCAACATCCCAGCAACCATCACTCCCATGATACAGCTGCAACAATCAACACTCCAGCAACCATCACACAACTGCAACAATCAACATCCCAGCAACCATGATTCCCACGACACAACTGCAACAATCAACATTTCCAATGACAGACACTCAAACAGTAACACAGACAAAAGAAACTATAACAAAATAACAAAACATGCTCTCAAGTAACAAAACATGCTCTTAAGTAACAAAACAGAGATCTCATTCATGGGAGACAGAGTACTTTATTAACTCTGGTAATAAAAGAATGCAAATATGACTGGTCCATTTCTCCGTGCATCAGAACTGACAAGGAACATCCACAACAAATATTTCCATTTAAAAACAATGAATTTATTAATCTGATGGTTGCTTCCACTCAAACGTCCTGGCTAGGAGACCGTGGTGTTTGATTGGTTAGTCTACTGTTTACAAGTTGTCTGCATTTGATTTCTAAAAATAGCACAACCCTCTTCCACACCAGACTTTATGATTCTGCAACATCTGAAAATGGGTACCAAAGATTTTCTCTGGTAAGGACATCCTGGCATATCACCTATCAATGTGCCGCTGGTTGTTGAAAATATATGACACTAACAGTGTGTTTCCTAGAAATAGCACCAGAAGTAATGGAAAGTCAGGGTGACATCCGGGCTTGAATTACACCTGGAGTTTCTGGTGGTGTCAACAGTGACTGGTAAGTTCACTTTGTGATACCAACCAAAATGTGATACATCCAGCTGATGGATCAGTAACCAACCAACCAAAATGTGATACATAGCTCAGGGCAAGTGCCCACCAGTTGATGGACCTGCCAAACTTTGACCAACATTATTCTAACATTCATCCAGACTATGGAAATGCAAGC
This sequence comes from Megaustenia siamemsis, assembly GCA_032433765.1. NCBI lineage: Eukaryota > Metazoa > Mollusca > Gastropoda > Stylommatophora > Ariophantidae > Megaustenia > Megaustenia siamemsis. Next base: position 60,002,161 of record JAVIAB010000046.1, read on the forward strand.
CAAAGGTTTTCTCTTTTGAAAGCAGGCAGCCCGGTGTACTGCTGTCCACAATGACAAAAGAGCCACTTTGGCAGTCATGGAACAGTATTCCCCGACACAGCACGATGACTGCTCTGTGGGACTTCAGCCTGTTACTTGAGCTAATGCGAAGGTAGCAGCAAAATACAAGTGAACTCAACTTATGGAGAAATAAAGGCCATACAACAAAAAAATTTAAAAAATGACGTTCTCATCCAAGCCAATAATTATAAATTAGATGGACACAATGAACAAATACAGAAAATGTAATTTTCAAAATATGGCTTGTTCTGTGAGGTGACAATCTGAGAATTGCTGAATGAAAGGGTTACTGTTGCTGAATGTAAGATCTGCTCAGATTTAAACTTGGTTCACATGGGAGACTACAATTGTGTTTGATAACATCCACATCATTACTTGTGTTTTACAACTGATGACATCCATCCACATCATTACTTGTGTTTTACAATTGATGACATCCACATCATTACTTGTGTTTGACAACTGATGACATTCACATCATTACTTGTTTGTTGTCTGTCAAAACGATCATGAAACTGAACTAGATGATTGTGTATTTCCATTTCAACTTTTCTTTAAATACTTTATTTCCCAGGGCATTAGTTGACCCTAAACCTGATGTTATTGTACTTGTGATTGGTCAGTTTCACTTCAACAAAAGAACATACATTGTTGTCGAATGGCAGCTTCAAAACACAATTTTGTTACATGCCATTCAAGATTATAACTGGTGACATTTCTGTCACAAAATGGCCACCATATATATAGGGAACCTCTTGACACTTTTGTAGACAACTAGTAAGTTTGATTTAGTCAACAGATTATCGTTATTCTTCTATCTTTTTTAGCTCCCTGTGGAGCATAGGTCTTCAACAAACACTTTCCAAGTCGTTCTGTTTTTTGCCATTCTTTTAAGATCATTCCATGTCTTCCCCATCATCTTCATCTCTGCTTCTATCTGTCTTCTCCAGGAATTCCTTGGTCTTCCTCTTTGTCTTTTCCCCTGAGGATTCCAAAAAAGGGCCTGTTGTGTAATACTCTCAGGCTGCCATGAGTACAAGCTGATCTGTTCACATCAGGACCCTTCTCACTTTGTTGAAAGGGAACACCTGTAGGTTGCCATGAGAACAAGCTGATCTGTTCACATCAGGACCCTTCTCACTTTGTTGAAAGGGAACACCTGTAGGCTGCCATGAGTACAAGCTGATCTGTTCACATCAGGACCCTTCTCACTTTGTTGAAAGGGAACACCTGTAGGTTGCCATGAGAACAAGCTGATCTGTTCACATCAGGACCCTTCTCATCACTTTGTTGAAAGGGAACACCTGTAGGCTGCCATGAGTACAAGCTGATCTGTTCACATCAGGACCCTTCTCACTTTGTTGAAAGGGAACACCTGTAGGCTGCCATGAGAACAAGCTGATCTGTTCACATCAGGACCCTTCTCATCACTTTGTTGAAAGGGAACACCTGTAGGTTGCCATGAGTACAAGCTGATCTGTTCACATCAGGACCCTTCTCATCACTTTGTTGAAAGGGAACACCTGTAGGCTGCCATGAGAACAAGCTGATCTGTTCACATCAGGACCCTTCTCATCACTTTGTTGAAAGGGAACACCTGTAGGTTGCCATGAGTACAAGCTGATCTGTTCACATCAGGACCCTTCTCATCACTTTGTTGAAAGGGAACACCTGTAGGCTGCCATGAGTACAAGCTGATCTGTTCACATCAGGACCCTTCTCATCACTTTGTTGAAAGGGAACACCTGTAGGTTGCCATGAGTACAAGCTGATCTGTTCACATCAGGACCCTTCTCATCACTTTGTTGAAAGGGAACACCTGTAGGTTGCCATGAGTACAAGCTGATCTGTTCACATCAGGACCCTTCTCACTTTGTTGAAAGAGAACACCTATAGGTTGCCATGAGTATAAGCTGATCTGTTCACATCAGGACCCTTCTCACTTTGTTGAAAGGGAACACCTGTAGGCTGCCATGAGTACAAGCTGATCTGTTCACATCAGGACCCTTCTCATCACTTTGTTGAAAGGGAACACCTATAGGTTGCCATGAGAACAAGCTGATCTGTTCACATCAGGACCCTTCTCACTTTGTTGAAAGGGAACACCTATAGGTTGCCATGAGAACAAGCTGATCTGTTCACATCAGGACCCTTCTCACTTTGTTGAAAGGGAACACCTATAGGTTGCCATGAGAACAAGCTGATCTGTTCACATCAGGACCCTTCTCATCACTTTGTTGAAAGGGAACACCTGTAGGCTGCCATGAGTACAAGCTGATCTGTTCACATCTTAAGAAACACCTTCTAACATCAACATTTCCTCTTAGACTCAAGGTGTAGACTTCTGGTTTTAGACATCAGTTAAAAAGTCAAGTACCCCCGTCACGCCAAGTGGCATATAGGGAATATGGTGTTAGTGACCATAAAATTTACAGACCTTCAGCACATGATTTTTGGGGTAATGTGGTCGGTATTAAGCCCGTGCCACTTTACTTTCTCAGAAAAAAATCTGGTACAAATTAAAGGCTGGGTGAACCGGAAGCCGTCGGTTGGTATTGAACCCTACCTCTTGTCCTTTGTAGTCCAGTTCACTAACCACTGAGCTATCATGGCTTCTTCAGACATCAGTAATGCTTTAATAAAGCCCTGGTCAGTTTGACGTCAACAGAGATATGGTTTAGCTCTAGTTACAGACATCATCATCATCGAGTGTCATTTCCGCAACGAAGGTTGGCTACCATGGAGCACCATTCTGCTCTGTCTCTTGCTTTGATGGTGCAGGTTGTCTAGGCTGATTTGTCCATCTTTTGATGTTACTCATCCATGTTAGTCTTGGTCTGCCTATTTTACCTTGTATTTTCCCCACCAAGATTGCTTTTAGTATGCTGTTGTGTCTTTTAACGTGGCCGAAAAATCGCATTTGTTTTGTTTGAATTGTGTTTAGTAGTTCTCTTTTCATTTTTAGTTGTTTTAAGACTTCATCGTTTGTTTTCTTTTCTTTCCATCCAATTCTACCTATTTTTCTGTATATCCACATTTCAAAGGCTTCAGTTTTCTGTTCTGTTTTCTTGTCTAGTGTCCATGTTTCTGCACCATATAGGAATGTTGAGAAGATATAATATTTTGCTATTCTTAGTTTTAGCCCTAGTGTTATTTGTTACAGACATCAGTAAATAAAGCCCAGGTCAGTCTGAGAATTGATAGCTCCACAGTAGTTCCTGGTGGGGTGCATGCAAGTACAAATATTCTATCCTCATGTGTTGCTAAGTTACTTCTGTAGACATGTTTAACAAAGGTTTGACCTGTGCCCCAACAACATTCCTCTGTTCCTCATGTGTTGCTAATTACTTCTGTGGACATGTTTAACAAAAGTTTGAACTGTGCCCCAACAACATTCCTCTGTTCCTCATGTGTTGTTAGTTCCTCATGTGTGGCTAGTTACTTCTGCGGACATGTTCAACAACATGTGCCCCAACAACCACCCTCTGTTCCTCATGTGTTGCTAGTAACTTCTGCGGACATGTTCAACAACATGTGCCCCAACAACCACCCTCTGTTCCTCATGTGTTGCTAGTAACTTCTGAGGACATGTTCAACAACATGTGCCCCAACAACCACCCTTTGTTCCTCATGTGTTGCTAGTAACTTCTGAGGACATGTTCAACAACATGTGCCCCAACAACCACCCTTTGTTCCTCATGTGTTGCTAGTTCCTCATGTGTTGCTAGTAACTTCTGCGGACATGTTCAACAACATGTGCCCCAACAACCACCCTCTGAAATGCCTGTCCCTGAAGCACACAGAAGGTGATACTTAAATCTGTTATGATCTCTTTGAAGCCCCAAGTGTAATCACTTGTTTCTTTTTTATGAATTAATCATTTCTCTGATGGTTGATCTCAACATACATCAGCTTATATCTGGCTCTTGTCAGATCTCAACATACATCAACTTGTATCTGGCTCTTGTCAGATCTCAACATACATCAACTTGTATCTGGCTCTTGTCAGATCTCAACATACATCAACTTGTATCTGGCTCTTGTCAGATCTCAACATACATCAACTTGTATCTGGCTCTTGTCAGATCTCAACATACATCAACTTGTATCTGGCTCTTGTCAGATCTCAACATACATCAACTTGTATCTGGCTCTTGTCAGATCTTTGTCTCTACAAAGTTGAGGTGTTTTTTAGAGGAGCTTCGGTGGCTGAGTGGTTAGTGTGCTCACTTCCTGACCAGAAGGCTCCGGGTTTGATCCCCAGCCTCTCAAAATGGGTACCATAGATTTTTCTGAGAAGTAAAGGTGGCCTGGCTTGATACCAACCACTTCACCCAAATATGTGCCGTGGTCATAAAAAAATATGGTCACTAACACTATATCTCCGCATACACCTAGCAAGATATGGAGGGAATCTTGACTTGTATGTTTTTAGGCTGGCCCATCTAAGTTATGTTAGAAAATGACCAGTCATGGTTTGAAACTCTTAGTTGTTGTCTCTGCTTTGCTGTTTACAATAATGCTTTTCATGTCTATTTGATTGTATACGAGAAATGTCTCAGTCACTTGGATAACAAGTCAGTGTGGGTGAAGCAAATAAAGAATACACAACATGCCAGCAAATGGGACAGCAGCTGGAACTCTGTTTAGCGTTGTCAAAATGTTGACAGCACACAGACAGGAACAATCATGAATGTTTATCATTAACATCAAAATGTTGACAGCACACAGACAGGAACAATCATGAATGTTTATCATTAACATCAAAATGTTCACAGCACACAGACAGGAACAATCATGAATGTTTATCATTACCATCAAAATGGTCTGGCTTGTTCATAGACAGGATGTTATTCATATTTAGCAATATCACTAAAGTATTACAAGCTGCTGTGAGTCAGGAATTATCACTAACACAGAACATCATTAACAAAGTGATACAAAAGACATCCATAGGCAAAAATGATGTGCAACATTCTTTCATCTAAGAATGGAAGGATACAAAATGATGTGCAACATTCTTTCATCTAAGAATGGAAGGATACAAAATGAACAATTCTAACTAATAATTTAACAATCAAACTTTGATTGATACAAGTACTCATGACAGCATTTGGAGCTGTCCGAGAAAGTGCTCTTTCTAAATATGATCTAGTTGGTGCTCTTTCTAAATATGATCTAGTTGGTGCTCTTTCTAAATGTTATCTAGTTGGTGCTCTTTCTAAATGTTATCTAGTTGGTGCTCTTTCTAAATGTCACCAAGTTTTCCAACCATGAGTATGGTACCCATTTTCAGCACTAGCTTGGCAGATTCAAGCACTTTCAATAACGGAGAGAAGATAAAATTTTAAAAAATTGAGAAGATGATGAGAATAAAAATATGGCGATGTTTGTGAGAAGGTGGTACGCTGTCATCTGAGATGAAAGTTACATTCTTGATTGATTACAATTTGGGTTATGGAAAACAAGTTGTGTTACAACCAGAAATGTAAAAGCTAGCTACTGACAACTATGTACAAACAAATGTAAAAGTGTCCACACAACCAGGACTGACTGGCATCATTCACAACAAAAAAGTCTTCTACAAAGTAACATCGCCACACAACAAACTTACAACCAAGCATAAGTTATGACAAAAAATAGATATTCTCTTTGAACATTCTAATACAACTTTCATTCTAAAGTCGGTGGCGTGTTTCAAACTTCTCGTCACCATACAAGACCTTGCTCAGGTCGGTTGAATTTGAGAAGAGCACTTATCTCCCCCTGTCAGACCTAAAGTCCTACAGGACTTGTTCTGTCTACTATTTCATTACTCTTTCCATCTGGCTTCAAAGTCCAATATTCATGGATACAGAAGTCATAAGTACACATGCATGAAAGGCATCGCCAATGATAGCAACTTTATTTAGGTTGCTAAGTTGGCAGTGTGCTCTAGTGCAGGTTTCTCAAGGCAAGGCACTGAGTCGAGGAGTACTGGTTCGATCCTGCTTTGGGCTGTCTATTGTTCTTTTGTTTTTTTCTGCAGTTAATTATTTGTGATTTCTTTTCCCCAAAGTGTTGTAAACATACACATACCTCTTTCCCTGAAATGATTCACTGACCTATTGCCTCAGAAGTTTCCCTCCATATTAATATTGCCTCAGAAGTTTCCCTCCATATTAATATTGCCTCAGAACTTTTCCCTCCATATTAATATTGCCTCAGAAGTTTCCCTCCATATTAATATTGCCTCAGAAGTTTCCCTCCATATTAATATTGCCTCAGAAGTTTCCCTCCATATTAATATTGCCTCAGAAGTTTCCCTACATATTAATATTGCCTCAGAAGTTTCCCTCCATATTAATATTCATTTATTATTATCTGTCTTCAACATTCACTTGGATAATAATTTCATGTGGTGTTTACATTTTCTGTGGTAATTATCTTCACAGAAGTGTTTCATCAAATTCTGGAATCAACACTTACCAACAGATAACTTCTGACATTCAACACTCCAACAGCATTAACTCTACACCAAGACACTGTTCAGCACAGACATACAACATTCTAAAAACAATAACACAATAGAAACAGTTTTTCTCAAAAATAAATCTACAACATTCTAAGATGACTAAGTCTAGCTCAGGTTAAATATTTCTTCAACATTCCTAGAGAAGATTCTAACAATATCTATGTCCGTCACGGCAGCACTTTTTGTGTGCCACAAAACACAAACTTCGCATCAGAATCTTACCTTCCTTAACATGTACCATCTCCACACCCCCCCAACATCTACTCTACCACCACCTAACATCCCCTGTACCACCACCTAACAACCACTGTACCAACTCCTAACATCCCCTGTACCACCACCTAACAACCACTGTACCAACTCCTAACAACCACTGTACCAACTCCTAACATCCACTGTACCAACTCCTAACATCCACTGTACCACCACCTAACAATCACTGTACCAACTCCTAGCATCCACTGTACCAACTCCTAGCATCCACTGTACCAACTCCTAACATCCCCTGTACCACCACCTAACAACCACTGTACCACCACCTAACAACCACTGTACCAACTCCTAACATCCACTGTACCACCACCTAACAATCACTGTACCAACTCCTAGCATCCACTGTACCACCACCTAACATCCCCTGTACCACCACCTAACAATCACTGTACCAACTCCTAGCATCCACTATACCACCACCTAACAATCACTGTACCAACTCCTAGCATCCACTGTACCACCACCTAACAATCACTGTACCAACTCCTAACATCCACTGTACCACCACCTAACAATCACTGTACCAACTCCTAACATCCACTGTACCACCACCTAACAATCACTGTACCAACTCCTAGCATCCACTATACCACCACCTAACAATCACTGTACCAACTCCTAGCATCCACTGTACCACCACCTAACAATCACTGTACCAACTCCTAGCATCCACTGTACCACCACCTAACAATCACTGTACCAACTCCTAACAACCACTGTACCACCACCTAACAATCACTGTACCAACTCCTAACATCCACTGTACCACCACCTAACAATCACTGTACCAACTCCTAACATCCACTGTACCACCACCTAACATCCACTGTACCACCACCTAACATCCACTGTACCACCACCTAACAACCACTGTACCACCTAACATCCACTGTACCAACTCCTAACATCCACTGTACCACCACCTAACAACCACTGTACCAACTCCTAACATCCACTGTACCACCACCTAACAACCACTGTACCAAGCAAAACAAAGCAAATAAAATGTGTCAGAAAACAAGCTACCAACATTAATTCTAAGACACAAGTTCAAAGAAAGCACATTGTCTACAATTTGTTTCTAAGCACTGCAAACAAAAAGTCACAACAATTATACAAATGTTCATGAATTCAATAAATTACACAAATAACAAATGCAAGAGGCTCTGAACTGGGCCAACATTCAGTAGAAATCCTGTGGCCCTGAATTCCCTGGGATAATTATAGCTGAAATGCAGTCAAGTAGATGCAGAGTGCCCCAAAACATGCCAGCAAATAAAGAACACAAGAGATTCTGACTAAAAATAAGTAGTGATATCACCAACACATAATTGCTAACATCTACAGACCCAGGCTCCATAAAACAGCAAAATTCTATAGCACATGATGTTGCTGAGGTGTGAAGCACTGGACCACAACAAGTGAGGTGGCCTGTGTCTTTATAGTGGTTAATACACTTCTTAATTTTACGAAGTGTGTACCCATTTTACAAAGTGTGTACCCATTCTACAAAGTGTGTACCCATTCTACACAGGGTGTACCCATTCTACAAAGTGTGTACCCATTCTACAAAGTGTGTACCCATTCTACAAAGGGTGTGCCCATTCTACAAAGTGTGTGCCCATTCTACGAAGTGTGTACCCATTCTACAAAGGGTGTGCCCATTCTACAAAGTGTGTACCCATTCTACAAAGTGTGTACCCATTCTACAAAGTGTGTACCCATTCTACAAAGGGTGTGCCCATTCTAAAAAGTGTGTGCCCATTCTACAAAGTGTGTACCCATTCTACAAAGTGTGTACCCATTCTACAAAGGGTGTACCCATTCTACAAAGGGTGTGCCCATTCTAAAAAGTGTGTGCCCATTCTACAAAGTGTGTGCCCATTCTACAAAGGGTGTGCCCTAGATTTGCGACCCATGTGTCAGGGTCAGACATAACAAACTAAGATCTCATTATGATGTTTCCATCATGCAATCTTGGAAGAGCTTAATAACTGGCCAGCAAGAGAACAAACTCCACTGACTATATCATTATGGATAAGTGTCAGAGATAAGTTCATACACTGATACACACTATGTTCTCTAAACTCTACCACTAGCCCATCTGATATCATTATGGATAAGTGTCAGGGTAATGTACATGTGCTGCAACACACTACGTTCTCTAAACTCTACCACTAGCCCATCTGATATCATTATGGATAAGTGTCAGGGTAATGTACATGTGCTGCAACACACTATGTATCTACCACTAGCCCATCTGATATCATTATGGATAAGTGTCAGGGTAATGTACATGTGCTGCAACACACTATGTACTCAGAAATCCATCCTGAAAATTTGGTAGGAGTATGTGAATGAACAAAGATGACTCTGTTAGTCAGGTGCTAAATTTTAAGTCTGGGTTGAAAGGAGAATGTCTAAATATGAACAAGGATTCAATGTCATGAGACCAGCACATGTCCACTTAGCTTCATCTATGTTCTAAAAAAAAGCACCCATCATGATTTTTGTGGACATTTTCACTTTCCTATGACTCTTCTAACAGTTGTCAACTTATTGTGTGGACATTTTCACTTTCCTATGACTCTTCTAACAGTTGTCAACTTATTGTGTGCACCCCTTGGAGGTTGATTACTTGGGCATGTACCAACAACTACCACCTTTTTCTTTTTCTTTTTTTAAACAACAATCCTACAGGCTGATAAATTGGACTAACACCCTCTAGAAGTTGTTTAATTGGACTAACACCCTCTAGAAGTTGTTTAATTGGACTAACACCCTCTAGAAGCTGTTTAATTGGACTAACACCCTCTAGAAGTTGTTTAATTGGACTAACACCCTCTAGAAGTTGTTTAGTTGGACTAACACCCTCTAGAAGCTATTTAATTGGACTAACACCCTCTAGATTTAATTGGACTAACACCTTCTAGAAGCTATTTAATTGGACTAACACCCTCTAGATTTAATTGGACTAACACCTTCTAGAAGCTATTTAATTGGACTAACACCCTCTAGATTTAATTGGACTAACACCCTCTAGAAGCTATTTAATTGGACTAACACCCTCTAGAAGCTGTTTATTTGGACTAACACCCTCTAGAAAAGCTATTTAATTGGACTAACACCCTCTAGAAGCTGTTTAATTGGACTAACACCCTCTAGAAGCTATTTAATTGGACTAACACCCTCTAGAAGCTATTTAATTGGACTAACACCCTCTAGATTTAATTGGACTAACACCCTCTAGAAGCTATTTAATTGGACTAACACCCTCTAGAAGCTATTTAATTGGACTAACACCCTCTAGAAGCTATTTAATTGGACTAACACCCTCTAGAAGCTATTTAATTGGACTAACACCCTCTAGAAGCTATTTAATTGGACTAACACCCTCTAGAAGCTATTTAATTGGACTAACACCCTCTAGAAGCTATTTAATTGGACTAACACCCTCTAGAAGCTATTTAATTGGACTAACACCCTCTAGAAGCTATTTAATTGGACTAACACCCTCTAGAAGCTGTTTAATTGGACTAACACCCTCTAGAAGTTGTTTAGTTGGACTAACACCCTCTAGAAGCTGTTTAATTGGACTAACATCCTCTAGAAGCTATTTAATTGGACTAACACCCTCTAGAAGTTGTTTAATTGGACTAACACCCTCTAGAAGCTATTTAATTGGACTAACACCCTCTAGAAGCTGTTTAATTGGACTAACACCCTCTAGAAGCTATTTAATTGGACTAACACCCTCTAGAAGCTATTTAATTGGACTAACACCCTCTAGAAGCTGTTTAATTGGACTAACACCCTCTAGAACATCGGTTCTCAACCTGTGGGTCGCGACCCCTTTGGGGGTCGAATGCCCATTTCCAGGGGGTCGCCAAAGGCCATCGAAAAACACATTTTTTTGCACATCAACACAAAATTTTCCATTTTCGTCAAAACTTATTTTGTTTTATTTATTAACATTTTTAATAATTATTTCACCAAATACTTGTTTATAAATAAAGCTAGCAATTCTAAACCATGTTTAATTAAATGTAAACTCAAGTTTCATTCGCTAACACATTGAAGTTAAGGACTAATTTTTGAAAGTTACAGCGAATCACAAAGCAGCTTACAAATAGTTGCAAATTGTCAGAACTTTCAATTTGTAAACGATCGCATTGTGCATGTTTAACTTGTCTCGTGTTTACTGTGTACTTAACATTTTATAAACGTTTAAATTATCACAGAAATTGTTGTGATTAATGCTTTTGAAGTACAGAGACTAATTATAAATAACTGTTAAAGATATTGAGGATATATTTATCAACTCAGCCAACTGAGTTTGTGTGTAGTCACATTAAATATTAAAGAGTGTGTTTACTTTCACTTTCACTTTTCCCAGTAAATGAGTAAAACATATCACACAGTTAAGTTACCCAATGACATGGATCGTGTTGATAAAAACGTTACCGGTAAGAAAAGAAAATATAGTGAGGATTTCTTACAATATGGGTTTACCTCAATTATTACAGCAGGAATTGAGAAACCGCAATGTGTTATTTGTTGTGAGTGTCTATCAGCTGAATCTATGAAGCCGAACAAACTAAAACGTCATTTTGATAGCAAACATCCGTCCTTTGTCGGCAAGGATATCAACTATTTTAGAAGTAAAGTTGATGGACTTAAGAAAGCCAGACTTGACACTGGTGGTAAGTGGCACAAACAAAACGTAGCAGCCGTTGAAGCTTCATATTTGGTGGCACTTAGAATCGCCAGAGCTATGAAACCTCACACAATTGCTGAGGATTTACTGCTGCCAGCGGCCAAAGACATTGTTCGAGTTATGATCGGAGACGAATATGTAACAAAACTGAGTGCAATTTCCTTATCTAATGACACTGTCCGCAGAAGAATAGATGACATGTCTGATGATATTCTTGAGCAGGTAATCCAGGAAATTAAATCTGCGCCAATTCCAATTTTTAGTATCCAAATTGATGAATCTACTGACGTTGCAAACTGTTCACAGTTATTGGTTTACGTGAGGTACATTTATGATGGCGACTTTAAAGATGAGTTTCTTTTTTGCAAACCTCTTGAAATGACAACAACTGCCCGTGATGTATTTGACACAGTTGGTTCATTTCTGAAAATGCATATGATTTCTTGGGAAAAAGTGTGTGGTGTTTGCACAGATGGAGCTCCGGCTATGCTAGGATGTCGATCAGGATTTCAACGTTTGGTACTGAATGAGTCACCAAAAGTCATCGGAACTCATTGTATGATTCATCGGCAAATATTAGCAATGAAGACGCTGCCACAAGAGTTACAGGAAATAATGAAAAGCGTCATAAGTTGTGTCAATTTTATAAAGGCGAGCACTTTAAACAGTCGACTATTTTCACAACTGTGCAACGAATTTGATGCGCCGTACAATACTTTGCTATTTCACACTGAAGTGAGATGGTTGTCGAGAGGAAAAGTTTTAAAGCGGGTTTTTGACCTGCGTGATGAACTCAAAACGTTTTTTAATCAGAAAGCAAGACCGCAGTTCGAAGCACTTTTCGTCGATAAAAATAAACTGCTTAAACTAGCTTATTTGGTTGACATCTTTGCCATCTTGAATGAGTTAAATTTATCACTGCAAGGACCAAATGCAACATGCCTTGATCTGTCTGAAAAGATCCGATCATTCCAAATGAAACTTCAGCTGTGGCAAAAAAATTGGATGAAAATAAAATGTACATGTTGCCTACATTATCTGCTTTCTTTGAGGAACATGACATTGAACTAAACATAAGGATTACAATGATAATTTCTGTGAAACAACACATGCACATGCTTGATGACGAAATTTCATTGTACTTTCCAAATTTACCTGAAACCCCATTTGCTCTTGCCAGAAGACCTTTCACAGTCAAAGTTGAAGATGTTCCTGAGATAGCACAAGAGGAGTTTATCGAACTTATTAACAACGATGCAGCAAGAACTGATTTCTCTACAATGCCACTTACAAAATTCTGGATCAAGTGTTTGCAGTCATATCCTGTTCTGTCTGAGACAGTGTTGCGTCTTCTTCTTCCATTTCCAACAACATACCTTTGCGAACAAGGATTCCCCAGTTTGTTAGCTCTCAAGTCTAAATACAGAAGTAGACTTCTTGTGGAAGATCATCTCCGTTGTGCTCTAGCAAAGACTGCCCCGAGAATTTCTTATCTGGTGAGAAATAAGCAATCTCAACCTTCGCATTGACGTTGGCTTTTTACGCATACTTTCGCCAAATGTAGCAATAGTGTTATTAAAAATGCTGATAGTGATAGATTAGACTTAGTATCTGCCGATAGTGATAGATTAGACTTAGACTTATCTGTTTGATAACTTACTGTCGGAAGAAACTATCTGTGATAAGTGACAGTCTTACGTTTGATAACCAATAAAATAAAGTAAAAAATAATTTAAAAAAATTTTATGGTCAGTGTGATTATTGGTGACTAAAGCTTGTTAAATTGTTAGTTGCATCAGTGAAAATTTACAAACTGATTGGATAAACATTTAGTATTGTTTTCTACATAAAATAATTCAATTTGGATTACCGTGATGACATCTTCAGGCTGGTAAGTTGGCCAGTATGATTTCAATTTTTACTTTAGCACTTTTTTTTTTTTTTTTTTTTTTCATTTAACCTCATTTTATTTTCTACATAACTCCTAGCCTCTTTTTATGAACGAAATCTTATTTCCTGTTCAGTTCTGTACAAATTAATATGCCATTTGCCTATGTAATGCAAAAATTAGCATGTATGTTAATATTTATGTTTAATTAAGTCATTAAGTTCAATTTACAACAATGCAAAATCCTGCATATCAAATACATGCATTACGATTCATAAGTACCAAAATATCAGTTATAAAGTAGTTAGTAGCAAGAAAAATAATTGTATGGTTGGGGGTCGCCACAAAAATGAGGAACTGTATTAAGGGGTCGCGGCATTAGGAAGGTTGAGAACCTCTGCTCTAGAAGCTATTTAATTGGACTAACACCCTCTAGAAGCTATTTAATTGGACTAACACCCTCTAGAAGCTATTTAATTGGACTAACACCCTCTAGAAGCTATTTAATTGGACTAACACCCTCTAGAAGCTATTTAATTGGACTAACACCCTCTAGAAGCTATTTAATTGGACTAACACCCTCTAGAAGCTATTTAATTGGACTAACACCCTCTAGAAGCTATTTAATTGGACTAACACCCTCTAGAAGCTATTTAATTGGACTAACACCCTCTAGAAGCTATTTAATTGGACTAACACCCTCTAGAAGCTATTTATTTGGACTAACATCCTCTAGAAGCTATTTAATTGGACTAACACCCTCTAGAAGCTATTTAATTGGACTAACATCCTCTAGAAGCTATTTAATTGGACTAACACCCAACAGAAGCTATTTAATTGGACTAACACCCACCAGAAGCTATATAAAGTGGACAGCAATCCTACAGGCTGATTATTTGGGCCAGTCTGCATATCAAACAATGAAACCTTCAGCAGGAAGATGGTTCTCATTGTAACATTCAACAAAGACAAACACATTGATACTGCCCCTATTTCTATTTCATTTACAATCTCTAAATTAAAAAAACAAAACAAATGACTGTAGCAATAATAATTCAACTCAATATACTGAACTTCCAACCCCTACCCACCTCCAAATATCATGTTTTTTAACTTGTCTAACATTGAAGGATAATTAAATGATTATCTTTTATCTCAACAGCTTTATAAAAAAGTAAACCAACAAAATAGAATACTACCCCCCCCAAACAAACCCACAACACAAAAAATAGAGATCTGCCCTCATTGAAAGCTGAGTTTGAAGTAACTGTCCTCTGTCCGCTTGCAGAACTGGGCTAGGTTATCAAAGTCTTGAACCACTGCTGTGAAGTGACCACCGGGCAATATTGTGGTCAGTAGTGTGTACAGATGGCCAAACACCATGGCATCTAACTCTGTGGGTCTGAATGACAAACACAATGATTGAGTTCATTTATTTACAGAGTTTATCTCATGACATTACTGGCAGTGACAAAGGCAATCAGTCTCTAAAACCTATACCAAATGTATGTCAGTCTCTATCAGCCTATACCAAATGTATGTCAGTCTCTATTAGCCAATACCAAATGTATGTCAGTCTCTATCAGCCTATACCAAATGTATGTCAGTCTCTATCAGCCAATACCGAATGTATGTCAGTCTCTATCAGCCAATACCGAATGTATGTCAGTCTCTATCAGCCTATACCAAATGTATGTCAGTCTCTATCAGCCTATACCAAATGTATGTCAGTCTCTATCAGCCAATACCAAATGTATGTCAGTCTCTATCAGCCAATACCGAATGTATGTCAGTCTCAATCAGCCTATACCAAATGTATGTCAGTCTCTATCAGCCTATACCAAATGTATGTCAGTCTCTATCAGCCTATACCAAATGTATGTCAGTCTCTATCAGCCTATACCGAATGTATGTCAATCTCTATCAGCCAATACCAAATGTATGTCAGTCTCTATCAGCCTATACCAAATGTATGTCAGTCTCTATCAGC
The DNA here is from genome assembly GCA_032433765.1 of Megaustenia siamemsis. NCBI lineage: Eukaryota > Metazoa > Mollusca > Gastropoda > Stylommatophora > Ariophantidae > Megaustenia > Megaustenia siamemsis. The sequence goes on from JAVIAB010000046.1 coordinate 60,017,603, forward strand.
CAATACCAAATGTATGTCAGTCTCTATCAGCCAATACCGAATGTATGTCAGTCTCTATCAGCCAATACCAAATGTATGTCAGTCTCTATTAGCCAATACCAAATGTATGTCAGTCTCTATCAGCCTATACCAAATGTATGTCAGTCTCTATCAGCCAATACCAAATGTATGTCAGTCTCTATTAGCCAATACCAAATGTATGTCAGTCTCTATTAGCCAATACCAAATGTATGTCAATCTCTATCAGCCAATACCAAATGTATGTCAGTCTCTATCAGCCAATACCAAATGTATGTCAGTCTCTATCAGCCTATACCAAATGTATGTCAGTCTCTATCAGCCAATACCAAATGTATGTCAGTCTCTATCAGCCAATACCAAATGTATGTCAGTCTCTATCAGCCAATACCAAATGTATGTCAGTCTCTATCAGCCAATACCAAATGTATGTCAGTCTCTATCAGCCTATACCAAATGTCTGTCAGTCTCTATCAGCCAATACCAAATGTATGTTATGCTAACAGCTACAACAGCTGACACATCTTACTAACCTCTCACCTCCTGTACTTTGATGAGTATTTGTATCCTCCATGTCTCTGCTACATCATGTTTGTATCCTACATGTCTTTGTTACACCATGTTTGTATCCTCCATGTCTCTATAGTGTTACATCATGTTAGTATCCTCCATGTCTCTATAGTGTTACAGCATGTTTGTATCCTCCATGTCTCTGTTACATCATGTTTGCATTCTCTGTGCCACTCTAGTGTTACAGCATGTTTGTATCCTCCATGTCTCTATAGTGTTACATCATGTTAGTATCCTCCATGTCTCTATAGTGTTACATCATGTTTGTATCCTCCATGTCTCTGTTACATCATGTTTGTATCCTCCATGTCTCTGTTACATCATGTTAGTATCCTCCATGTAACTCTAGTGTTACAGTATGTTTGTATCCTCCATGTCTCTATAGTGTTACATCATGTTAGTATCCTCCATGTCTCTATAGTGTTACATCATTTTTGTATCCTCCATGTCTCTGTTACACCATGTTAGTATCCTCCATGTCTCTATAGTGTTACATCATGTTTGTATCCTCCATGTCTCTCTGTTACACTATAGTGTTACCATGTTTGTATCCTCCATGTCTCTATAGTGTTACACCATGTTTGTATCCTCCATGTCTCTGTTACACCATGTTTGTATCCTCCATGTCTCTATAGTGTTACTCTATATGTGTTACACCATGTTTGTATCCTCCATGTCTCTGTTACATCATGTTTGTATCCTCCATGTCTCAATAGTGTACATCATGTTTAGTATCCTCCATGTCTCTATAGTGTTACATGTTTGTATCCATGTCTCTAGTATCCTCCATGTCTCTATAGTGTTACATCATGTTTGTATCCTCCATGTCCATGTCTCTATAGTGTTACATCATGTTAGTATCCTCCATGTCTCTATAGTGTTACATCATGTTTGTATCCTCCATGTCTCTATAGTGTTACACCATGTTTGTATCCGCCATTTCTCTATAGTGTTACACCATGTTTGTATCCTCCATGTCTCTATAGTGTTACACCATGTTTGTATCCGCCATGTCTCTATAGTGTTACACCATGTTTGAATCCGCCATGTCTCTATAGTGTTACACCATGTTTGTATCCGCCATGTCTCTATAGTGTTACATCATGTTTGTATCCTCCATGTCTCTATAGTGTTACATCATGTTTGTATCCTCCATGTCTCTGTTACACCATGTTTGTATCCTCCATGTCTCTATAGTGTTACATCATGTTAGTATCCTCCATGTCTCTGTTACACCATGTTTGTATCCTCCATGTCTCTGTTACATCATGTTTGTATCCTCCATGTCTCTATAGTGTTACATCATGTTTGTATCCTCCATGTCTCTGTTACACCATGTTTGTATCCTCCATGTCTCTATAGTGTTACACCATGTTTGTATCCTCCATGTCTCTGTTACACCATGTTTGTATCCTCCATGTCTCTATAGTGTTACATCATGTTAGTATCCTCCATGTCTCTATAGTGTTACACCATGTTAGTATCCTCCATGTCTCTATAGTGTTACATCATGTTAGTATCCTCCATGCCTCTATAGTGTTACACCATGTTAGTATCCTCCATGTCTCTGTTACACCATGTTTGTATCCTCCATGTCTCTATAGTGTTACATCATGTTAGTATCCTCCATGTCTCTATAGTGTTACACCATGTTAGTATCCTCCATGTCTCTATAGTGTTACACCATGTTAGTATCCTCCATGTCTCTGTTACACCATGTTTGTATCCTCCATGTCTGTTACACATGTATGATGGTTACACATGTGCAGTTCGAACAGAGGAAGGACTGAGCGAATGTTTCCCAATAGAAACTGGGGTTAAACAAGGATGTATTTTATCGCCCTTGTTATTTGGAATTGTTATGGACTTCATAATGAAGAAATGCTGCACTGGTAATAAAGGCATCGAATGGATACAAGGAGACCATTTGGAGGACCTGGACTTTGCTGATGACATAGTTCTCATCAGCAATCAGATAAAAACGATGCAGGAAAACACAAATGAACTATCATCAATAGCCAGCAAAATTGGGCTTGAGGTCAATCATGAAAAGACTAAAGTCATGAAAAGTTTAATTCCAACAAGTGACAAAATATACATGGAAAACAAACCAGTAGAAGAGATCGATCACTTCATCTATCTTGGAAGTCACATTGATCGAGAAGGGGATACGAGCAAAGAAATTAGAATCAGACTGGCTAAAGCAGCAATGTCTTTCAGAAGCCTTGAAAAGTTGTGGAAATCAAAACTCATTAGCACAAACACAAAACTTAGGCTATTCAAATCAAATGTACTATCAACCCTTACGTATGCGTGTGAAAGCTGGAAAACAACAAGAGATATAGAAACAAAGTTGAACGCATTTGAAAATAAATGTCTAAGGAAAATACTTGGTATAGAATGGAACGAATTCAAAACAAACGAGGAAATTAGAGAAATCGCCAATCAACCACTAATATCTTCAGTAATAAAGAAAAGACGATGGTCATACGTTGGACATGTGATGAGAAGAGATAATAATCGAATAGCAAAGCAAGCCCTCATATGGGAAACAACAGGTAAAAGAAAAAGAGGAAGACCCAGGGAGACACTGAGAAGAACATTGATGAGAGAGGCAAGAGCAGCAGGAATCGGCTCCCGCAATGAGATAGAACTGCTTGCACAGAACAGAGACAGATGGCGAGATTTGATAAAATATCTTTAAAAGAAAACTGCTAGAACAAAAATTCATATAGGAGAAGGTGTATCTTGGTCTACGCCCTATGGGCCGGTTACGGCTCGAAAGGTCAATAGATAGATAGATAGATAGATAGATGTCTGTTACATCATGTTTGTATCCTCCATGTCTCTGTTACACCATGTTTGTATCCTCCATGTCTCTGTTACACCATGTTTGTATCCTCCATGTCTCTGTTACATCATGTTTGTATCCTCCATGTCTCTGTTACACCATGTTTGTATCCTCCATGTCTCTGTTACACCATGTTTGTATCCTCCATGTCTCTATAGTGTTACACCATGTTTGTATCCTCCATGTCTCTATAGTGTTACACCATGTTTGTATCCGCCATGTCTCTATAGTGTTACACCATGTTTGTATCCGCCATGTCTCTATAGTGTTACACCATGTTTGTATCCGCCATGTCTCTATAGTGTTACATCATGTTTGTATCCTCCATGTCTCTATAGTGTTACATCATGTTAGTATCCTCCATGTCTCTATAGTGTTACATCATGTTAGTATCCTCCATGTCTCTATAGTGTTACACCATGTTAGTATCCTCCATGTCTCTGTTACACCATGTTTGTATCCTCCATGTCTCTATAGTGTTACATCATGTTAGTATCCTCCATGTCTCTATAGTGTTACACCATGTTAGTATCCTCCATGTCTCTATAGTGTTACACCATGTTAGTATCCTCCATGTCTCTGCTACATCATGTTTGTATCCTACATGTCTTTGTTACACCATGTTTGTATCCTCCATGTCTCTATAGTGTTACATCATGTTTGTATTCTCCATGTCTCTGTTACACCATGTTTGTATCCTCCATGTCTCTGTTACATCATGTTTGTATCCTCCATGTCTCTGTTACATCATGTTTGTATCCTCCATGTCTCTGTTACACCATGTTTGTATCCTCCATGTCTCTGTTACATCATGTTTGTATCCTCCATGTCTCTGTTACATCATGTTTGTATCCTCCATGTCTCTGTTACATCATGTTTGTATCCTCCATGTCTCTGTTACATCATGTTTGTATCATCCATGTCTCTGTTACATCATGTTTGTATCTTCCATGTCTCTGTTACACCATGTTTGTATCCTCCATGTCTCTAAGTTGTTACACCATGTTTGTATCCTCCATGTCTCTATAGTGTTACACCATGTTTGTATCCGCCATGTCTCTATAGTGTTACACCATGTTTGTATCCGCCATGTCTCTATAGTGTTACATCATGTTTGTATCCTCCATGTCTCTATAGTGTTACATCATGTTAGTATCCTCCATGTCTCTATAGTGTTACACCATGTTAGTATCCTCCATGTCTCTATAGTGTTACACCATGTTAGTATCCTCCATGTCTCTGTTACACCATGTTTGTATCCTCCATGTCTCTATAGTGTTACATCATGTTAGTATCCTCCATGTCTCTATAGTGTTACACCATGTTAGTATCCTCCATGTCTCTATAGTGTTACATCATGTTAGTATCCTCCATGTCTCTATAGTGTTACACCATGTTAGTATCCTCCATGTCTCTGTTACACCATGTTTGTATCCTCCATGTCTGTTACATCATGTTTGTATCCTCCATGTCTCTGTTACACCATGTTTGTATCCTCCATGTCTCTGTTACATCATGTTTGTATCCTCCATGTCTCTGTTACATCATGTTTGTATCCTCCATGTCTCTGTTACATCATGTTTGTATCATCCATGTCTCTGTTACATCATGTTTGTATCCTCCATGTCTCTGTTACACCATGTTTGTATCCTCCATGTCTCTATAGTGTTACATCATGTTTGTATCTCCATGTCTCTGTTACACCATGTTTGTATCCTCCATGTCTCTATAGTGTTACATCATGTTTGTATCATCCATGTCTCTGTTACACCATGTTTGTATCCTCCATGTCTCTGTTACACCATGTTTGTATCATCCATGTCTCTGTTACATCATGTTTGTATCCTCCATGTCTCTGTTACACCATGTTTGTATCCTCCATGTCTCTATAGTGTTTAATCATGTTTGTATCCTCCATGTCTCTATAGTGTTACATCATGTTTGTATCCTCCATGTCTCTATAGTGTTACATCATGTTTGTATCCTCCATGTCTCTATAGTGTTACATCATGTTTGTATCCTCCATGTCTCTATAGTGTTACATCATGTTTGTATCCTCCATGTCTCTATAGTGTTACATCATGTTTGTATCCTCCATGTCTCTATAGTGTTACATCATGTTTGTATCCTCCATGTCTCTATAGTGTTACACCATGTTTGTATCCTCCATGTCTCTGTTACATCATGTTTGTATCCTCCATGTCTCTATAGTGTTACATCATGTTTCTCCCATGGGGTTCTGTTATTTGCTTTCACCAGCTTTACATCTCTAACAAAGTCGAGACAGACTGAATTTTGTGTGTACAGTCGAACCTGTCTAAGGCGACCATTCACGGGACTTTCAAAAACTGGTCCCATAGGACAGGTGGTCCTGCCTCACAGGTTTCACATAATAAATAGAGCGATAAAAAAAATTTTATCCTAAGCACTATGAAAACTAACCTGCAAATCAGCGTAATCCATGAGTAGAACATAGTGCACATGTCGGTCTACAATAGCCACTGGTTGGACACTTTTCATAAAACACGATAGTTAAACACACAAAAATAAAACACACATACACAGATTCCACTTATACTGTACAAATATCACTTTTGACTTGAAAAAAAATCCAATATGGTAGTCTGTTGTTTGACAGATGAAATAAACGATAAGTTCAATTTTTCTCTCAAGTCCATGATAACGTCTAGTATGTCAGATCTCCCGTTTGTTATTGAATAGGTGCGCAGAAGCTCCAAAGCATTATGTGCATCTGCGATAGTGTATGTTTTCTCAATGTCAGTAGAATCTTGTTCGTTGTCTGATTCACTATTCACATCCTCAGCAGCTAAAATTGCAGTGGCAGGAAGATCCCAGTTTGTTTCTATTGTGTTGCAAGTTTGGAGCCCTGAATCAATCATGGAGATGTCTGTCAATTGGTATCCAAACAATTCTTTTGAAAGGTTATCCAAAGCAGTAGAAATTGCAGTAGAAACAATTTGCACGTCGGTCTTTGATGCAGATTCCATGTGCGTCAGAGAATATGCGTGTGTTTCAGCAGGACAATGAAAACCTGCTTTACAGAAACACTTAAGGATGGTTGAGTTGTCCACTTCTTTCCATGCTGCAGCAATCCAGTAGACTACATCCAGTAAATTGACCTGTTTCATGAGTTCGGTTCCGGAAGCATCCTTGTTTGATTCCATGACTGTGATAAGATGTAGAAGCTGTTTTTGTCTAAACTTTAATTTAAATGTCTGAATGACACCCTGGTCTAGGGGTTGAACTAATGCAGTTGTGTTGGGTGGCAGAAACTGCAGCTTAACATTCTGTAGTTCGATCTTGGGATGACAGGTAGCGTTGTCAACAAATAAAATAATGTGGCGCTTTTTTTTCTGCATCTTACGGTCAAAACTTTTCAGCCAATCTTCAAATATAGCTGCAGTCATCCATGCCTTTTTGTTGTTTCTGTAAATCACTGGCAGTGTGTTTATGTTGATGTTTTTAAAAATCCTAGGGTTAGCTGCTTTCCCAATCACTAAAGCCGGTTCTCGTTCCCCCAACATGTTAGTGCATAGCATCACTGTTATTCGCTCTTTGCTTTTTTTACCCCCCAGCGCATTTTTCTCCTTTGACAAAAAATGTTTTGTCCGTAGTCGCTTTGAAAAATAACCCGGTTTCATCTAAATTAAAAATGTCTTGAGCAGCGTAACCATAGCATATCTCGGATAATTTAGAAGTCCAGTCAGCCGCAGCACTCATATCTGAATCACCGACTTCGCCACATTGCTTACCAAACACAAGATTGTGTCTTTTAATGAAGGCCTCTAACCAGCCGTTCGATGCTTTAAAGACTGAGTTTTCCAATTCTTTTGCAAACTGTAAAGCTCGTTCTTTGATCATCGGCCCAGATAACGGAATTTTTCGTGCAAGTGCTGATTGACACCATTTCCAACAAAGTGTATTTATGTCTTCATTTCCCGTTTTCCTGCTATTCCTTCTTTTCATACTTGGTGCATTATTTTCAAAGTCATTCATATACTCGGCTTTTCTCTTTAACGTACGTAAAATCTGTGTCTTTCCCACTCCAAACTGTTCTGCCAATAATCGCGAACTTTTACCTTGCTGATTTTGTCGAATCACTGATATTCGTTCTTCCAGCGTTAATGCTTTTGGTTTTACACTTTTGACACTGGCCATTTCCTATATTGTGTGTAACACTTTTAAAATCCACAAAAATAATTCACTGAGATACTGTACATGTACATGAATACACTCTAAGCGGGCAATGACTAATTCTTTAGTTAATTCCTGTAATTTATACGGGCCACGCAATGGTCTACTCTGGTCTAGACGGAACCGCGAAGTGATGTCACTTCACGAATCATAGATCTGTGTCTGCACCAGTATTGACTGATAAACGTAACACGTCCCACTGTAATCTGGGACTCACTAAATACGGGAAAACATCAACACCTGTAGACACCTGTGTCGATCGTTTATAGCTCCCAGCGAGACGAAGGACTGGCTGGTCGTCGTAAACGGGATAAATAACAATGGCGGCGGTTAATTAGCCTGGTCTCTGGTCGCGTCATACGGTGAGCGCCGTAATCAGTGTTAGCATATAGTAAAAAACTCGGGGAAATTGTAGACCAGGAAATTGTGTCCTATAACCAGGGAAACGCTTTAAACAGGTGGTCCTAAGACCAGGTTCGACTGTATTTCTACTTTGAATTTTGTGTGTATTTTTACTTTGAATTTTGTGTGTATTTTTACTTTGAATTTTGTGTGTATTTTTACTTTGAATTTTGTGTGTATTTTTACTGTGAATTTTGTGTGTATTTTTACTTTGAATTTTGTGCGTACTTTTTCCTATTTTACACACTGGCAACTATGTATTCAGGTGTCCCCTGCCATACAGGCAGATATTCTCAAATTTCAGAGGTACTCTCATATTGTTATCCTCGAGAGTCTTAACATTTTTGGGTAGATTTTTTTTTGGTATTAATGTTGGCTTGGACAGCAGCCATTTTGTCCACTCTTTTCTATTTCCAACTGCTAAGAGCTCCATACACACGGGACCTCCTGTTTTTCAGTTTTCAGAGCATACTAGACATTGGATCTCCCTACCCAGAGACCTGGGAAGGGTAAAGCCATGGATTCTGATTCTTCCCCCCCCCCCAATGCATGTGGTGGGAATCAAACCATGAACCTTCTAGCCCAGAGGTTGGTGTCTTACCCCTATGCTACCACCCCCTCCCTCTCAATGGGGCTCTCAAACACAATGGTTGTTACAGCCAATATACACAATCTAATGACCTCAGTAAATAGTCCCCACCCCCTCCCCCCCAATGGGGCTCTCAAACACAATGGTTGTTACAGCCAATATACACAATCTAATGACCTCAGTAAATAGTCCCCACCTCCTGCCCCTCAATGGGGCTCTCAAACACAATGGTTGTTACAGCCAATATACACAATCTAATGACCTCAGTAAATAGTCCCCACCCTCTCCCCCCCAATGGGGCTCTCAAACACAATGGTTGTTACAGCCAATATACACAATTTAATGACCTCAGTAAATAGTCCCCACCTCCTGCCCCTCAATGGGGCTCTCAAACACAATGATTGTTACAGCCAATATACACAATCTAATGACCTCAGTAAATAGTCCCCACCTCCTCCCCCCCAATGGGGCTCTCAAACACAATGATTGTTACAGCCAATATACACAATCTAATGACCTCTGTAAATAGTTCCCACCTCCTGCCCCCCAATGGGGCTCTCAAACACAATGATTGTTACAGCCAATATACACAATCTAATGACCTCAGTAAATAGTCCCCACCTCCTGCCACTCAATGGGGCTCTCAAACACAATGATTGTTACAGCCAATATACACAATCTAATGACCTCAGTAAATAGTCCCCACCTCCGCCTATATCTCCACTTGTGATGAGAAGTGGCCAGATCTTCTAACATTGCATTTCATCATCATCAAGTACCATGCCTGCTGGCGTAGGTGATCATGTCTCTCCACAACTTTCAATCTCAACAGTTATTTATCATTTTTGTTGTTAACTTTCTGCCAAGCCATTATCTTAAGCTGTCCGGTATCTTTTCTCTTTGCTTCCCTCTATTTCTTCGTCCATAAATTTTCCCAGTTGTTACAATATATTCCAGCTGTTTTCTCATTACATGGCCAAAAAATAATGATTGTTTCTTCCTAATTTTGGAAATTAGTTCTCTCTTTGCTTTGGCTTCTTTCAGAACGTTTTCATTACTCTTCTTAGCTGTCCATGGTATTCTCAACATTCTTCTGTAAAATGACATTTCTACAGCCTTCATTGACTTTCTTGTCTGCTGTATTGTCCATGATTCACATCCATATGTTAAGACTGGCTCTATGTAACATTTAAGAACTCTTTTTCTTGTTTCTATTGTCAAAAATGCATTGCATAGTATCTTCCTCATTTTCTTCTAAAGCTGCTTTTGCCTGAGTTATTCTGCATCTCACCCCTCTTGTACATCTGCCATCTGAGGTTAACATTGTTCCCAGATATTTAAATTCATTTACCTGTTTTAATATTGCTCCACTTATTTTTATTATGCACTGTGGTGATGTCTTTTTCTTTGTTATTACCATTACTTGTGTCTTTTTACTATTAAGGCTGAGTCCTTTATTTTTGCATTCCTTCACTATAATGTCTAACAATTCTTGTTACTCATTTTCACTCTAAGCGATTAAGACAGTATCATCAGCATAAAAAAAGTAAAGTACCCCCGCCAAGCCAAGTGGCGTATAGGGAAATATGGTGTTAGTGACCCTATATTTTACAGACCTTCAGCACATGATTTTTGGGGTAATGTGGTCGGTATTACGCCCGTGCTGCTTTACTTTCCCAGAAAAAAATCCGGTACCCATTTAAGGCTGGGTGAACGCGGAAGCCGTCGGTTGGGATTAAACCCTACCTCTTGTCCTTTGTAGCCCAGTTCACTAACCACTGAGCTATCGCGGCTCTGTATCATCAGCATACTTTAGATTATTTATATTATTGCACTTCATTGATAAAACAAAACTGTCTGTTGGTACTGTAGTGATGCTGCTGGTACTGTGGTGATGCTGCTGATACTGTGGTGATGCTGCTGATACTGTGGTGATGCTGCTGGTACTGTGGTGATGCTGCTGGTACTGTGGCGATGCTGTTGGTACTGTGGTGATGCTGCTGGTACTGTGGTGATGCTGCTGGTACTGTGGTGATGCTGCTGGTACTGTAATGATGCTGCTGGTACTGTGGTGATGCTGCTGATACTGTGGTGATGCTGCTGTTACTGTGGTGATTCTGCTGGTACTGTGGTGATGCTGCTGTTACTGTGGTGATGCTGCTGATACTGTGGTGATGCTGCTGGTACTGTGGTGATGCTGCTGTTACTGTGGTGATGCTGCTGATACTGTAGTGATGGGACGTGACAGACCACAAACCTAGTTAAACATATTGAATAGGTTGAGACTGGTGAAAGCACAGATGATGAGCCATCATTGGGACCCCACAGTTGTTTTAGTCTGCCACTGTGTAGCATTCAATGGCTACTAGAGATCAGTATCACTGTGTTCAGGACTTGATGTTTGTGAATGTTGCAGACATGAAAGCAGGTTTATGAGACAAACAAACAAGAGGCAGACCTCAAAGGACACTAATTGTAAGGAGCCCTGTGTGATGTGTATGACAAGGCACATTGTAAGGAAATGTATGTATGGCAGGGACACTGTTAAGAGCCCTGAGTGACATGTGATAACACTGGAAAGATATACAAGGCTATAACACAGACTAAACAAAGAAGAGACACATTCAAGAAATCACTGACTTGTCACCAAAGAAGAATTTCTTCTTTTCTAGCCTCTCTGAAAGTGCCTGGCAGCAAGTCTTCACCTCACAACAAACCTGCAACAAATTGTGGATAACACCTTAGACTTTGCTAGTCACAAACTCACAACAAACCTGCAACAAATTGGTGATAACACCTTAGACTTTGCTAGTCACAAACTCACAACAAACCTGCAACAAATTGGTGATAACACCTTAGACTTTGCTAGTCACAAACTCACAACAAACCTGCAACAAATTGGTGATAACACCTTAGACTTTGCTAGTCACAAACTCACAACAAACCTGCAACAAATTGGTGATAATACCTTAGACTTTGCTAGTCACAAACTCACAACAAAACCTACAACAAATTGGTGATAACACCTTAGACTTTGCTAGTCAGAGACACAACAAACCTGCAACAGATTGGTGATAACACCTTAGACTTTGCTAGTCACAGACACAACAAACCTGCAACAAATTGGTGATAACACCTTAGACTTTGCTAGTCACAAACTCACAACAAAACCTGCAACAAATTGGTGATAACACCTTAGACTTTGCTAGTCACAAACTCACAACAAACCTGCAACAAATTGGTGATAAAACCTTAGACTTTGTTAGACTTTGCTAGTCACAAACTCACAACAAACCTGCAACAAATTGGTGATAACACCTTAGACTTTGTTAGACTTTGCTAGTCAGAGACACAACAAACCGGTGATAACACCTTAGACTTTGCTAGTCACAAACTCACAACAAACCGGTGATAACACCTTAGACTTTGCTAGTCACAAACTCACAACAAACCGGTGATAACACCTTAGACTTTGCTAGTCACAAACTCACAACAAACCTGCAACAAATTGGTGATAAAACCTTAGGCTTTGCCATTCACAGTCTCAACCATAAACAGTCTAAGTTTTATCATCATCAAGTACCGGGCCTGCTGGCGTAGGTGATCATGTCTCTCCACAACTTTCGATCAAGACAGTTATTTATTATTTCTGTTGTTGACCTTCTGCCAAGCCATTCTCTTAAGCTGTCTGGTATCTTTTCTCTTTGCTTCCCTCTATCTCTTCGTCCCTCAATTTTCCCAGTTGCTACAAAATATTCCAGCTGTTCTCTTCTCATTACATGGCCAAAAAATGATGATTGTTGCTTCCTAATATTAGAAATTAGCTCTCTTTTTGCTTTGGCCTCTTTCAGAACATTTTCATTACTCTTCTTAGCTGTCCTTGGTATTCTCAACATTCTTCTGTAAAACCACATCTCAGTCTAAGTATAACTTGACAAAATGATATCACCATGAGTTCATTTCATGTGCTGAAATCCTTGTGTGATCAAGAAACAAATTGAAGTATAACAAACATTGTGCAGATGATGGCTCTATAAACAAGAATTATTAGAGTGATGTGTGACATTATTAGCCTGACTATTACATTACTATAATCTGTTCCAAAACTCAAGCCCCTCTTCAAAATGCAATAACTGAATAATCGTTTAGATGAAAGTTTGTTTGTAAAACATTTATTATCATAAAAAAGTAAAGTACCCCCGTCACGCCAAGTGGCGTATAGGGAAATATGGTGTTAGTGACCCTATATTTTACAGACCTTCAGCACATGATTTTTGGGGTAATGTGGTCAGTATTACGCCCGTGCTGCTTTACTTTCCCATAAAAAAAATCCGGTACCCATTTACGGCTGGGTGAACCCGGAAGCCGTCGGTTGGGATCGAACCCTACCCCTTGTCCGTGGTAGTCCATTTATTATCATGACTTATTTTTTTAAACAACTCATAGGAAACAAACAAGTGGTTTTTATTTTGTCTTATTTGTGGTATATAAACACACACACATAATTGTACCAGTGTGATGAAAATAATAGAATCTTGACAGCTTCAACTCATCAATATTACATGCGTATTTTAAAAAAAACCTTAATTTGTGCACAGATTAGCACTACTGTTGAACAAAGTGGTGCAAATTTAGTGTCTGCTCCTATGGCTTAAAAAAGTCAACAAAAAATGTTCAATTACTGTAAAATCTATTTTTTTAAGGACACAATAGTTGCTAAACCAACAAAGATCACAGAAAATTGTCACTTTAAGGAAACTATATTACCTGCATTATTTTAAATTATGTAGTTATAACATCATATCACCAAGCTTGTTCAATCTATGCTGGGAGCAAACAGCAATAATAAAATATAACAAGGAGAACAACTCTACACCCATTGATATAAAAAGAGGAGTAAGACAGGGATGCATCCTATCACCAAGCTTGTTCAATCTATACTCTGAGCAAATCTTTAAAAACATCTCAGAGATGCCAGGCCTACAAATTAATGGAAAGATAATCAATAACCTAAGATATGCTGACGATACTGTACTACTAGCAGAAAATCATAAAGATCTACAATTTCTTAATGAAATAAACATGACAAGCAAAAAGTATGGACTGGATATAAAAAAAAGTAAAGTACCCCCGTCACGCCAAGTGGCGTATAGGGAAATATGGTATTAGTGACCCTATATTTTACAGACCTTCAGCACATGATTTTTGAGGTAATGTGGTCGGTATTACACCCGTGCTGCTTTACTTTCCCAGAAAAAATCCAGTACCCATTTAAGGCTGGGTGAACCCGGAAGCCGTCGGTTAGGATCAAACCCTACCCCTTGTCCGTTGTAGTCCAGTTCACTAACCACTGAGCTATCACGGCTCCATGGACTAGATATGAATATCAAAAAGACTAAAACTATGATCATAAACAAAGAAGATACTCAAAACCCACAAGTGGATATCAAAATAGAAGGAATAGACCTGGAGACAGTTCAGAAATACAACTACCTTGGACATACTATAATCAGTGATGGAAAATGTACAACTGAAATAAACAAAAGAATAGGAATGGCAAAAAGTAATTTTAATGTCATGAAGAACATACTAACATCAAAACAAATAACGCCAGGGCTAAAACTAAGAATAGCAAAATGTTACATCTTCTAAATATTCCTATATGGTGCGGAAACATGGACATTAGACAAGAAAACAGAACAGAGAATTGAAGCCTTTGAAATGTGGATATATAGAAGAATAGGTAGAATTGGATGGAAGGAAAAGAAAACAAACGATGAAGTCTTAAAACAACTAAAAATGAAAAGAGAACTACTAAACACAATTAGAACAAGACAAATGCGATTTTTGGGCCATGTTAAAAGACACAACAGTCTACTCAAAGTAATGCTGGAGGGGAAAATACAAGGTAAAAGAGGCAGAGGCAGACCAAGACTAAAATGGACGAGTAACATCAAAAGATGGACAAATCAGCCTATGACAACCTGCACCATCAAAGCAAGAGACAGAGCAGAATGGCGCTCCATGGTAACCTTCGTTGCGGAGATGGCACTCGATGATGATGAGTTACAACATCATAGAAAAAGTCAGCAGCAGTCAACAAAAATTCATGGTTATCTATCCAGAGGTTTCTGAGATATTTGATGAAGTTGGAGGGCTAGAGTGTTGGAACAGACTATAGCTTGGAGTGTACCATTTTAGAGTGATGTATTATTACACTGCTAATTTGGTGAGCAGCAACCTTCATCTCATACACTATATTATTATGTAACATTCAGCCAAACAGATGACATTACTGACCCTCTGTGTATCATTATTTGCCTGATGTGTAACATTCTGTCTGACTGATTACATTACTGACCCTCTGTGTATCATTATTTGCCTGATGTGTAACATTCTGTCTGACTGATTACATTACTGACCCTCTGTGTATCATTATTTGCCTGATGTGTAACATTCTGTCTGACTGATTACATTACTGACCCTCTGTGTATCATTATTTGCCTGATGTGTAACATTCTGTCTGACTGATTACATTACTGACCCTCTGTGTATCATTATTTACCTGATGTGTAACATTCTGTCTGACTGATTACATTACTGACCCTCTGTGTATCATTATTTGCCTGATGTGTAACATTCTGTCTGACTGATTACATTACTGACCCTCTGTGTATCATTATTTGCCTGATGTGTAACATTCTGTCTGACTGATTACATTACTGACCCTCTGTGTATCATTATTTACCTGATGTGTAACATTCTGTCTGACAGATTACATTACTAGACCTTGTACGTAACATTATTAGCCTAAGTACACATTAGCTTGATGTGTAACATTACTAGTCCTTGCGTGTAACATTGTTAGCCTGGTATAACATTCTACGCCTGAAGTATTCCAACATTATAAGTCTGAAATAGTACACTTTTAACACTAAAGAACATACAAAAACGCTACCTGACTCACGTACGCCCCAATCCCCCTATTTAAACATTATCCAAAAACGACCAGACACAAGAAAGAAAAGAAAGCTAGACCAGCACACATGTGATGACATTACCTCCTCACAGGTTTTACTGGCCCAGTCGTTGGCCTCCAGCCGAGCCCGAACCTCTCTCTGTTTCCACCACGGCAACAGCCAACTTAAAGGCCACGGGTAGCAGCAGCCATAACGGGGCTTGGTCACCTGGGCATAAACAGAGTCACAGTCACTTGGGCATAAACAGAGTCACAGTCACCTGGGCATAAACAGAGTCACAGTCACTTGGGCATAAACAGAGTCTCCTAAACTGAGTCAGTTACATGGGCAAGGCCACGGGTAGCAGAAGCCATAATGGGGCTTGGTTACCTGGGCATAAACAGAGTCACAGTCACCTGGGCATAAACACAGAGTCACAGTCACTTGGGCATAAACACAGTCACAGTCACTTGGGCATAAACAGAGAGTCACAGTCACTTGGGCATAAACAGAGTCACAGTCACTTGGGCATAAACAGAGAGTCACAGTCACTTGGGCATAAACAGAGTCACAGTCACTTGGGCATAAACAGAGAGTCACAGTCACTTGGGCATAAACAGAGAGTCACAGTCACTTGGGCATAAACAGAGAGTCACAGTCACTTGGGCATAAACACAGAGTCACAGTCACTTGGGCATAAACACAGTCACAGTCACATGGGCATAAACAGAGAGTCACAGTCACATGGGCATAAACAGAGAGTCACAGTCACTTGGGCATAAACACAGTCACAGTCACATGGGCATAAACACAGTCACAGTCACTTGGGCATAAACACAGTCACAGTCACATGGGCATAAACAGAGAGTCACAGTCACCTGGGCATAAACAGAGTCACAGTCACCTGGGCATAAACAGAGTTACTTAAACCGAGTCAGTTACATGGGCAAGGTCACAGGTAGCAGCAGCCATAACGGGGCTTGGTTACCTGGGCATAAACAGAGTCACAGTCACCTGGGCATAAACAGAGTCACAGTCACCTGGGCATAAACAGAGTCACAGTTACATGGGCATTAACAGAGAGTCACAGTCACCTGGGCATAAACAGAGTCACAGTTCACTGGGCATAAACAGAGTCACAGTCAACTGGACATAAACAGAGTCACTTAAACCGAGTCAGTTACATGGGCATAAACAGAGTCACAGTCACAGTCACTTGGGCATAAACAGAGTCCCTTAAACCGAGATAGTAACATGGGCAAGGCCACAGATAGCAGCAGCTGTAACAGGGCTTGGTTACCTGGGCATAAACAGAGTCACAGTTACTTGGGCATAAACAGAGTCACAGTCACCTGGGCATAAACAGAGTTACTTAAACCGAGTCAGTTACATGGGCAAGGTCACAAGTAGCAGCAGCCATAACGGGGCTTGGTTACCTGGGCATAAACAGAGTCACAGTCACCTGGGCATAAACAGAGTCACAGTCACCTGGGCATAAACAGAGTCACAGTTACATGGGCATAACAGAGTCACAGTTACATGGGCATAAACACAGAGTCACAGTCACTTGGGCATAAACAGAGTCACAGTCACTTGGGCATAAACAGAGAGTCACAGTCACTTGGACATAAACAGAGTCCCTTAAACCGAGACAGTTACATGGGCAAGGCCACAGGTAGCAGCAGCTGTAATGGGGCTTGGTTACCTGGGCATAAACATCTTACAAACAGGTGTGTTAGTTAATCTCAACATCTCACAGACAGGTGTGTTAGTTAATCTCAACATCTTATAGACAGGTGTGTTAGTTAATCTCAACATCTAACCGACAGGTGTGTTAGTTAATCTCAAAATCTTACAAACAGGTGTGTTAGTTAATCTCAACATCTTATAGACAGGTGTGTTAGTTAATCTCAACATCTTATAGACAGGTGTGTTAGTTAATCTCAACATCTTACAAACCCAACTGACATCAACATCTGATCAGATGACCAGAGAAGTGTGTGTGCTAACTCTGCAGCCAGAAACTACCACCCATCACAGTTTCTCCAACACACTTAACCTAACTCTGACAGCCAGAAACTACCACCCATCACAGTTTATCCAACACACTTAACCTAACTCTGACAGCCAGAAACTACCACCCATCACAGTTTATCCAACACACTTAACCTAACTCTGACAGCCAGAAACTACCACCCATCACAGTTTCTCCAACACACTTAACCTAACTCTGACAGCCAGAAACTACCACCCATCACAGTTTATCCAACACACTTAACCTAACTCTGACAGCCAGAAACTACCACCCATCACAGTTTCTCCAACACACTTAACCTAACTCTGACAGCCAGAAACTACCACCCATCACAGTTTATCCAACACACTTAACCTAACTCTGACAGCCAGAAACTACCACCCATCACAGTTTATCCAACACACTTAACCTAACTCTGACAGCCAGAAACTACCACCCATCACAGTTTATCCAACACACTTAACCTAACTCTGACAGCCAGAAACTACCACCCATCACAGTTTCTCCAACACACTTAACCTAACTCTGACAGCCAGAAACTACCACCCATCACAGTTTATCCAACACAGTTAACCTAACTCTGACAGCCAGAAACTACCACCCATCACAGTTTCTCCAACACACTTAACCTAACACTGACAGCCAGAAACTACCACCCATCACAGTTTATCCAACACACTTAACCTAACTCTGACAGCCAGAAACTACCACCCATCACAGTTTATCCAACACAGTTAACCTAACTCTGACAGCCAGAAACTACCACCCATCACAGTTTATCCAACACACTTAACCTAACACTGACAGCCAGAAACTACCACCCATCACAGTTTATCCAACACACTTAACCTAACACTGACAGCCAGAAACTACCACCCATCACAGTTTATCCAACACACTTAACCTAACTCTGACAGCCAGAAACTACCACCCATCACAGTTTCTCCAACACACTTAACCTAACACTGACAGCCAGAAACTACCACCCATCACAGTTTCTCCAACACACTTAACCTAACTCTGACAGCCAGAAACTACCACCCATCACAGTTTCTCCAACACACTTAACCTAAAACTGACAGCCAGAAACTACCACCCATCACAGTTTCTCCAACACACTTAACCTAACACTGACAGCCAGAAACTACCACCCATCACAGTTTCTCCAACACACTTAACCTAACTCTGACAGCCAGAAACTACCACCCATCACAGTTTATCCAACACACTTAACCTAACTCTGACAGCCAGAAACTACCACCCATCACAGTTTCTCCAACACACTTAACCTAACACTGACAGCCAGAAACTACCACCCATCACAGTTTCTCCAACACACTTAACCTAACTCTGACAGCCAGAAACTACCACCCATCACAGTTTATCCAACACACTTAACCTAACTCTGACAGCCAGAAACTACCACCCATCACAGTTTCTCCAACACACTTAACCTAACACTGACAGCCAGAAACTACCACCCATCACAGTTTATCCAACACACTTAACCTAACTCTGACAGCCAGAAACTACCACCCATCACAGTTTCTCCAACACACTTAACCTAACACTGACAGCCAGAAACTACCACCCATCACAGTTTCTCCAACACACTTAACCTAACACTGACAGCCAGAAACTACCACCCATCACAGTTTCTCCAACACACTTAACCTAACTCTGACAGCCAGAAACTACCACCCATCACAGTTTATCCAACACACTTAACCTAACTCTGACAGCCAGAAACTACCACCCATCACAGTTTATCCAACACACTTACTGACAGCCAGAAACTACCACCCATCACAGTTCCTCCAACACACTTAACCTAACTCTGACAGCCAGAAACTACCACCCATCACAGTTTCTCCAACACACTTACTGACAGCCAGAAACTACCACCCATCACAGTTCCTCCAACACACTTAACCTAACTCTGACAGCCAGAAACTATCACCCATCACAGTTCCTCCAACACACTTACTGACAGTCAGAAACTATCACCCATCACAGTTCCTCCAACACAGTTAACCTAACTCTGACAGCCAGAAACTACCACCCATCACAGTTTCTCCAACACACTTAACCTAACTCTGACAGCCAGAAACTACCACCCATCACAGTTTATCCAACACACTTAACCTAACTCTGACAGCCAGAAACTACCACCCATCACAGTTTATCCAACATACTTAACCTAACTCTGACAGCCAGAAACTACCACCCATCACAGTTTCTCCAACACACTTAACCTAACTCTGACAGCCAGAAACTATCACCCATCACAGTTTCTCCAACACACTTAACCTAACTCTGACAGCCAGAAACTATCACCCATCACAGTTTCTCCAACACACTTAACCTAACTCTGACAGCCAGAAACTATCACCCATCACAGTTTCTCCAACACACTTAACCTAACTCTGACAGCCAGAAACTATCACCCATCACAGTTTCTCCAACACACTTAACCTAACTCTGACAGCCAGAAACTACCACCCATCACAGTTTCTCCAACACACTTAACCTAACTCTGACAGCCAAAACTATCACAGTTCCTCCAACACACTTAAGCTAACTCTGACAGCACAGACTGATCCAGTAAATCATTTCTTGACAGAACCAACACACACAAAAATGGTGGGGAAAAAAAATGCATGCAAAAGCATCAAGTTTCTCAAAGTGTTTCATAGATGCCAAAACCAAGGGAGAGGTTCATGTTCACAAACAGAGGTTGATGAAATTGTTATATTTCAAAGCCAAACAAAAGCCATAACATAATTACCTCTGCTGCTATATCTGGGTACAGCCATGCCATGTAAAGCTGCAGACAAATATAGAACATCCAGATTTGATATAAGGCAAACCAAACGGTGATGTTTATCATTTTATCACAATCAATAAGTTGTCTGGGGCCAAACAGGACATGAAACAATATGGCCATTCAGTTCATTGATTTGATAACATTAGTAAACACAGCATGATGTCTAGCAGCACATGGCACAGTACATTATTTGTAACTCTGTGAGTTTGTAATAAAGTTCTAACGCTGTAGACTACGACACAGTCTATACAAATAGACATGGCAAAAACAACATCTTTCCACATGTCAAAATCTTTATATACCAAACAAAGTACAGAATCCACTCTTTATATACCAAACAAAGTACTGAATGCACTCTTTATATACCAAACAAAGTACTGAATGCACTCTTTATATACCAAACAAAGTACTGAATGCACTCTTTATATACCAAACAAAGTACTGAATGCACTCTTTATATACCAAACAAAGTACTGAATCCACTCTTTACATACCAAACAAAGAACTGAATCCACTCTTTACATACCAAACAAAGTACAGAATCCCAGACATATATTCAAACATGTAGAAATTACAGATTTACAGAAATAAAATAGATACTCTATAATGCTATCCTACTTGATCCACTACGAAAAAGTTCTTGGTGGTAAATATGCCAGTAAAGCTGCAGGTAAAGATGCCAGTAAAGCTGCAAGTGAAGATGCCAGTAAAGCTGCAGGTAAAGATGCCAGTATAGCTGCAGGTAAAGGTGACAGTAAAGCTGCAGGTAAAGATGACAGTAAAGCTGCAGGTAAAGGTGACAGTAAAGCTGCAGGTAAAGATGACAGTAAAGTTGCAGGTAAAGGTGACAGTAAAGCTGCAGGTAAAGATGACAGTAAAGCTGCAGGTAAAGGTGACAGTAAAGCTGCAGGTAAAGATGACAGTAAAGCTGCAGGTAAAGGTGACAGTAAAGCTGCAGGTAAAGATGACAGTAAAGCTGCAGGTAAAGATGCCAGTAAAGCTGCAGGTAAAGATGACAGTAAAGCTGCAGGTAAAGATGCCAGTAAAGCTGCAGGTAAAGATGCCAGTAAAGCTGCAGGTAAAGATGACAGTAAAGCTGCAGGTAAAGATGCCAGTAAAGCTGCAGGTAAAGATGACAGTAAAGCTGCAGGTAAAGATGCCAGTAAAGCTGCAGGTAAAGATGCCAGTAAAGCTGCAGGTAAAGATGCCAGTAAAGCTGCAGGTAAAGGTGACAGTAAAGCTGCAGGTAAAGATGCCAGTAAAGCTGCAGGTAAAGATGCCAGTAAAGCTGCAGGTAAAGATGACAGTAAAGCTGCAGGTAAAGGTTACAGTAAAGCTGCAGGTAAAGATGACAGTAAAGCTGCAGGTAAAGGTTACAGTAAAGCTACAGGTAAAGATGACAGTAAAGCTGTAATATTTTTTGCCCTTTACACCAAAATGTCCTAATATTACCATCCCCCCCCCTGTCCTAATATTACCACCACCACCCCCCACCCCCCGTCCTAATATTACCATGGTATCATTTTTAAAAAATGAATTTGTATTCCAATTGCTTGGGAAGATAAGTTCCAGAGCCCACAGGGAGTGCAATTAGATCTTGACTAGCTTGTGTTTGCTGATTCTGATGCTAGGAGTCACTGAGGATTTACTGACAACTTTCAACTTTACTCCTAGCATATGATGTACTCCCTTAAATCTCCCAAAGTTGTAGTCTTGGTGACCAAGCTATTTGAAGAAGTCTAGCCACATCATGATGGTGCTCTGTGCACACTGTGACCTGGACATTTCATCCGTTTTGATTGTGTTTCGATATTCCGATTGTTTACAGTGAATGATGATATCGTATGATGAAGAACAGTTGGCTGTGTTCACTTTCTGTGCGGTTCGCCTTATTTCTTTGGCATGTGCTGAGACTGCTATGATGGGGACTGCAGCTACCTTTCTTTGTTTGGGAGATGAGAT
This sequence comes from Megaustenia siamemsis, assembly GCA_032433765.1. Lineage (NCBI taxonomy): Eukaryota > Metazoa > Mollusca > Gastropoda > Stylommatophora > Ariophantidae > Megaustenia > Megaustenia siamemsis. Next base: position 60,040,031 of record JAVIAB010000046.1, read on the forward strand.
AGTAATTTATGGATTTTAATTTGTTTGCAGTGATACCAGGACCATCCTTAACCATAACACACATTTTATTGTAAAATCTTCACAACCTCTAACAAGCAGACATTATCTCACAACACACATTCTACTGCAGAATCTTCACAACCTCTAACAAGCAGACATTATCTCACAACACACATTGTACTGCAGAATCTTCACAACCTCTAACAAGCAGACATTATCTCACAACACCCATTCTACTGCAGAATCTTCACAACCTCTAACAAGCAGACATTATCTCACAACACCCATTCTACTGCAGAATCTTCACAACCTCTAACAAGCAGACATTATCTCACAACACACATTCTACTGTAGAATCTTCACAACCTCTAACAAGCAGACATTATCTCACAACAAAGTTCACCTCAGCATTTCCCAGAATGTTCTCCACCATAGATATGTAGGCCCTCATCTCAGACCTCTCTGTGTCTGTAAGGCCTTGACTTAGGCTAAAGCCCTGGTGATGGATAACACCAACGTCAACAATCATGTTTTGGGAAGCAATATCTACAAATATCAATAACACTATATTTATGGGGCACATCAAATATCTACAAATATCAATAACACTATATTTATGGGGCACATCAAATATCTACACATGTCAATAACACAACATTTATGGGGCACATCAAATATCTACACATGCCAATAACACAACATTTATGAGACAACTATCTACACATGCCAATAACACAACATTTATGAGACAAATATCTACACATGCCAATAACACAACATTTATGAGACAAATATCTACACATGTCAATAACACAACATTTATGAGACAAATATCTACACATGTCAATAACACAACATTTATGAGACAAATATCTACACATGTCAATAACACAACATTTATGAGACAAATATCTACACATGTCAATAACACAACATTTATGAGACAAATATCTACACATGTCAATAACACAACATTTATGAGACAAATATCTATGTAAAAATCTATAAGGGTTTGTAAAAATGATGGTCACTAACACCATATTCGCTATACGCCATTTGGTGTGATAGGGCATTTTACTTACTGTTATAGCCCTTCAAAGGATATTTTCACTATGTTCTGTTGCATGACCCAATCTACCACATTCACAAAAGTGAACTGTTGACATTAAACATCAGCAAATTCTAAAGTGATCATCTCTAAGAATATACACATCAATGGCTCAACAGTGATCGCAATAAGAGATGGAACTTTACCTTTGTACCCACAAACCCGACCACTGGATCAAACTCTGACACAAGGTAAGGTCCGACTTGGATGAATGGGACTTTTCCTGGAACAAATGACATCACACAACAATCAATAACTGGCAATCAGTTATAAATGACATCAAACAATAACTGTCAATCAGTTATAAATGACATTACACAATAACTGTCAATCAGTAATAAATAACAAGATAACGCAGGAGTGGAACATGTGATGGGGAGAGAAGGCTGTAATACAACAAGTCAGAATGGAGAAAGATTAATAGAATTATGTTTAATAGAAAATTTAGTTATAGGTGGGACATTATTTCCACATAAAAATATCCACAAAACAACATGGATATCTCCTGATGATAGAACATCAAATCAAATTGACCACCTATGTATTAAACAACAATTCAGATCATCATTAATAGATGTAAGAGCATACAGAGGTGCTGATGTTAATAGTGACCACAACCTGTGCATTGGGAAAATAAGATTAAAATTTAGAAACCAACAGAAGAGGTCAATTACACATAAAATTGATAGTCATAAACTGAAAGATGAAGCAATAAAGGAAAAGTTTAACATAGAGCTAAGTAATTGTTATTCAGCACTTGGTGAAATAGACTTAGATATCAATGAAATGTGGGACTCACAGAGCAAAATACTAATGACAGCAGCAGAAGCAAGTGCTGGACTGAAGAAAATGGAAAAACGAGCTTGGATCTCAGACACCACATGGAAATACATCAAAGAAAGAAGAGAAGCGAAGAGAGCCATGACTAATGTAAAGACAGATCTTGGAAAGGTTCTGGCAAAAGCAACATACAAAGAATTAGACAACAAAGTGAAAAGTTCGGCAAGAAGAGATACAAGAGCTTATATAGACAACTTGGCAGAGAAAGCAGAGACAGCTGCAATTACAGGAGACAGCAGAACTCTTTATACTGTACAAAAGATGCTGACAAACACCTATACATCCAGTGGAACACCAATTCTAGACAAATCTGGATTAATGCTAACAACAAGCGCAGACATAAAAGCCCGTTGGGCGGAACACTTCAAAGAAATTCTTAACCGTCCACTACCTCACAGTTTAATAGATTTTGAAGCTGAAACACCAGCAGCAGAATTAGATGTAAATTTAGATGACTTCACCTTGAGTGAAATAGAAACCACCTTAAAGCTAATGACCAATAACAAGGCTGCTGGAGAGGATAAGTTAACAGCTGAGATCCTCAAGGCAATTGATAGCCATAATTTAATACATCTCCAAAAAATGTTCAACATCATTTGGAAAACAGAGAAGACGCCTCATAAATGGAAAAAAGGAATCATTGTTAAGATCCCAAAAAAGGGAAATCTTAGAGATTGTAACAATTGGAGAGGCGTGACACTTTTGTCAGTTGCCTCAAAATTATTCTGTAAAATCATCCTAAATAGAATAAAGGATTCAATAGATACAGTAATGCGTGAAGAACAGGCTGGGTTTAGAAAAGGGAGAAGCTGTCTTGACCACATTTTCACTCTACGACTTATATTGGAGGAACACATTGAAAAGCAAAAACCTTTTGTACTTAACTTCATCGACTTCAAAAAAGCATTTGATAGTATTCATAGAGATTCTTTGTGGAAAATTCTGAAGCAATATGGCTTACCATCAAAAATCATAAATATTATCAAAGACATGTATGATGGTTACACATGTGCAGTTCGAACAGAGGAAGGACTGAGCGAATGTTTCCCAATAGAAACTGGGGTTAAACAAGGATGTATTTTATCGCCCTTGTTATTTGGAATTGTTATGGACTTCATAATGAAGAAATGCTGCACTGGTAATAAAGGCATCGAATGGATACAAGGAGACCATTTGGAGGACCTCGACTTTGCTGATGACATAGTTCTCATCAGCAATCAGATAAAAACGATGCAGGAAAACACAAATGAACTATCATCAATAGCCAGCAAAATTGGGCTTGAGGTCAATCATGAAAAGACTAAAGTCATGAAAAGTTTAATTCCAACAAGTGACAAAATATACATGGAAAACAAACCAGTAGAAGAGATCGATCACTTCATCTATCTTGGAAGTCACATTGATCGAGAAGGGGATACGAGCAAAGAAATTAGAATCAGACTGGCTAAAGCAGCAATGTCTTTCAGAAGCCTTGAAAAGTTGTGGAAATCAAAACTCATTAGCACAAACACAAAACTTAGGCTATTCAAATCAAATGTACTATCAACCCTTACGTATGCGTGTGAAAGCTGGAAAACAACAAGAGATATAGAAACAAAGTTGAACGCATTCGAAAATAAATGTCTAAGGAAAATACTTGGTATAGAATGGAACGAATTCAAAACAAACGAGGAAATTAGAGAAATCGCCAATCAACCACTAATATCTTCAGTAATAAAGAAAAGACGATGGTCATACGTTGGACATGTGATGAGAAGAGATAATAATCGAATAGCAAAGCAAGCCCTCATATGGGAAACAACAGGTAAAAGAAAAAGAGGAAGACCCAGGGAGACACTGAGAAGAACATTGATGAGAGAGGCAAGAGCAGCAGGAATCGGCTCCCTCAATGAGATAGAACTGCTTGCACAGAACAGAGACAGATGGCGAGATTTGATAAAATATCTTTAAAAGAAAACTGCTAGAACAAAAATTCATATAGGAGAAGGTGTATCTTGGTCTACGCCCTATGGGCCGGTTACGGCTCGAAAGGTCAATAGATAGATAGATAGATAGTAATAAATGACATTACACAATAACTGGCAATTTGTTATAAATGACATCAAACAATAACTGTCAATCAGTTATAAATGACATTACACAATAACTGTCAATCAGTTATAAATGACATTACACAATAACTGTCAATCAGTTATAAATGACATTACACAATAACTGTCAATCAGTTATAAATGAGATTACACAACAAACATTAACTGTCAATCAGTAATAAATGACATCAAACAATAACTGTCAATCAATTACAAATGACATTACACAACAAACAATAACTGTCTATCAGTTATAAATGACATTACACAACAAACAATAACTGTCAATCAGTTATAAATGACATCAAACAATAACTGTCAATCAGTTATAAATGACATCAAACAATAACTGTCAATCAGTTATAAATGACATCAAACAATAACTGTCAATCAGTTATAAATGACATCAAACAATAACTGTCAATCAGTTATAAATGACATCAAACAATAACTGTCAATCAGTTATAAATGACATCACACAACAAAAAATAACTGTCAATCAGTTATAAATGACATTACTCAACAAACAATAACTGTCAATCAGTTATAAATGACATCACACAACAATCAATAACTGGCAATTTGTTACAAATGACATCACACAATAGCTGTCAATCAGTTATAAATGACATCACACAACAATCAATAACTGGCAATCTGTTATAAATGATATCAAACAATAACTGTCAATCAGTTATAAATGACATTACACAACAAACAATAACTGTCAATCAGTTATAAATGACATCAAACAATAACTGTCAATCAGTTATAAATGACATCAAACAATAACTGTCAATCAGTTATAAATGACATCACACAACAAAAAATAACTGTCAATCAGTTATAAATGACATTACTCAACAAACAATAACTGTCAATCAGTTATAAATGACATCACACAACAATCAATAACTGGCAATTTGTTACAAATGACATCACACAATAGCTGTCAATCAGTTATAAATGACATCACACAACAATCAATAACTGGCAATCTGTTATAAATGATATCAAACAATAACTGTCAATCAGTTATAAATGACATTACACAACAAACAATAACTGTCAATCAGTTATAAATGACATCAAACAATAACTGTCAATCAGTTATAAATGACATCAAACAATAACTGTCAATCAGTTATAAATGACATCACACAACAAAAAATAACTGTCAATCAGTTATAAATGACATTACTCAACAAACAATAACTGTCAATCAGTTATAAATGACATCACACAACAATCAATAACTGGCAATTTGTTACAAATGACATCACACAATAACTGTCAATCAGTTATAAATGACATCACACAACAATCAATAACTGGCAATTTGTTATAAATGACATTACACAACAATCAATAACTGGCAATCTGTTATAAATGATATCAAACAATAACTGTCAATCAGTTATAAATGACATTACACAACAAACAATAACTGTCAATCAGTTATAAATGACATCATACAACAAACAATAACTGTCAATCAGTTATAAATGACATCACACAACAAAAAATTAACTGTCAATCAGTTATAAATGACATCACACAACAAACAATAACTGTCAATCAGTTATAAATGACATCACACAACAAACAATAACTGTCAATCAGTTATAAATGACATTACACAACAAACAATAACTGTCAATCAGTTATAAATGACATCACACAACAAACAATAACTGTCAATCAGTTATAAATGACATCACACAACAAACAATAACTGTCAATCAGTTATAAATGACATTACACAACAAACATTAACTATCAATTCCTAAAGTAATGACATTTGACCAAACAATAACTCAAGATGTAGATTTGATTAAATTTGATTATGTTACCAAATTGCCTTTGTTTCATAACTGATGCAGGAGCTTCTGGATATTAGCCCCATGAACCAACACAATACATCAACTTCTGGACATTAGCCCCATGAACCAACACAATACATCAACTTCTGGACATTAGCCCCATGAACCAACACAATACATCAACTTCTGGACATTAGCCCCATGAACCAACACAATAAATCAACTTCTGGACATTAGCCCCATGAACCAACACAATACATCAACTTCTGGACATTAGCCCCATGAACCAACACAATACATCAACTTCTGGACATTAGCCTCATGAACCAACACAATACATCAACTTCTGGACATTAGCCCCATGAACCAACACAATATATCAACTTCTGGACATTAGCCTCATGAACCAACACAATACATCAACTTCTGGACATTAGCCTCATGAACTAACACAATACATCAACTTCTGGGCATTAGCCTCATTAACCAACACAATGCATCAACTTCTGGACATTAGCCTCATGAACCAACACAATGCATCAACTTCTGGACATTAGCCTCATGAACCATCACAATACATCAGCGTCTGGGCATTAGCCTCATGAACCAACACAATGCATCAACTTCTGGACATTAGCCTCATGAACCAACATAATACATCAACTTCTGGACATTAGCCTCATGAACCAACACAATACATTAGCCTCATGAACCAACACAATACATTAGCCTCATGAACCAACACAATGCATCAGCTTCTGGGCATTAGCCTCATGAACCAACACAATACATCAAATTCTGGACATTAGCTTCATGAACCAACACAATGCATCAACTGCTGGGGAGTTTGCAGATGTCATGCCCACCAAGGTTCCTATTCTGTGCTACTGGTCCCACATATGGTAAGTGTTAGTGAACATAATGTCATGTCAGACAACAATAATTATTGCAGCTGGAAATTGGTCTGAATTCAAGAATCAAGTTCAAACCTGAAAATGTTTTTATAGCCCATCCTCTATTAGGTCTGGGCAACAGTGAGATCAAGGATCACTGGGAAGATGCTGATCACTTCACTCAGGGGGTAGTTACTGGGTAGTTTATGAGCATGAGATCAGTGATCACTTCACTCAGGGAGTTGTAACTGGGTAGTTTATGAGCAAGAGGCCAGTGATCACTTCACTCAGGGAGTTGTAACTGGGTAGTTTATGAGCATGAGATCAGTGATCACTTCACTCAGGGAGTTGTAACTGGTTAGTTTATGAGCAAGAGGCCAGTGATCACTTCACTCAGGGAGTTTAACTGGGTAGTTTATGAGCATGAGATCAGTGATCACTTCACTCAGAGAGTTGTAACTGGGTAATTTATGAGCAAGAGGTCAGTGATCACTTCACTCAGAGAGTTGTAACTGGGTAGTTTATGAGCAAGAGATCAGTGATCACTTCACTCAGGGAGTTGTAACTGGGTAGTTTATGAGCAAGAGATCAGTGATCATTTCACTCAGAGAGTTGTAACTGGGTAGTTTATGAGCAAGAGATCAGTGATCACTTCACTCAGAGAGTTGTAACTGGGTAGTTTATGAGCAAGAGGTCAGTGATCACTTCACTCAGGGAGTTGTAACTGGGTAGTTTATGAGCATGAGATCAGTGATCACTTCACTCAGAGAGTTGTAACTGGGTAGTTTATGAGCATGAGATCAGTGATCACTTGAACTCAGAGAGTTGTAACTGGGTAGTTTATGAGCATGAGATCAGTGATCACTTCACTCAGAGAGTTGTAACTGGGTAGTTTATGAGCATGAGATCAGTGATCACTTCACTCAGAGAGTTGTAACTGGGTAGTTTATGAGCAAGAGATCAGTGATCATTTCACTCAGAGAGTTGTAACTGGGTAGTTTATGAGCAAGAGGCCAGTGATGTTTAACTCTATTTCATAAACAACAAGTTCATACAAGCAATGAACAACAGCAACATCTTTATTCATTGTGTAAGATTAATCTCTTAATGAGTGAAACGTTTAAGTGTGAAGCTAAGATTAATCTCTTAATGAGTGAAACGTTTAAGTGTGAAGCTAAGATTAATCTCTTAATGAGTGAAACGTTTAAGTGTGAAGCTAAGATTAATCTCTTAATGAGTGAAACGTTTAAGTGTGAAACTAAGATTAATCTCTTAATGAGTGAAACGTTTAAGTGTGAAGCTAAGATTAATCTTTTAATGAGTGAAACGTTTAAGTGTGAAGCTAAGATTAATCTCTCAATGAGTGAAACATTTAAGAAGAAAGCTAAGATTAATCTCTTAATGAGTGAAACGTTTAAGTGTGAAGCTAAGATTAATCTCTTAATGAGTGAAACGTTTAAGTGTGAAGCTAAGATTAATCTCTTAATGAGTGAAACGTTTAAGTGTGAAGCTAAGATTAATCTCTTAATGAGTGAAATGTTTAAGTGTCAAGCTAAGATTAATCTCTTAATGAGTGAAACGTTTAAGTGTGAAGCTAAGATTAATCTTTTAATGAGTGAAACGTTTAAGTGTGAAGCTAAGATTAATCTCTTAATGAGTGAAACGTTTAAGTGTGAAGCTAAGATTAAACTCAACTAAACTGAAACATACAAGCATGAATAGAATTTCTGCAGTAAAATAAATGACCCATTACTTGTACAAACTGTACCTGATGGGGACATCTCCTCGGCATTGGTTCTTTGCTCTACCCGAAATCTGAGCCCGCACATATGCAAGAATGTCTCCACAGCCAGGCACTGAGCATAGTCAGGGAGTGTGATCTGCTCAACTTTTCGAAATATTACAAGAGAGAGTGCTATTTCAAAGCAAAACAACATTGTGAATATTTGTATTATCACAAATAAATGACATATGACATTTTAGAAGTAATCCCAACCAATTTCAAACAAAAATGGCATTCTACTTAACATAAAAATATCACAAACTGCATAAAATATCTGTGACGATCAAGGCAACATGCAAGACTAATATCAGCATATGTGATGTCAACATTCACTTACAGACCTGACCTGGGAAAGACAGTCACATAGACAGAATTGGAAGGTAAAAAGCAATGGAAATGAGGTGTTACCATCAATGATCCTAAACAACTAATACAGAGACAGCACCACAAACGTGAATGTTCATCAAATCACAATTAATATATTTATCTAAAGAGAATATAATAAAGGCCATCTACTGTTTCCATTCGGGAGCCGCGATAGCACAGTGGTTTGTCAACTGGACTACAAAGGACAAGAGGTAGGGTTCGATCCCAACCGATGGCTTCTGGTTCACCCAGCCTTGAATGGGTACTGGATTTTTTTCTGGGAAAGTAAAGCGGCACAGGCGTAACACCAACCACATTACCCCAAAAATCATGTGCCGAAGGTCTGTAAAATTTATGGTCACTAACACCATATTCCCTATACGCCACTTGGCATGACGGGGGCTCTTTACTTTTTTTTACTGTTTGCATTTCCTATAGACCATAGGTCTGCGAGTGTCACTTCAATGATTTCTATTTTGTGATAGCTTCTTAAGCTCTACTCATAAGACTTAGAATAATTTGGCCTCCTCTTTGTCAGATAATTTTAAACCTCTAAACCCATCTCTTACCTCTGGGTTGTGCACACCGGACTGTTCATAGGAAGGATCGCACCTACATTTAGTTAGTGCCACAAGTGGTGACTGCTACATAATGTAATGTTACAAGTGGTGACTGCTACATAATGTAATGTTACAAGTGGTGACTGCTACATAATGTAATGTTACAAGTGGTGACTGCTACATAATGTAATGTTACAAGTGGTGACAGCTACATAATGTAATGTTACAAGTGGTGACTGCTACATAATGTAATGTTACAAGTGATGACAGCTACATAATGTAATGTTACAAGTGGTGACTGCTACATAATGTAATGTTACAAGTGGTGACTGCTACATAATGTAATGTTACAAGTGATGACAGCTACATAATGTAATGTTACAAGTGGTGACAGCTACATAATGTAATGTTACAAGTGGTGACTGCTACATAATGTAATGTTACAAGTGATGACAGCTACATAATGTAATGTTACAAGTGGTGACTGCTACATAATGTAATGTTACAAGTGGTGACAGCTACATAATGTAATGTTACAAGTGGTGACTGCTACATAATGTAATGTTACAAGTGAAGACAGCTACATAATGTAATGTTACAAGTGATGACAGCTACATAATGTAATGTTACAAGTGGTGACAGCTACATAATGTAATGTTACAAGTGATGACAGCTACATAATGTAATGTTACAAGTGATGACAGCTACATAATGTAATGTTACAAGTGATGACTGCTACATAATGTAATGTTACAAGTGGTGACTGCTACATAATGTAATGTTACAAATGATGTCAGCTACATAATGTAATGTTACAAATGATGACTGCTACATAATGTAATGTTACAAGTGATGACAGCTACATAATGTAATGTTACAAGTGGTGACTGCTACATAATGTAATGTTACAAATGATGACTGTTACATAATGTAATGTTACAAGTGGTGACTGCTACATAATGTAGTGTCACATGTGATGATTGCTACATAATGTATTGTTACATCTGATGATTGCTACATAATGTAATGTTACATCTGATGATTGCTACATAATGTAATGTTACATCTGAAGACTGCTACATAATGTAATGTCACAAGTGGTGACTGCTACATAATGTAATGTTACATCTGATGACTGCTACATAATGTAATGTTACATCTGATGACTGCTACATAATGTAATGTTACATCTGATGATTGCTACATAACGTAATGTTACATCTGATGATTGCTACATAATGTAATGTTACATCTGATGATTGCTACATAATGTAATGTTACATCTGATGACTGCTACATAATGTAATGTTACATCTGATGATTGCTACATAATATAATGTTACATCTGATGATTGCTACATAATGTAATGTTACATCTGAAGACTGCTACATAATGTAATGTCACAAGTGATGACAGCTTCATAATGTAATGTCACAAGTGATGACAGCTACATAATATAATATTACATCTGATGATTGCTACATAATGTAATGTTAAATCTGATTATTGATACATAATGTAATGTTACATCTGATGATTGCTACATAATGTAATGTCACAAGTGATGACAGCTACATAATGTAATGTCACAAGTGATGACAGCTACATAATGTAATGTTACAAGTGGTGACTGCTACATAATGTAATGTTACATCTGATGATTGATACATAATGTAATGTTACATCAGATGACTGCTGCATAATGTAATGTCACAAGTGATGACAGCTACATAATGTAATGTCACAAGTGATGACAGCTACATAAGGTAATGTCACAAGTGATGACTGCTACATAATGTAATGTTACATCTGATCATTGCTACATAATGTAATGTTACATCTGATGACTGCTACATAATGTAATGTTAAATCTGATGACTGCTACATAATGTAATGTCACAAGTGATGACAGCTACATAATGTAATGTTACAAGTGGTGACTGCTACATAATGTAATGTTACATCTGATGATTACTACATAATGTAATGTTACATCTGATGACTGCTACATAATGTAATGTTACATCTGATGATTACTACATAATGTAATGTTACATCTGATGACTGCTACATAATGTAATGTTACATCTGATGATTACTACATAATGTAATGTTACATCTGATGACTACTACATAATGTAATGTTACATCTGATGACTGCTACATAATGTAATGTTACAAGTGGTGACTGCTACATAATGTAATGTCACATCTGATGATTACTACATAATGTAATGTTACATCTGATGACTGCTACATAATGTAATGTCACAAGTGGTGATTGTTAAATAATGTAATGTCACAAGTGGTGGTTGCTACATTATGTAATGTGACAATTGGTGACTGCTACATAATGTAATGTCACAAGTGGTGACTGTTACATGTAATGTCACAAGTGGTGATTGCTACATAATGTAATGTCACAAGTGGTGATTGTTACGTAATGTAATGTAACAAGTGATGACTGCTACAAAATGTAGTGTTACAAGTGATGACTACAACATAATGTAATGTCACAAGTGGTAACTGCTTCATAATGAAGCTAGACAGCAAAAAGGCAGCAGCAATGAATTCCTCACATTTTTACTTTCCTTACAAGAGATCGGACAGCGTGGCCAAATCGATAACTTGTCAGGCTCTAAACCAGGAGAACACAGGTTCAAATCCCGGTAGGGTAAAAAGTTTTTTTCTATCGGGAATGAAATAAAAACTCAGACCCTAACACCATGCAGCGAGTGCACTGGACAAGCGACCTTCATTCTTCAGTCCTACAACTCCCCCTGGGAGACTCCAGCATAGGGAAAATGCCACAAAGATAGTTTTTATGTTTTGTTTATAAGAGATGGTACAACAACAGAAATCAAGCTAAAAGGCATACCCTGATACTGTTGGTAGAGCACAACATCGTCTGGCCAAGGTTCCGAGGCTGAAACAATAAAAACACATTCAAAGAGGCTGTGAAAGATTCCAATAACTTGTTCTTTGTCTCAACGGCCAACAAAAACACATTCAAGTAGACACAGAGGCTGTGAAAGATTCCAATAACTTGTTCTTTGTCTCAACGCCCAACAAAAAGAGGCTATAGCTAAACCATCATGCTCACAACAAAATATATTCATTTCTTGTTTCTAATTTTCTGACATGGATTGACTCCACATGTTCTACAGCAACAAATATTGCTTTCAACTTTACATATAAATCATTTCATCACTGACGTATACACGCCTTGTGATATCAGGAGTCTCCAGTCCAAAATTGCATGATGATGAAGGTGGTGCATTTTAACGTCATAAACCAGTAAAAAGGAAGTGGAGTGGTGAGACCAGACTAAATGAGTCACTTACAGAGATGTCACACATGGCACACATGGAAGTGAGACCAGACTAAATGAGTCACTTACAGAGATGTCACACATGGAAGTGAGACCAGACTAAATGAGTCACTTACAGAGATGTCACACATGGAAGTGAGACCAGACTAAATGAGTCACTTACAGAGATGTCACACATGGAAGTGAGACCAGACTAAATGAGTCACTTACAGAGATGTCACACATGGAAGTGAGACCAGACTAAATGAGTCACTTACAGAGATGTCACACATGGAAGTGAGACCAGACTAAATGAGTCACTTACAGAGATGTTACACATGGAAGTGAGACCAGACTAAATGAGTCACTTACAGAGATGTTACACATGGAAGTGAGACCAGAATAAATGAGTCACTTAGAGAGATGTCACACATGGAAGTGAGACCAGACTAAATGAGTCACTTACAGAGATGTCACACATGGAAGTGAGACCAGACTAAATGAGTCACTTACAGAGATGTCACACATGGAAGTGAGACCAGACTAAATGAGTCACTTACAGAGATGTCACACATGGAAGTGAGACCAGACTAAATGAGTCACTTACAGAGATGTCACACATGGAAACTGCTTTGCAAATTGTCTTCACCGTTGACAAAATTGTCACACAGTAATGATTGGTCATGACTAATTATTACAACATATCCAATGCAATTCAGGCAAAGACAATTAGAGACCACAGAGATGGGATTTCTCAGAAGAATATTGATAGTTCCCTGAATAGCTAAAATGACCAATGAGGAAGTTCTCAAAGAGGCTAACACAAAAAGGGAGCTCCTAAAAAACATCAGAAAGAAACAATTGACATTTTTCGAGCACATCATGAGAAAAGGAAAGTTGGAATACTTGGTTACAACTGGCAAAATATAAAGAAAGAGAGATTGAGGACAACAAAGAGAGAAGATAGTAGATAGCTTGGTGTCATGGCATGACAGTCAACAAGAGAATTAACATGGTTCACTGTGGACAGAAGATTGTGGAAGGTCATGATCACCTCTATGCTCCCCCAAAACTCGTGATCTTGTCAGCTTTGTAAAAGTCCCGTCAATAATCCTTCCTCATGGCATGTTGTCAAGCCACCCAACATTTTTTCTCTTTGTCTACCTCTACCTCTTTGACTTTCTATTTTTTCTGTTATTACCATGTATTTCAACCTGCCTATTCTCCACACATGCCCCACTGGACTGTTCTCCCTCTCTCTTCAATGCCTCCTTCAGCACCCCTCCCCTACTGCATCTGTTGACATGACAATATTGTACCTTTTAATATCATTCTGAATAAAAACCACATCCCAACTCAGTCTATCAGGCATTAAATTCTTTATTTGTTGTCCATGACTTGCACCCATAAAGTATAGAGAGCAACACTGGTTCTGTTTAACAATGTGAAACTCTCTAGCTCTGAATGATAACAGCTTATTTCCAATATTCTTGGTGTGTGCGATTCAACTGTTTACCTCAGTAAGACATGTTCTATCTGATGTTAATGGGATAATGGCAACAACACGGTGTCCATAAATTTAAAATAATCAACTGGCTCAGGATCACATTACGCGGTAATATAAATCACTTAATGATGCAAGGACATGCACTTGTTACAAGGTTACTGTTTTCTCTGATGTGGAACGGTAGCAGTGGAACGGTAGCAGTGGAACGGTAGCAGAGTCGCTTTACAGTCACTTGCTCACTGGTAAGTTGAGTTAGTGATCAACAAACACAACAATATAATTATTCAATATGTCACCACAAAGAATAATAATATAATTAATAATTATAATATAAATTATATATATTATTGTTTACCTCTGTTGATCTCTTAAAATTACAATGAGTTTGCATTAGTAAATTAATACTTATTAGGATCCTTCCCTGATCACCTCACTGAGTCTGCTACAGTGTTGTTGTGAGGTGCCAGTAGTGGGCTGTTAGCTACACTCCTACAAGCTATGGTGACAGCTTGACAAACAAGGAACACAACAAGCTATGGTGACAGCTTGACAAACAAGGAACAAGCTATGGTGACAGCTTGACAAACAAGGAACACAACAAGCTATGGTGACAGCTTGACAAACAAGGAACACAACAAGCTATGGTGACAGCTTGACAAACAAGGAACAAGCTATGGTGACAGCTTGACAAACAAGGAACACAACAAAATCATGACGTTTCTGCCTTCTTCAGAAAATGAGACCATCAACAAACAATGAGAAACAGATAAATTCTACTACATCTAGGATGGTTGAGGAGAAGTAAACAGGGGGACAAGAGATGAAAAACGAGAGAAAGAGTTGTGCCACATATCAGAGGGTACAAATATATAAATATATGTAGCAAGGTCATCTCTCGGTTCATCTCTTGTCCCTTGTTTACTTCTCCTCAACTCACCTGCTCAATCATCCTTATAGATCCTAGTAGAATGTATCTGTATCTCATTGTTTGTTGATGTTGTTCTCATTTTCTAAAGGTCACAACATCAGTATTTTGTTGTGTTCCCATTTTGTAAAGCTGTCCCACCATAACCACTCAGGACCACTGTGTAGGAGTGTACTGTATGTTACACCCCACTACAGGCTCCTTGCTACCTACCAGCTTTACCGTAGCCAGCAATGCAATTATTTGCCTGTTCCCTCCCTTAGACCTACAGACCGAGACTGCCGCCCTACCTACAGCCTACAGTCCTACAGTGTTGTGAACTCGCTACTTCTAACTCCTTTTAATTTTAACAGTTACAGTTACAGTTACAGCGTGTGTCAGTCGACTCTCAGTACAATTGTGTAGTGAACGGTAGTGTGTCACTGTCAGCTAAGTTTACTTACTGTAGTTAGTAGTCACTATACTCAAGCCACAGGTTAGAAGTAAGGCTGTTGGTATAGTATAGTAATAGTTGTGTTAAGTTTACTATTTATTTTACTTTACTTTCTTACGAGCCGGCAGTTGTTTCATCAATAACAATAACTTCTGCCTTTAACTTAACTAAAAAAGACTGAAGCAAACTTGGCTCTTTAGCCAAAAAATAATAGGACGACAATATATAGGCATGTATGTGGTCTGAAATAAGAAAAGATGAAAGCAGGTGGAAGTCGTACCTCCGATAGTTGCCTGCACGGCGTCCACCACCAGCGACATGACTTTGGTCGGACATGAACGAGCTCTTCTCTCCAGAAGTCTACAATAGTTACTTGACTCTTTAGCTGAAGAGCTTCACACATTTTAAACCTCTTACATCATCATCAGGTTCCGTATCAGCTGACGTAGACTATCATGTCTGTTCACAAATTATTCATGTTTTTATCATCATGCCGTGTATGTTGGCAATAACGAAGCTCAATTTTATACAACCTATTATTGTTACAACCAGTTATTGATAGTCAAGTCCTGACGGGAAACAAGTGCTGTCCCACTTTATGTGTATTACCCGGAGTTCCAAAATTCATCATTGTTTGTCAACGTTATCTCAACAATATATATTGGCCAAATAGGCAGACGCCTAGATATAGAATCTGCGAACATTTGTATAACATCAAACACGATTCTGGCACTCCTGTCTCCTCCTATTTCATATCGCCAGGCCATAATACTTCTGTTCACTTCTGTGTTAACTCGCACCATCCCTCATCCCTCTGATACCGGCTCACCTCGGCGGAGGAGCGACTCACACTTTGTTACTCTCCAACCCAGAGAATCCAACCCTTTTCCTTTAATCACTTGTCTCCTCTCCATTTCACTCCTGTGTCATATCCCTATTCCTCCCAGCGTTATCTTTATTGCCTCTCTTGCTCTTCTCCTCCCTGCCACCCATTCTCTCTCTCTCTCTCTCTCTCTCTCTCTCTCTCTCTCTCTCTCTTTCTTACTCTTCTCTTCGTACCCCACGGAACACTTCCTTTTTTTCATATCCCCCCCACCCCCAATTTGTCTCTGTTTGACTCCTTTGGTCTAAGTAAAGCCAACGTGCTCTAATGTCTTTTACCAGAATCTTGGTAAATCCTGGCCACAGTCTTTTTCCGCTTTTTTTTTTTTTTTTTTTTTAGCTGTGTCGTATTCTCTGATTTGGATTCTTCTTCTTCTTTTCCTTCCTCATGTGCTTTTTCAGCGTCGAGGGGAGATATAATTTGCCGTCTACAGCTCTTCTGTTCGCCTCTGCTGCTGTTGTTTCCTAGTGCTTCTAATATCCCATCGATCCATCTTCTTCGTGGTCGACCCTTGGGTCTGGTATTCCCACAACTTTTGTTGAAGGCTCGTTTTGTAGTGTTTTGATCGTTCTGTCTTGTCAAGTCGCCAAATCATTTTATAGGTTGTTTCTTTATATATGTGTTGGTCGTGTTGGTCAATTAATGTTGGTTGTATCTTGTAGCAGTCGAACGTGTTGGTCAACTAATGTTGGTTGTATCTTGTAGCAGTCGAACAGTGTTGATTGGCTAATATTGTTTGGATCTTGTAGCAGTCGAACGTGTAGGTCAACTAATGTTGGTTGTATCATGTAGTAGTCGAACGTGTAGGTCAACTAATGTTGGTTGTATCTTGTAGCAGTCGAACGTGTAGGTCAACTAATGTTGGTTGTATCTTGTAGCAGTCGAACGTGTAGGTCAACTAATGTTGGTTGTATCTTGTAGCAGTCGAACGTGTAGGTCAACTAATGTTGGTTGTATATTGTAGCAGTCGAACGTGTAGGTCAACTAATGTTGGTTGTATCTTGTAGCAGTCGAACGTGTTGATCAATTAATGTTGGTTGTATCTTGTAGCAGTCGAACGTGTTGATCAATTAATGTTGGTTGTATCTTGTAGCAGTCGAACGTGTTGATCAATTAATGTTGGTTGTATCTTGTAGCAGTCGAACGTGTTGATCAATTAATGTTGGTTGTATCTTGTAGCAGTCGAACGTGTAGGTCAACTAATGTTGGTTGTATCTTGTAGCAGTCGAACGTGTAGGTCAACTAATGTTGGTTGTATCTTGTGGCAGTCGAACGTGTAGGTCAACTAATGTTGGTTGTATCTTGTAGCAGTCGAACGTGTATGTCAACTAATGTTGGTTGTATCTTGTAGCAGTCGAACGTGTAGGTCAACTAATGTTGGTTGTATCTTGTAGCAGTCGAGCGTGTTGGTCAACTAATGTTGGTTGTATCTTGTAGCAGTCAAACGTGTAGATCAACTAATGTTGGTTGTATCTTGTAGCAGTCGAACGTGTAGGTCAACTAATGTTGGTTGTATCTTGTAGCAATCCAACAGTGTTGATCGGCTAATGTTGGATGTATCTTGTAGCAATCCAACAGTGTTGATCGCCTAATGTTGGTTGTATCTTGTAGATGTTGATTGTAACTGTCGGTAAGTAGAGTACTGTCTTCTTTGTCTGGACAGTCCAGTCTTGTTGATCACAAACAATCCACGCCTTAGCAACGTCTTCAGTTTTCACTTCAGATTTGCCATCTTTGAGAATCTTCAGCAAGAACATCAGATGAAAGGAGGAACTAACTCCTAGAAGCTGCAGAGTTCTAGACCTCCATCAATGATAACAACACTTGGGTGTCGCAGGTGGCTGGGACAGAAGAATTGACAACAATTATAATTCTAGCAGATATTTTAATCTATGTCAATACAAATGAGAAAGAGAGTTCATCGGTGCTATATGGAACCAATTCTGATATATGGAATCGAATCATGGACAGTAGACAAACAAATGAAAAGACGATTAGAGGCCACAGAGATGGGATTTCTCAGAAGAATGTTGAAAGTTCCCTGGACAGCTAAAAAGACCAATGAGGAAGTTCTCAAAGAGACCAACACAAAAAGGGAGCTCTTAAAAAAAACACCAGAAAGAAGCAATCAACATTTTTCGGGCACATCATGAGAAGAGGAAAGTTGGAATACTTGGTTACAACTGGCAAAATAAAAGGAAAGAGAGATCGCGGGCGACAAAGAGAGAAAATACTGGATAGCTTGGTCATGGCATGGAAAACAGTCAACAACAGAACTGATACGATGCACTGTAGATAGAAGATTGTGGAGGGACATGATCACCTACGCCAACCGGTATGGCACATGATGATGATGATTTTAAGGGGAGGGAATATTGTAAGTGTCCTGTGGGTAGACCAAAATGAGATACAAAGATTCCAGCCAGACGTCCCTGGCTGAATTCTCATTTTTAGTGACAAGTGGGAAATGCTTGTAGATGATCTTAGTATTTGAAGGCGGCTTGACATTCGAGAATGAGGTCAAAGGTAGAAGAGACAAGGTTCAGGAGGGAAACAACCTCATGACATGAAACCACTTTGTCCATTCTTCAACTTCCACTGAAATTGGTCGTGACAGAAGTTGACAAAACATCATCGGAGAGTTACGGCCAACATCTGCTTGTTTCTAATCGTCTATGAGAACACAGAACGACCTCTGTGGAATCTGAAATCTGGTCTGTGTAAACAATACTTTACTTATGTTTTCCCTGATTTTCGCTTATAAAAATAAATGTGTCCCCATTCTCTCGTTTTTTTTTGTTTTAAAGAAATATGTTACACTTTTCTGTCATCTTTATTTCTCAACCAGCGGTGGATATTCAGAGGAAACAGAGGCGGCGACTTGGCAAATACTGTATTTTATAAAAATTCATAACACAAGCATATTCCAGCTCAATGAGTTCAATGTCAGTGTACAACCAGCCACTGTATTCCCTAGTATAGCCGTGATATAGTTCAATGTCAGTGTACAACCAGTCACCGTATCCCCTAGTATAGCCGTGATATAGTTCAATGTCAGTGTACAACCAGCCACCGTGTTCCCTAGTATAGCTGTGATATAGTTCAATGTCAGTGTACAACAAGCCACCGTATCCCCTAGTATAGCCGTGATATAGTTCAATGTCAGTGTACAACCAGCCACCGTGTTCCCTAGTATAGCCGTGATATAGTTCAATGTCAGTGTACAACCAGCCACCGTATTCCCTAGTATAGCCGTGATATAGTTCAATGTCAGTGTACAACCAGCCACCGTGTTCCAAAGTATAGCCGTGATATAGTTCAATGTCAGCGTACAACCAGCCACCGTGTTCCCTAGTATAGCCGTGATATAGTTCAATGTCAGTGTACAACCAGTCACCGTATTCCCTAGTATAGCCGTGATATAGTTCAATGTCAGCGTACATCCAGCCACCGAATTCCCTAGTATAGCCGTGATATAGTTCAATGTCAGTGTACAACCAGTCACCGTATCCCCTAGCATAGCCGTGATATAGTTCAATGTCAGTGTACAACCAGCCACCGTATCCCCTAGTATAGCCGTGATATAGTTCAATGTCAGTGTACAACCAGCCACCGTATTCCCTAGTATAGCCGTGATATAGTTCAATGTCAGTGTACAACCAGCCACTGTATTCCCTAGTATAGCCGTGATATAGTTCAATGTCAGTGTACAACCAGCCACTGTATTCCCTAGTATAGCCGTGATATAGTTCAATGTCAGTGTACAACCAGCCACTGTATTCCCTAGTATAGCTGTGATATAGTTCAATGTCAGTGTACAACCAGCCACCGTATTCCCTAGTATAGCCGTGATATAGTTCAATGTCAGTGTACAACCAGCCACCGTATTCCCTAGTATAGCGGTGATATAGTTCAATGTCAGTGCACAACCAGCCACCGTATCCCCTAGTATAGCCGTGATATAGTTCAATGTCAGTGTACAACCAGCCACCGTATTCCCTAGTATAGCCGTGATATAGTTCAATGTCAGTGTACAACCAGCCACCGTATCCCCTAGTATAGCCGTGATATAGTTCAATGTCAGTGTACAACCAGCCACCGTATCCCTAGTATAGCCGTGATATAGTTCAATGTCAGTGTACAACCAGCCACCGTATTCCCTAGTATAGCCGTGATATAGTTCAATGTCAGTATACAACCAGCCACCGTATCCCCTAGTATAGCCGTGATATAGCTCAATGTCAGTGTACAACCAGCCACCGTATTCCCTAGTATAGCCGTGATATAGTTCAATGTCAGTGTACAACCAGCCACCGTATTCCCTAGTATAGCCGTGATATAGTTCAATGTCAGTGTACAACCAGTCACTGTATCCCCTAGTATAGCCGTGATATAGCTCAATGTCAGTGTACAACCAGCCACCGTATTCCCTAGTATAGCCGTGATATAGTTCAATGTCAGTGTACAACCAGCCACTGTATTCCCTAGTATAGCCGTGATATAGCTCAAATAACTCAAGCCGCTACTAATAAATAGACTTCAATGTCTACGGAGGTCAAACCTACTACAACCGTACACCGGCATCTATCGATCTTGCACTGTGCATGAGAACTAGGTAGGCTATTTGAACAATTACTTTCAGTTTCCATGGCAACAAAAAAAAAGACGATCCAGATAATGTTCTATCTTTTGATTGAAACATTAGAAGTAGTGCCGATGGGGAGGAGAATGTATGAAGCACCACCTATAAGAATTACTCCGCTGCGCCCTTGTATATATATATATATATATATATATATATATATATATATATATATATATATATATATATATACATGTATATATATATATATATATATATATATATATAAAATGAACCAAACAGTAAGAGATTTTAATTAACAGAGCAAAACCATGTTTTTTATTGTAATTTATAATATAAATAACAAAGATATGATGTCGTTATAGTTATGTTAATTGAGAGCAGTAATTGAAGGAACTATTTTACATAGCGCAAGTTGCAGTCATGTTTATGTCGCACATTATCAGGTTATAGGTCAAATAAGAAAAGTACGGTCTCAGTCCTGGCCTCCTTAAGTTTCCAACTCAGCGTCCGCCGCTGTCCAAAATTGGCCACACATCCATAACAAGGTTATGAGAAGCAACCATGATGTAGGTCAGAGGTGAAAGTTGCTCTTATCTTTGTGAAGAGCGGATGTTTGTGTCCGTCACCGTGGGAGACTACAGTTGTTGTGGTCAGAAATGGAGTCACTGAGATAAAGTTGTTGAACATCCAAACATTAATGTCGATATGTGCCATACATTCAGAATTGTATGTTTTCATAGAACTAGTTGGTCAAACTGTGCGCCGTCTTTACTCTTTGTCCACCTCCCAACTTTACTCTTTGTCCACCTCCCAACTTTACTCTTTGTCTACCTCCCAACTTTACTCTTTGTCTACCTCCCAACTTTACTCTTTGTCTACCTCCCAACTTTACTCTTTGTCTACCTCCCAACTTTACTCTTTGTCTATCTCCCAACTTTACTCTTTGTCCACCTCCCAACTTTACTCTTTGTCTATCTCCCAACTTTACTCTTTGTCTATCTCCCAACTTTACTCTTTGTCTATCTCCCAACTTTACTCTTTGTCGCAGGGGTGGAGTCTTCTGTCGCAGGGGTGGAGTCTTCTGTCGCAGGGGTGGAGTCTTCTGTCGCAGGGGTGGAGTCTTCTGTCGCAGGAGTGAGTCTTCTGTCGCAGGGGTGGAGTCTTCTGTCGCAGGGGTGAGTCTTCTGTCACAGGGGTGGAGTCTTCTGTCACAGGGGTGAAGACTTCTGTCACAGGGGTGAAGACTTCTGTCACAGGGGTGAAGACTTCTGTCACAGGGGTGAAGACTTCTGTCACAGGGGTGAAGACTTCTGTCACAGGGGTGTTGTATTCTTATAGCCGTGTTCTGATTATTTCTTGGTGTAAGACACGACACGACACATTCAAGAATGAACAAACTTGGTGTGTTATCAATAAGTCATCATTTATTATCTATATACATATAGATACTATCAGGCTATCCTTCCTAGCGTTTCTGTAGATACTTGTTCGATCTGTCAACAGACTTGGCCGCTGAAGTACTTCGACTACTGTCGGTGTTGTACCTCAACTATTCGTTTAGTGGATATTCTAGCTGTCTCTCTATCTAGCTCTCTCTTTCGTCTGTGTCTTCTATTTCTAACGTTTTCCAGTGGCTAACTGAGTTAGTTGCCTGTCTCCCAACTTGACTATCTCGGTGCCTATCTCTAGTTCTCCGTCTCTCGTTCTAGTTCTCGTCCTCTAGTTCTCGTCCTCTAGTTCTGGTGCGTGGCTTGTAATTCTGATCTCTAGTAGTTCTGCTTCTCTAATTCTAGTCTCTTCTCTAAGTTGAAGTTCTTCTGCGACTATCTCAGTGCCTATCGGCCCCTAGTGCCTGGCTATCTCTGTGTGTTCCTAAGTTGAAGTGTCCTATCTAGTCTGCTCTCTAACTTTATACTCCTCTCTTTTGACCGAAAGTTAACCTCACTTCCTGTCTCTTTGTCCACTCATCGTGACAGATTTCAGAGCCAAGCCCTGGGAATTTTCAGAGCTGGGTTGGTTGGTCAGGTTCACATCTGTTACTAGTAACTCGATCTTCATGTCTTCCTCTCTTGCTAAACTTCTACCTCTCTGCTAACTGTTCTTTCTCCAGATAAAATGACATCTAATACTGCTCTATTCTTCTCTGAACTCCAAGGTGAGCGTAACCATCTGCCACTATGTGACTAGCCTTCAGTTTGTGAGTTCTACATTCCTTACAGACTGCCAAGGTCATTCTCGGTTTACCTTTTGGTCAGTCACAGCGGTTTATTTCTTAACATGGTCACTTAGTTCTGCCTATGCTACATTTGGCTAGTCCTTACATTGTCCTATGTCCTCGTTTAATTATGATCGAAATATGTGTGTGTCATCATTCACGGTTACATTCTGTCGCAGGGGTGGAGTCTTCTGATATGGAATACCTATTATTGCAGGACAAGATCCGCCCATCCCATTTCCAGAGAACCAAGAAATTCAAGAACGCCATTACAACCCGCCACATCACCGGTCAATGAGATCATAGCTCGCCCACGTGACATTAGATGACAAACTACACTGACGGTGGTAGTTGGTTGTAGGTGGGGGGTGGGGGGGGGGTAGGGTTGAGGTAGATATCAATCTCTAGATGTTTGATACCAGTACACTGGTGTTGGAGCAGGTATTCTATGTCAGATACCAGTACACGGGTGTTGGAGCAGGTATTCTATGTCAGATGCTGAGTGGCAGTGTTCCCTAGCGTTTGGCTTTTCGTGGCGAGGCGCTGTCCACTGAGTACGGGTTCGATCCTCCTTCGGTCCATATATTGTTCTTTGTTTTTTTTCTGTTGATTATTTGTCATTTTTTCCCGAGTGCTGTAAACATACCTCTTCCTCTGAATTGATTCGCTGATTGTCGCCTCGGAAGTTTCCCTCTAGAATAATATTCATTTATTATTATTTCTCTCCTACTCTATGTCAGATACCAGTACACGGGTGTTGGAACAGTTGCTGGTGACGTACAGTATGCAACAACACAGTTGCTGGTGACGTACAGTATGCAACAACACAGTTGCTGGTGACGTACAGTATGCAACAACACAGTTGCTGGTGACGTACAGTATGCAACAACACAGTTGCTGGTGACGTACAGTATGCAACAACAACTGACTTTGAACACATTTCATTTCTGAAGTCTTGTTATTTGTGCTCAACAGCTTGATATCGCTAGCGAAGTCCCGCCGGACTGAATTTTGCGAGAAAATCACTTGTTCCTATTCGTGCAGTCGTGTGCTCAGGTGTCCCTCGTCACACAGGCAGATATTCTCAAACTTCAGATTTATTTTCATTTTTATCGCCGAGAGTTTCACCGAATTTTTGTGAAGATTTGTTCCAATTAAATGTGCCCTGGTAGCTGCCATTTGTTGGGGCCTACTCTTTTCGATTTCCAGCTGCCAGGTTCTTTACCGTGCGCAGAATGCATACGTTGTTGCGCCGTTTTTGCGCCGCTTTCTGACAGAGCAGGGGAGGGTAAAGTCAAAGATTAGATTTTATTTATTTTGTTTCCTACAGCTTGTGGTGGGAATCGAACCCAATACCTTTTTGTCTAGAGACCGACATCTTACCTCTAGACCAACCAGACCGACATCTTACCTCTAGACCAGCCAGACCGACATCTTACCTCTAGACCAGCCAGACCGACATCTTACCTCTAGACCAACCAGACCGACATCTTACCTCTAGACCAACCAGACCGACATCTTACCTCTAGACCAACCAGACCGACATCTTACCTCTAGACCAACCAGACCGACATCTTACCTCTAGACCAACCAGACCGACATCTTACCTCTAGACCAACCAGACCGACATCTTACCTCTAGACCAGCCAGACCGACATCTTACCTCTAGACCAACCAGACCGGCATCTTACCTCTAGACCAACCAGACCGACATCTTACCTCTAGACCAACCAGACCGACATCTTACCTCTAGACCAGCCAGACCGACATCTTACCTCTAGAACAACCAGACCGACATCTTACCTCTAGACCAGCCAGACCGACATCTTACCTCTAGACCAACCAGACCGACATCTTACCTCTAGACCAACCAGACCGACATCTTACCTCTAGACCAACCAGACCGACATCTTACCTCTAGACCAACCAGACCGGCATCTTACCTCTAGACCAACCAGACCGACATCTTACCTCTAGACCAACCAGACCGACATCTTACCTCTAGACCAACCAAGAGGAAAGTTGGAATACTTGGTTACAACTGGCAAAATCTGAGGGAGAGAGAGATCACGGACGACAAAGAGAGAAGATACTGCACAGCTTGGTGTCGTGGAAAACAGTCAACAACAGAACTGATACGATGCACTGTAGATAGAAGTTTGTGGAAGGACATGATCGCTTACGCCAACCGGTATGGCACATGATGATGAATTATTTTTAAAATGCTAGAAATCCTCCGTTTGGAATTTATTGTTGCATATTTTAAAACATTTCTGGCCCTGTTTAAGCTACAGGCTACACCCGTCACTATACTCGGTTGAAGCTACAGGCTACACCCGTCACTATACTCTGTTGAAGCTACAGGCTACACCCGTCACTATACTCTGTTGAAGCTACAGGCTACACTCGTCACTATACTCTGTTGAAGCTACAGGCTACACTCGTCACTATACTCTGTCACCGGCTAATACCGACCGACACAAAAGTGAACCTTTAACGAAACAAACACTAACAAAATATATCAATAACCGGACATCTAAATCAATAACTGAACTTTGTGCTGAAACAAATATTTTATTTTGTGAAGATCGTACAGCCAGAGTTCTTACAAAGCAATTTTTTCGTTTACAGACACCAACTCTTGCATGTGTTTTATGTTTCTAACTGTATTCTAGAACTAGCGATTACGTCATTCTTGGTTTCACTGCATCTTTTCTCTTTACTTGTCAGTTGTCACCTCTTGCCCCCATTTCCTGTGAAATATAAAGAAGACAATATAGTTCTGATCATTTGGTGTAGCCTCATCAATGTCAATATAGTTATAGATGAGACAGATTTGGGTTTGGTAAACATGGCAGTCACTGTCGATTATTTGGTGTAGCCTCATCAATGTCTTCTTTTTCTTTTTCTTTCCTTCCTCATCTGCCTTTCAGCGTCGAGGGGAGATATAATTTGCGGTCTTTTGCTCTTCTGTTCGCCTCTGCTGCTGTTATGTTTCCTAGTGCTTCTAATATTTCATCGACCCATCTTTTTCGTGGTCGACCCTTGGGTCTGGTGTTCTCACAACGTTTGTTGAAGGCTCGTTGTGTTGTGTTTTGTTCTTTCTGCCTTGTCACGTGTCCAAACCATTTTATCTGTTGTTTCTTCATATATTCTATGGCGGGTGCTATTCCTAGCTTTTTTCTCAGTTCTTCATTTCTGATCTTAACTCACAGACTTGTTTCCTGTCATTTGTCTAACACATTTCATCTCTGTAGAGGTTATTTTTCTTATTGTTCTTGCATCTAGGGTCCAGGTCTGGCATTGGTAGCACAACATTGGGATGAAGATTGTATTGTAGAGTGCTCGTTTTGCCTCCATAGTTATTTCCTTGTTGGACAATAGTGGTGATAACTGTCCGATGATTTGACAAGCTTTGTTGCATCTTGATTCTATCTCTGCTGTTTGAGAATTATCGTTTGTCATTAGACTTCCTAGGTATTTGAATTCCTCTACTTGTTTTAGTTGTCTGCCTTCTATAGTTATGTTGATGTTCTGTTTATTTTTGGCGACGTTCATGACTTCTGTTTTGTTGATGTTGATTTTCATGTTGTATTTTGTGCCTGAGATGTTGAGTTTGTTTAAGTGTTCTTGTAGGTCTTCTATTGTTTCATGTATTAGTGCCTGATCGTCTGCAAATAAAAGCTTGTTGATCTCCTCTGTCTCTGATGGGTTGGCTAGCTTGCATATATGGTCCATGTATGTAATAAACAGTAGGGGGGATAGTACGCACCCCTGTCTTACACCTGATCTAACTTCGAAGTGGTCTGTGTAGCCTGCTGCTGTTCTGACCCTGCAGCTGCTGTTGACGTAGAGACTTTTAATATGGTTGGTTAGATGTTGGCTTACTCCGTATGTTGTTAGTATCTCCCACAGTTGTTCTCTGTTTACTCTGTCGAATGCTTTTTCCTGGTCAATGAAGGCTATATATAAGTTTTGATTGCGTTCTGTCGTTTTTTTTTCTGCAAGCTGTTTTAATGTGAATAGTGCGTCGGTACATCCTCTGTTTTTTTCGGAACCCCATTTGAGAATCGCTTAACTGTATTTCTATTATTGGTCTCAGCCTGTTTCCCAAGATTTTGGCTTATAGCTTTCCAACATGGCTGAGAAGAGATATGCCTCTATATTGATTGCAGTCTCTTTTGCTACCTTTCTTTTTCCAGATTGGTATGACGATTGACTGTTGCCAGACTTCTGGGGCTTGTTGTTGGTGCCATGCTGCATTAAATATTCTGTGCAGCCATTGCATTCCTGTTTCTCCTGTTGCTGCTATTATTTCTATTGGTCTGTTATCTATCCCCGGTGCTTTATTTCTTGGTGCATATTTGATTACTTCTTCGATTTCCTCTTTCATGATGTTGGGTTCAGTACTTGTGAGTTTTTGCGTGGTTTTTGTTGTCTTATTGGTAGTTGGTATGTTTAACAGTATGCCTCATCAATGTGCTCCACAGAATCTCAAAGATTGCTAGAAATATGCTCGTGTCTGGACTTCCGGTCAATATGGCGGATAGGCGTCAGGAACCATTGAGGCTAAGTCTGAAAAGTGTTCCTTGTTGTAGTTTCCTCTTACTCCAAGTCCGGTTTGCTGCCGGAGCTACTGAGTTTAGTGCTCTGTGCACACCGTGAGCTGTGTTTTTTTTTTTTATCCGGATCGTGTTCCGATATTCCGATTGCTTACGATGAATTATATCGTACGACGTAGGATAGTTCAGCTGCATTCACTATCGATACCGCTTGGCCTTATGTCTTTGGGCGTGTGCTGTAGCAACTATGATGGGGACTGCAGCTTCCTTTCTTTGTTTGGATCCTTCAATGAGATGAGTTTTAATTCGGATGATTCCACTGGCACGGGCGGTTGAGCAATTATGGATTTTAATTCGTTTGTAGTGATACCGTGACCTTGGATAACCTTGCTCTTGTCTTACCTCAAGCCGTCATTAAAAAGATGACTGATTGAACATGTATCAGTCAGATACACAATGTACACGTGTCTTACACATGACGTCATCGTTTAATTCATTTATTGTCCCTCTCGGGACAAAGACGACCCACAGGACGGAAGTCATAGTTCTCCACATAGTGTTATAGCCTATGATGTCACAGGACGGAAGTCATAGTTCTCCACATGGTGTTATAGCCTATGATGTCACAAGACGGAAGTCATAGTTCTCCACATAGTGTTATAGCCTATGATGTCACAGGACGGAAGTCATAGTTCTCCACATAGTGTTATAGCCTATGATGTCACAAGACGGAAGTCATAGTTCTCCACATAGTGTTATAGCCTATGATGTCACAGGACGAAAGTCATAGTTCTCCACATAGTGTTATAGCCTATGATGTCACAGGACGGAAGTCATAGTTCTCCACATAGTGTTATAGCCTATGATGTCACAGGACGGAAGTCATAGTTCTCCACATAGTGTTATAGCCTATGATGTCACAGGACGAAAGTCATAGTTCTCCACGTAGTGTTATAGCCTATGATGTCACAGGACGGAAGTCATAGTTCTCCACATGGTGTTATAGCCTATGATATCACAGGACGGAAGTCATAGTTCTCCACATGGTGTTATAGCCTATGATATCACAGGACGGAAGTTATAGTTCTCCACATGGTGTTATAGCCTATGATGTCACAGGACGGAAGTCATAGTTCTCCACATGGTGTTATAGCCTATGATGTCACAGGACGGAAGTCATAGTTCTCCACATGGTGTTATAGCCTATGATGTCACAGGACGGAAGTCATAGTTCTCCACATGGTGTTATAGCCTATGATGTCACAGGACGGAAGTCATAGTTCTCCACATGGTGTTATAGCCTATGATGTCACAGGACGGAAGTCATAGTTCTCCACATGGTGTTATAGCCTATGATGTCACAGGACGGAAGTCATAGTTCTCCACATAGTGTTATAGCCTATGATGTCACAGGACGAAAGTCATAGTTCTCCACATGGTGTTATAGCCTATGATGTCACAGGACGAAAGTCATAGTTCTCCACATAGTGTTATAGCCTATGATGTCACAGGACGGAAGTCATAGTTCTCCACATGGTGTTATAGCCTATGCTGTCACAAGACGGAAGTCATAGTTCTCCACATAGTGTTATAGCCTATGATGTCACAGGACGGAAGTCATAGTTCTCCACATGGTGTTATAGCCTATGATGTCACAGGACGGAAGTCATAGTTCTCCACATGGTGTTATAGCCTATGATGTCACAAGACGGAAGTCATAGTTCTCCACATAGTGTTATAGCCTATGATGTCACAGGACGGAAGTCATAGTTCTCCACATGGTGTTATAGCCTATGATGTCACAGGACGGAAGTCATAGTTCTCCACATAGTGTTATAGCATATGATGTCACAGGACGGAAGTCATAGTTCTCCACATAGTGTTATAGCCTATGATGTTTCATTTATTTCTTTGATATTATATTTTATGTTATTTATTATTGTTATTATTATAATTGGAGTCAGGACACATCACATTTATAGTTGACAACATTAATAATGACAGACTTCTCATTTATTTATATGTAATCATAATCATGTTTATTGACTTCTATTATTCTTGGCATGTGATACAATATAGTGGATGCACTTTTCTTGAATTAATGTTCTTTAATTCTTGGACGTTCAGAAACTATCGTCGGTGACTATTGAACAGTCCATAAGTGCATATCTTTGTGCAACATGTAACATTCAATCTATGCGAGTGCGACGTGTGTCATGGTTTCTGATGTTATGTCACTATTTCTGGACAATTGATGCTAGTGCGAAGTGCACTCATTTCATACCAATGTTGGACATTAAAATGCTTCACTTACCTTTCAGCGTCGAGGGAAAATGTATCGTTCGGGTCAATATTCTGCAATGTGATCTCTGCATGGTGCTCAGCTGATGTCTATGTACAGTGTAATTTCTGCCTGGTACTTGACTGATGTCTATGTCCAGTGTGATCTCTGGCTGGTACTTGGCTGATGTCTATGTCCAGTGTCATCTCTGTCTGGTACTTGGTTGATGTCTATGTCCAGTGTCATCTCTGCCTGGTACTTGGCCGATGTCTATGTCCAGTGTGATCTCTGTCTGGTACTTGGCTGATGTCTATGTCCAGTGTCATCTCTGGCTGGTACTTGGCTGATGTCTATGTCAAGTGTAATCTCTTCCTGGTACTTGACTGATGTCTATGTCCAGTGTGATCTCTGGCTGGTACTTGGCCGATGTCTATGTCCAGTGTCATCTCTGTCTGGTACTTGGCTGATGTCTATGTCCAGTGTAATCTCTGCCTGGTACTTGGCTGATGTCTATGTCCAGTGTAATCTCTGCCTGATACTTGGCTGATGTCTATGTCCAGTGTAATCTCTGGCTGGTACTTGGCTGATGTCTATGTCCAGTGTCATCTCTGGCTGGTACTTGGCTGATGTCTATGTCCAGTGTAATCTCTGGCTGGTACTTGGCTGATGTCTATGTCCAGTGTAATCTCTGTCGTGTACTTGGCTGATGTCTATGTCCAGTGTAATCTCTGTCGTGTACTTGGCTGATGTCTATGTCCAGTGTAATCTTTGTCTGGTACTTGGCTGATGTCTATGTCCAGTGTCATCTCTGTCTGGTACTTGGCCGATGTCTATGTCCAGTGTCATCTCTGTCTGGTACTTGGCCGATGTCTATGTCCAGTGTAATCTCTGTTTGATACCCAGTTGACATCTACTAGGTCACTAATCCAGCAACTTCCAATTGTTTCCGAGTGTTAAAGTTGCCTGGAGGAAGCTGTCAGGTGGTGATCGTGTTACATGCTCCAACCATCTATCTCCCCGATATGTTGCTCCAAATGTTCCCTTTCTGGCTCGGTCTCTCAATGCCCCGCTCAGCGCCCAAAGCTTGCTGATATGAACTTGTGAGAAATGTGCTTTTAGTAGATCTCATAGATTCTTGTATGGTGCAGAAACATGGACATTAGACCAGAAAACAGAACAGAAAACTGAAGCCTTTGAAATGTGGATTTATAGAAGAATAGGAAGAATTGGATGGAAGGAAAAGAAAACAAACGACGAAGTCTTAAAACAACTGAAAATGAAAAGATAACTACTAAACACAATTAGAACAAGATCCATGACACTTTTGGGGCATGTTAAAAGACACAACAGCCTAATAAAAGTAATATTGGAAGGGAAAATACAAGGTAAAAGAGGCAGAGGCAGACGTAGACTAACATGGACGAGTAACATCAAAAGATGGACAAGTCAACCTATGACAATCTGCACCATCAAAGCATGGGACAGAGCGGAATGGCGCTCCATGATAACCAACCTTTTATGCTGAGACGGCACTCAATGATGATGATCAACATAGCATGAGGTGTAAGACATAATGGAGGATTATGTGGACTTACTGATTGTGGGATGAGTGTAGGACTTACTGATTGTGGGATGATTGTGGGACTTACTGAATGTGGGACGATTGTTGGACTTACTGAATGTGGGACTTACTGAATGTGGGATGATTGTGGGACTTACTGAATGTGGGATGATTGTGGGATTTACTGAATGTGGGATGATTGTAGGACTTACTGAATGTGGGATGATTGTGGGACTTACTGAATGTGGGATGATTGTGGGACTTACTGAATGTGGGACGATTGTAGGACTTACTGAATGTGGGATGATTGTAGGACTTACTGAATGTGGGATGAATGTGGGACTTACTGAATCTGGGATGATTGTAAGACTTACTGAATGTGGGATGATTGTAGGACTTACTGAATGTGGGATGAGTGTGGGACTTACTGAATGTGGGATGATAGTGGGACTTACTGAATGTGGGATGAGTGTAGGACTTACTGAATGTGGGATGATTGTGGGACTTACTGAATGTGGGACGATTGTAGGACTTATTGAATGTGGGATGATTGTGGGACTTACTGAATGTGGGATGATTGTGGGACTTACTGAATGTGGGACAATTGTAGGACTTACTGAATGTGGGACGATTGTAGGACTTACTGAATGTGGGATGAGTGTGGGACTTACTGAATGTGGGACGATTGTAGGACTTACTGAATGTGGGATGATTGTAAGACTTACTGAATGTGGGATGATTGTAGGACTTACTGAATGTGGGATGAGTGTGGGACTTACTGAATGTGGGATGATTGTGGGACTTACTGAATGTGGGATGATTGTGGGACTTACTGAATGTGGGATGATTGTGGGACTTACTGAATGTGGGATGATTGTGGGACTTACTGAATGTGGGATGATTGTGGGACTTACTGAATGTGGGATGATTGTGGGACTTACTGAATGTGGGATGATTGTGGGATGATTGTGGGACTTACTGAATGTGGGATGATTGTGGGACTTACTGAATGTGGGATGATTGTGGGACTTACTGAATGTGGGATGATTGTGGGATGATTGTGGGACTTACTGAATGTGGGATGATTGTGGGACTTACTGAATGTGGGATGATTGTGGGATGATTGTGGGACTTACTGAATGTGGGATGATTGTGGGATTTACTGAATGTGGGATGATTGTGGGACTTACTGAATGTGGGATGATTGTAGGACTTACTGAATGTGGGATGAGTGTAGGACTTACTGTTATTATGCGTCTGGTTTCTGGCACCTCCAGGTACCGATGTCACAGACCAGGCCGCTGTCACACTCAGACTTGGGTGGTTCTGGCCCATGAAGTAGTTGATCTATGCAGCTGTCTCCCTCGTCTACACGAATATGCAAGTAAAGGTAAGACATGTCAACATAACTATAAACTTAGTAGATCCGTTGACTAAATTAAACTTATTCTGGTTATGGTCTTTGGTAGATCCGTTGATTAAACTTGCTCTGACTGTGATGTTAGTAGATCCGTTGATTAAACTTGCTCTGGCTGTGATGTTAGTAGATCCATTGATTAAACTTGCTCTGACTGTGATGTTAGTAGATCCGTTGATTAAACTTACTCTGGCTGCGGTGTTAGTAGATTCGTTGATTAAACTTACTCTGACTGTGATGTTAGTAGATCCGTTGATTAAACTTACTCTGACTGTGATGTTAGTAGATTCGTTGATTAAACTTGCCCTGACTGTGATGTTAGTAGATCCGTTGATTAAACTTACTCTGGCTGTGATGTTAGTAGATTCGTTGATTAAACTTACTCTGACTGTGATGTTAGTAGATCCGTTGATTAAACTTACTCTGACTGTGATGTTAGTAGATCCGTTGATTAAACTTACTCTGACTGTGATGTTAGTAGATCCGTTAACTAAACTTACTCTGACTGTGGTGTTAGTAGATTCGTTGATTAAACTTACTCTGGCTGCGGTGTTAGTAGATTCGTTGATTAAACTTACTCTGACTGTGATGTTAGTAGATCCGTTGATTAAACTTGCCCTGACTGTGATGTTAGTAGATCCGTTGATTAAACTTACTCTGACTGTGATGTTAGTAGATCCGTTGATTAAACTTACTCTGACTGTGATGTTAGTAGATTCGTTGATTAAACTTACTCTGGCTGTGGTGTTAGTAGATTCGTTGATTAAACTTACTCTGGCTGCGGTGTTAGTAGATCCGTTGATTAAACTTACTCTGACTGTGATGTTAGTAGATCCGTTGATTAAACTTACTCTGACTGTGATGTTAGTAGATCCGTTGATTAAACTTGCCCTGACTGTGATGTTAGTAGATCCGTTGATTAAACTTACTCTGACTGTGATGTTAGTAGATTCGTTGATTAAACTTACTCTGGCTGCGGTGTTAGTAGATCCGTTGATTAAACTTACTCTGACTGTGATGTTAGTAGATTCGTTGATTAAACTTACTCTGGCTGCGGTGTTAGTAGATCCGTTGACTAAACTTACTCTGGCTGCGGTGTTAGTAGATCCGTTGACTAAACTTACTCTGGCTGCGGTGTTAGTAGATCCGTTGATTAAACTTACTCTGACTGTGATGTTAGTAGATCCGTTGATTAAACTTACTCTGACTGTGATGTTAGTAGATCCGTTGATTAAACTTACTCTGACTGTGATGTTAGTAGATCCGTTGATTAAACTTACTCTGGCTGCGGTGTTAGTAGATCCGTTGACTAAACTTACTCTGGCTGCGATGTTAGTAGATCCGTTGACTAAACTTACTCTGGCTGCGATGTTAGTAGATCCGTTGACTAAACTTACTCTGACTGTGATGTTAGTAGATCCGTTGACTAAACTTACTCTGGCTGCGGTGTTAGTTTCTCCTGGATAATGAGCATGAGAACCGCTCCCGCTTCTTCATTGTTGACGACATTTTGTGCAGAACCACTTGTCTATACATGAGACCAAGAGCACTATGGGTAATTGACGTTCGTGAACCTTTCTTCTATAGTTATGTTGATGTTCTACCTTTCTTATAGTTATGTTGATGTTCAACCTTTCTTCTATAGTTATGTTGATGTTCTACCTTTCTTCTATAGTTATGTTGATGTTCTACCTTTCTTCTATAGTTATGTTGATGTTCAACCTTTCTTCTATAGTTATGTTGATGTTCAACCTTTCTTCTATAGTTATGTTGATGTTCTACCTTTCTTCTATAGTTATGTTGATGTTCAACCTTTCTTCTATAGTTATGTTGATGTTCAACCTTTCTTCTATAGTTATGCTGATGTTCAACCTTTCTTCTATAGTTATGTTGATGTTCAACCTTTCTTCTATAGTTATGTTGATGTTCACCTTTCTTCTATAGTTATGTTGATGTTCAACCTTTCTTCAATACGTTTTATCTCCACGTCTTGTCTGCTTGCCTTCTTCTTTTCTTGATCATTCTATCTTCTTTGAGTTATGGTAGCATACACCATTTGGAAGGGTTTTGCTGAATGCATGTATGTGTTTTAGTTTTGTTGACTGCATGTATGTGTTTTAGTTTTGTTGACTGCATGTATGTGTTTTAGTTTTGTTGACTGCATGTATGTGTTTTAGTTTTGTTGACTGCTTGTATGTGTTTTAGTTTTGCTGAATGCATGTATGTGTTTTAGTTTTGTTGACTGCATGTATGTGTTTTAGTTTTGTTGACTGCATGTATGTGTTTTAGTTTTGTTGACTGGATGTATGTGTTTTGATTCTGTTTGCAACAATCATTCATGTAACTACAGCAAAAACAGCCTATGCGTTTGTAAAAAAAAATACTGGTGTAACAAGAATAGTAAGTGCTCAAGCGCTGTAACAGCAAATAATTAACGTAACAACAAAACTATGTACCCAAGCTTTGCAACAACAAGTAGTTAATAACAGCAGTAAGTACCCAAGCTTTGTAACAACAAGTAATTAACAACAGCAGTAAGTACCCAAGCTTTGTAACAACAAGTAATTAATAACAGCAGTAAGTACCCAAGCTTTGCAACAACAAGTAGTTAATAACAGCAGTAAGCACCCAAGCTTTGTAACAACAAGTAATTAACAACAGCAGTAAGTACCCAAGCTTTGTAACAACAATTTACAAACAACAGCAGTATTGCTCCCAAACTTTGTAGCAAAAATTAATTAACAAACAACAGCAGTATTGCTCCCAAACTTTGTAACAAAAATTAATTAACAAACAACAGCAGTAAGTACCCAAGCTTTGTAACAACAATTAATTAACAAACAACAGCAGTAAGTACCCAAGCTTTGTAACAACAATTAATTAACAAACAACAGCAGTAAGTACCCAAACTTTGTAACAACAATTAATTAACAAACAACAACAGTATTGCTCCCAAACTTTGTAACAACAATTAACAAACAACAGCAGTAAGTACCCAAGCTCTGGAACAACAATTAACAAACAACAGCAGTAAGTGCCCAAGCTGTGTAACAACAATTAATTAACAAACAACAGCAGTATTGCTCCCAAACTTTGTAACAACAATTAACAAACAACAGCAGTAAGTACCCAAGCTTTGTAACAACAATTAACAAACAACAGCAGTAAGTACCCAAACTTTGTAACAACAATTAACAAACAACAGCAGTAAGTGTCCAAGCTTTGTAACAACAATTAATTAACAAACAACAGCAGTAAGTACCCAAACTTTGTAACAACAATTAATTAACAAACAACAGCAGTAAGTGCCCAAGCTTTGTAACAACAATTAACAAACAACAGCAGTAAGTGCCCAAGCTTTGTAACAACAATGAACAAACAACAGCAGTAAGTGCCCAAGCTTTGTAACAACAATGAACAAACAACAGCAGTAAGTGCCCAAGCTTTGTAACAACAATTAACAAACAACAGCAGTAAGTGCCCAAGCTTTGTAACAACAATTAACAAACAACAGCAGTAAGTGCCCAAGCTTTGTAACAACAATTAACAAACAACAGCAGTAAGTGCCCAAGCTTTGTAACAACAATTAACAAACAACAGCAGTAAGTGCCCAAGCTTTGTAACAACAATTAACAAACAACAGCAGTAAGTGCCCAAGCTTTGTAACAACAATTAACAAACAACAGCAGTAAGTGCCCAAGCTTTGTAACAACAATTAACAAACAACAGCAGTAAGTGCCCAAGCTTTGTAACAACAATGAACAAACAACAGCAGTAAGTGCCCAAGCTTTGTAACAACAATGAACAAACAACAGCAGTAAGTGCCCAAGCTTTGTAACAACAATGAACAAACAACAGCAGTAAGTGCCCAAGCTTTGTAACAACAATTAACAAACAACAGCAGTAAGTGCCCAAGCTTTGTAACAACAATTAACAAACAACAGCAGTAAGTGCCCAAGCTTTGTAACAACAATTAACAAACAACAGCAGTAAGTGCCCAAGCTTTGTAACAACAATTAACAAACAACAGCAGTAAGTGCCCAAGCTTTGTAACAACAATTAACAAACAACAGCAGTAAGTACCCAAACTTTGTAACAACAATTAACAAACAACAGCAGTAAGTGCCCAAGCTTACATAGAATAGAGCGGCACGCGTCGCAGCATCCACAATAGCCGCCGTGTGCCACAAATTTTCCGTTACAGTTGTCTTTCGTGACAGCGGCACAGAGAACGGTGAGACAGGCATTGGGAAGACAGACGATGGCGAGGGCGTGGCTGGACAATGCCAGGAGACCCAGGACCGAGAGCAAAACAGCGTTCATCTTTATTTCCTGGAAAAATAAAGGTCAAGTTCAAAGTCAACAATCAAGGTCGTTGTTATTTTTGTTTACACCAGAAGCGACAAGAGAGGTCACGATTCCTGTAATATTTGATCAGAATAACACAATGACATTCCAGCTCAATGAGCTCAATGTCGGTGTACAACCAGCCACCGTATTCCCTAGTGTAGCCACGGTATCGTTCAAATAACTCAAATCTTTAGTTTATGTCCTATACAACTTCCGGTGAGAAGCTCAGAAACATGATCACCATGGTAACCGTTGTCTCTCCCAGTCCTTACACTTGTCCTCGTTGTGTTTCTACCAGGAAAAGGACGGTCACGTGAGTCTAGTTTCATGATTGGTGACCTGACCAATCATTGATGATGTCCGCTCTACTTCCATTCTACATTTATTCTATTGATGGTGTCCGCTCTACTTCCATTCTACATACATTCTATTAATGATGTCCGCTCTACTTCCATTCTACTTACATTCTATTGATGGTGTCCGCTCTACTTTCATTCTACATACATACTATTGACGGTGTCCGCTCTACTTTCATTCTACATACATACTATTGACGGTGTCCGCTCTACTTTCATTCTACATACATTCTATTGATGGTGTCCGCTCTACTTTCATTCTACATACATTCTATTGATGGTGTCCGCTCTACTTTCATTCTACATACATTCTGTTGATGGTGTCCGCTCTACTTCCATTCTACATACATTCTATTGATGATGTCCGCTCTACTTCCATTCTACATACATTCTATTCATGATGTCCGCTCTACTTCCATTCTACATACATTCTATTGATGGTGTCCGCTCTACTTCCATTCTGCATACATTCTATTCATGATGTCCGCTATACTTTCATTCTACATACATTCTATTCATGATGTCCGCTATACTTTCATTCTACATACATTCTATTCATGATGTCCGCTCTACTTTCATTCTACATACAGTCTATTCATGGTGTCCACTCTACTTTCATTCTACATACATTCTCTCTCTCTCTCTCTCTGCGATCAAGTCTCAATCAGAGTAGGATTCCAGACTCTCACATGAAGACAGCTGTCTGTTCAAGTGAATTGATCGACCCCACAGACATAACATCATAATTAGAATCTGTTAGATCCACTCTGATTGAATACCTGTTAAAACGTTGCACTGTGCTCTGCGCCAGTGGCCCAGTGCATCCGATTTAAGCCAGCATTTTATTCAGGTTTGCTTTCCTTACCCTTTGATTGTCCCAAATCCTCCTGCAAGGCAGCAGATTGTCTTTTCTGTAGCGGGATTCTGCCCTTAGATGGTCGGCCCTCCCAGGTTTACGAGCACCATCTGCCCGAGTCACTAGAGGTGACTAACACAGACATGCACACACAAAGATATGAGATGTGACTAACACAGACATGTACACAGCGATATGAGGCATGACTAACACTGACACACACTAAGATATGAGATATGACTAACACAGACACACACACACACTGAGATATGAGATGTGACTAACACAGGCACACTCTAAAATATGCGATATGACTAACACATATATATACACACTAAGATAAGAGATATGACTATAAACACAGTCATGCACACACCAAGATATGAGCCACGGCTAGCACACACACAAGCTAAGATATGAGCCATGGCTAGCACAGAAACACACTAAGATATGAGCCATGGCTAGCACAGAAACACATTAAGATATGAGCCATGGCTTCACGGAAACACACCAAGATATGAACCATGACTAGCACTGAAACACATTAAGATATGAGCCATGGCTAGCACGGAAATACACCAAGATATGAGCCATGGCCAGCACCTACACCCACCAAGATATCAGCCATGGCTATCACAGACACCCACCAAGATAGGAACCATGGCTATCACAGACACCCACCAAGATATCAGCCATGGCTATCACAGACACCCACCAAGATATCAGCCATGGCTATCACAGACACCCACCAAGATAGGAACCATGGCTATCACAGACACCCACCAAGATATCAGCCATGGCTATCACAGACACCCACCAAGATATCAGCCATGGCTATCACAGACACCCACCAAGATATGAGCTACGACTAGCAATGATATACACCGAGAATTGAGCTATGGCTATCACAGACACCCATCAAGATAGGAACCATGGCTATCACATACACATACAAAGATATGAGCCATGGTAAGCACAGACAACCACCAAGATATAAGCCACGACTAACATATACACTTGGTAACGTCCACTAAAGTCTGTCTGAGGTTCCCAGTAAAGTTTCTACTGACGACCACGAAGATCCAAAACTTGCAGGCATGGTGGGCGTGGCTGACGTGCTGGAAGTTCAGCCGGATAACACATTCAGAGAATGTCAATTTCATGTCCCCCGAGTCTTGAGTCCGCATCAGATAGTACAATCTGGCCACGTGGCTGGGTGCGTTCATGATGATGTAAGGCAGAGACAAGGCGAAGAGCATCCTAGCTACACGAACCTGGGCGCTAGCTCGCACTGAGCTCCACCTAGGATCGTTGATCGGTTTCAGCTCGGAAACTTCTTATAGCATTAGCAGGCCACTGAGCTTCTTCCACCGGGACTTGTGTATGATGGACAGAACGATCGTGAAGAGCATGACAGTAATGGCGATCAGCGGTAGTAGCAACGTTACTACCGAGTCAATGTAGGTTATTATGTGCAAGAACATCAGCCTTGGACTTGGCAAGCATTTCTCAAGACCTATCTCGTTTGGCGTTACCTCAGCAGCAACAGCAGTGGCCATATACATCAACAACAACAAGACTAGAATGCACATGACCACGATACTGGCGCGTCGTCTTGTGCACACAACCACAAAGTTTGTTGGATGACATATGGTGATGTAATTCTCCACTGGTATGCGCACAACGTACTATACGGACAGAAAGCTAAATACGTAGGTGGCGAAAAACGAGACTTTGACACATCCCGTTCAGTTGATTGACTTTGTAGTCAATGGTCTCTATACACACAAACAGTTGGCCAACCAGAACACCAGTGTCAGAGATCAGCAATGGTCTCTATACACACAAACAGTTGGCCAACCAGAACACCAGTGTCAGAGATCAGCAATGGTCTCTATACACACAAACAGTTGGCCAACCAGAACACCAGTGTCAGAGATCAGCAATGGTCTCTATACACACAAACAGTTAGCCAACCAGAACACCAGTATCAGAGATCAGCAATGGTCTCTAACCACACAAACAGTTGGCCAACCAGAACACCCGTGTCAGAGATCAGCAATGGTCTCTAACCACACAAACAGTTGGCCAACCAGAACATCCGTGTCAGAGATCAGCAATGGTCTCTATACACACAAACAGTTGGCCAACCAGAACACCAGTATCAGAGATCAGCAATGGTCTCTAACCACACAAACAGTTGGCCAACCAGAACACCCGTGTCAGAGATCAGCAATGGTCTCTAACCACACAAACAGTTAGCCAACCAGAACATCCGTGTCAGAGATCAGCAATGGTCTCTAACCACACAAACAGTTGGCCAACCAGGACATCCGTGTCAGAGATCAGCAATGGTCTCTATCCACACAAACAGTAGGCCAACCAGAACACCCGTGTCAGAGTTCAGCAATGGTCTCTATCCACACAAACAGTAGACCAACCAGAACACCCGTGTCAGAGATCAGCAATGGTCTCTATCCACACAAACAGTAGACCAACCAGAACACCCGTGTCAGAGATCAGCAATGGTCTCTATCCACACAAACAGTAGACCAACCAGAACACCCGTGTCAGAGATCAGCAATGGTCTCTATCCACACAAACAGTAGACCAACCAGAACACCCGTGTCAGAGATCAGCAATGGTCTCTATACACACAAACAGTAGACCAACCAGAACACCCATGTCAGAGATCAGCAATGGTCTCTATCCACACAAACAGTAGACCAACCAGAACACCCATGTCAGAGATCAGCAATGGTCTCTATCCACACAAACAGTAGACCAACCAGAACACCCATGTCAGAGATCAGCAATGGTCTCTATACACACAAACAGTAGACCAACCAGAACACCCGTGTCAGAGTTCAGCAATGGTCTCTAACATCACAAACAGTAGACCAACCAGAACACCCGTGTCAGAGTTCAGCAATGGTCTCTAACATCACAAACAGTAGGCCAACCAGAACACCCGTGTCAGAGATCAGCAATGGTCTCTAACATCACAAACAGTAGACCAACCAGAACACCCGTGTCAGAGTTCAGCAATGGTCTCTAACATCACAAACAGTAGACCAACCAGAACACCCGTGTCAGAGATCAGCAATGGTCTCTAACATCACAAACAGTAGGCCAACCAGAACACCCGTGTCAGAGATCAGCAATGGTCTCTAACATCACAAACAGTAGACCAACCAGAACACCCGTGTCAGAGTTCAGCAATGGTCTCTAACATCACAAACAGTAGGCCAACCAGAACACCCGTGTCAGAGATCAGCAATGGTCTCTAACATCACAAACAGTAGGCCAACCAGAACACCCGTGTCAGAGTTCAGCAATGGTCTCTAACATCACAAACAGTAGACCAACCAGAACACCCGTGTCAGAGTTCAGCAATGGTCTCTAACATCACAAACAGTAGACCAACCAGAACACCCGTGTCAGAGTTCAGCAATGGTCTCTAACATCACAAACAGTAGACCAACCAGAACACCCGTGTCAGAGATCAGCAATGGTCTCTAACATCACAAACAGTAGACCAACCAGAACACCCGTGTCAGAGATCAGCAATGGTCTCTAACATCACAAACAGTAGACCAACCAGAACACCCGTGTCAGAGTTCAGCAATGGTCTCTAACATCACAAACAGTAGACCAACCAGAACACCCGTGTCAGAGATCAGCAATGGTCTCTATACACACAAACAGTAGACCAACCAGAACACCCATGTCAGAGATCAGCAATGGTCTCTATACACACAAACAGTAGACCAACCAGAACACCCGTGTCAGAGATCAGCAATGGTCTCTATACACACAAACAGTAGGCCAACCAGGACATCCGTGTCAGAGATCAGCAATGGTCTCTATACACACAAACAGTAGACCAACCAGAACACCCATGTCAGAGATCAGCAATGGTCTCTAACATCACAAACAGTAGACCAACCAGAACACCCGTGTCAGAGATCAGCAATGGTCTCTATACACACAAACAGTAGACCAACCAGAACACCCGTGTCAGAGATCAGCAATGGTCTCTATACACACAAACAGTAGACCAACCAGAACACCCGTGTCAGAGATCAGCAATGGTCTCTAACATCACAAACAGTAGACCAACCAGAACACCCGTGTCAGAGATCAGCAATGGTCTCTAACATCACAAACAGTAGGCCAACCAGAACACCCGTGTCAGAGATCAGCAATGGTCTCTACCCACACAAACAGTAGACCAACCAGAACACCCGTGTCAGAGATCAGCAATGGTCTCTACCCACACAAACAGTAGACCAACC
This sequence comes from Megaustenia siamemsis, assembly GCA_032433765.1. NCBI lineage: Eukaryota > Metazoa > Mollusca > Gastropoda > Stylommatophora > Ariophantidae > Megaustenia > Megaustenia siamemsis. The sequence goes on from JAVIAB010000046.1 coordinate 60,083,055, forward strand.
AGAACACCCGTGTCAGAGTTCAGCAATGGTCTCTAACATCACAAACAGTAGACCAACCAGAACACCCGTGTCAGAGATCAGCAACACAAAACTGTAAAGCTGGAAGAAAAGTTCCCGAGTTCTCGTCGAAGAAAATCCAAGAAGAATCTTCATAAATGAATGACGTCATATCCTGGAGCGATCCCTTCTTTCCACCAAAGACGAATATGGCTTGTATCTCACACGCTACTTGATGATGTCCAAATTTGTAGACTTTGAGACATTAAAGTCGTATGTGATTTGTGTAGCACACAAACAATGAATAGAATAGTTGAGTTACTTACATTCTATTCATGGTGTCCATTCTACCTTCATTCTACATACATTCTATTTATGGTGTCCATTCTACCTTCATTCTACATATATTCTATTCATGGTGTCCGCTCAACTTTCATTCTACATACATTCTATTCATGGTGTCCATTATACCTTCATTCTACATACATTCTATTCATGGTGTCCGCTCTACTTTCATTCTACATACATTCTATTCATAGTGTCCGCTCTACTTTCATTCTACATACATTCTATTCATGGTGTCCGCTCTACTTTCATTCTACATACATTCTATTCATGGTGTCCGCTCTACTTTCATTCTACATACATTCTATTCATGGTGTCCGCTCTACTTTCATTCTACGTACATTCTATTCATGGTGTCCATTCTACCTTCATTCTACATACATTCTATTCATGGTGTCCATTCTACCTTCATTCTACATACATTCTATTCATGGTGTCCATTCTACCTTCATTCAACGTACATTCTATTTATGGTGTTCGCTCAACTTTCATTCTACATACATTCTATTCATGGTGTTAGTTCTACTTTCATTCTACATACATTCTATTCATGGTGTTCGTTCTACTTTCATTCTACATACATTCTATTCATGGTGTTAGTTCTACTTTCATTCTACATACATTCTATTCATGGTGTTAGTTCAACTTTCATTCTACATACATTCTATTCATGGTGTCCGCTCTACTTTCATTCTACATACATTCTATTCTTGGTGTTAGTTCTACTTTCATTCTACATACATTCTATTCATGGTGTCCATTCTACCTTCATTCTACATACATTCTATTCATGGTGTCCATTCTACCTTCATTCTACATACATTCTATTCATGGTGTCCATTCTACCTTCATTCTATTTATGGTGTTCGCTCAACTTTCATTCTACATACATTCTATTCATGGTGTTAGTTCTACCTTCATTCTACATACATTCTATTCATGGTGTCCATTCTACCTTCATTCTACGTACATTCTATTTATGGTGTTCGCTCAACTTTCATTCTACATACATTCTATTCATGGTGTTAGTTATACTTTCATTCTACATACATTCTATTCATGGTGTTCGTTCTACTTTCATTCTACATACATTCTATTCATGGTGTTAGTTCTACTTTCATTCTACATACATTCTATTCATGGTGTTAGTTCTACTTTCATTCTACATACATTCTAATTCATGGTGTTCGATCAACTTTCATTCTATTCATGGTGTTCGTTCTACTTTCACTCTAGATACATTTTATTCCAAATATTTGCTCATTCTACAGTCTATCTGTGTACATGATATCTTTTCAACGACCCACGAAGGCGACACAAGAACAAGGATTACCTGACAAGTGCGATGATTTGATCGTTGGTGGTCTTGTACGAAGGTTTAGCGGCTGCACAAAGATGGCACTTTTATACAAGACTACAGCCAGTTGTGTCTAAGATAATATTTCAAGTTCAGAGGTCACACACGATCCCGGGCCAGAAGTTTCAACCCCCTATCGTTGTCCAGTGGGCCTGACGTGTTTCCTGCCATTCGTGACCTTTGTGACGCGTTGCCGCCTGCTGGACGTGTTTCAAATAGTTGTACCGACTTAGCGCCATATCGCGCAGGTCACCGTGTTCTGCCATCGACGTGCCAGAGTTGAGGTTTCTAAAGGCATGTCACGGACTCCACAAATAAATTATAGAGGAACACGATCTCACGTCTTGATCTCCTGCAATTGATGTGAGTTTGTTGATGTGTGAATCCAGTGATTCGTTAATGCAGTGAATCGTGAATTAATTGACTCATTAATCCATTGACTCGTTAATTCATTGACTCATTAATTCATTGATTCGTTAATTCACTGACTCATTAATCCATTGACTCATTAATCCATTGACTCGTTAATCCATTGACTCATTAATCCATTGACTCATTAATCCATTGACTCATTAATCCATTGACTCATTAATCCATTGACATGTTAGCTCACCCACGACTTTTGCGAGCAAATTACTCCAATTGATACACATAACCCAACACCCCCCCCCCCAAGTCTGTCTTTATGAAACCTTGAAGTTACATCCTCCCCCTCCCCTGCCCAACTTCAGCCCAAACTATCGTGGATATGAACTTTTATGAAGACTCAAGTGCAACAAAGCTTGTCAAATCATCGGACAGTTATCACCACTATTGTCCAAAAAGGAAATAACTCTGGAGGCAAAACGAGCACTCTACAATACAATCTTCATCCCAACGTTGTGCTACCAATGTCAGACCTGGACCCTAGATGCAAGAACAATAAGAATAATAACCTCTACAGAGATGAAATGTGTTAGACGAATGACAGGAAACAGTCTGAGAGATAAGATCAGAAATGAAGAACTGAGAAAAAAGCTAGGAATAGCCCCAGCCATATAAGGAAACAACAGATAAAATGGTTCGGCCACGTGAAAAGGCAGAAAGAACAAAACACAACACAACGAGCCTTCAACAAAAGTTGTGAGAACACCAGACCCAAGGGTCGACCACGAAAAAGATGGATCGATGGAATATTAGAAGCACTAGGAAACAACATCAGCAGAGGCGAACAGAAGAGCAAAAGACCGCAAATTATATCTCCCCTCGACGCTGAAAGGCAGATGTGGAAGGAAAGAAGAAGTAGAAGAAACCACTGTTCAGAAGTCGCCAACTTTCAACATTAACTGCCAGCTATGGTTTCCTCCAAGGTAACGAGTACAAGTCAGTTGTCCCAAACGCTGTCCCACCCTCAGTACCACGATTCATTGATCTACAGAACTGTGCCAACTGACTCTCATTGATCTACAGAACTGTGCCAACTGACTCTCATTGATCTACAGAACTGTGCCAACTGACTCTCATTGATCTACAGAACTGTGCCAACTGACTCTCATTGATCTACAGAACTGTGCCAACTGACTCTCATTGATCTACAGAACTGTGCCAACTGACTCTCATTGATCTACAGAACTGTGCCAACTGACTCTCATTGATCTACAGAACTGTGCCAACTGACTCTCATTGATCTACATAACTGTTCCAACTGACTCTCATTGATCTACAGAACTGTGCCAACTGACTCTCATTGATCTACAGAACTGTGCCAACTGACTCTCATTGATCTACAGAACTGTGCCAACTGACTCTCATTGATCTACAGAACTGTGCCAACTGACTCTCATTGATCTACAGAACTGTGCCAACTGACTCTCATTGATCTACAGAACTGTGCCAACTGACTCTCATTGATCTACAGAACTGTGCCAACTGACTCTCATTGATCTACAGAACTGTGCCAACTGACTCGAATCATCCAGCCTTCTACAGTGCTCTATCCGTTCAGGAACATCAATTATACATGTTCAGAAATCTCTCTCTCTCTCTCTCTCTCTCTCTCTCTCTCTCTCTCTCTCTGCGATCAAGATTCAATCAGAGTAGGATTCCAGACTCTCTCATGAAGTCAGCTGTCTGTTTAAGTGAATCGATTGCCCCATATAGTTTCTCTTCCAGGGAGGTGGGCGTGGACCTCATTGCTCTTCTCAGGTCTGTGTACTGGGGACAATCCTGTAGAACATGTTTTGTAGTCATATTGTCCAGTGTACAGTGGCATAGGCTGATTGTACCTATTTTGAATTTGGTGAACATGTGATTTCTCATTCTATTGTGGCCAGTACGTAGGCGAAGTATGATGACTTGATCCCTCCTTGATAGTTGATGGTATCCGTCACTCTCGTTATGCTTTGGAGGTTCTCGTTTCCATTTTTCATGGAACTGACCTTTGAGGATGGATTTGGCTTCATCAGTAGTATAGGTGGCTGTGAACTCACCCCAAAAGTGGAATAACATGCACCGAAAGACAATAGATTTGGCACCGACTTTGCACCAAACATGCACCAAAACGGTGCAAAAAAAAAATTTTTTTTTTTCGAATTCGTTTTTTTTTCGAACTTCATTATTTTTTTGGGGAAATTTTTTTTTTTTTTTGGGGTTCGTCAGTTTGTCGAAATGGTTCACCGCGTCTGAGAGCTTAACGCAGGTAAATTCAAAAGATCGTGACGGCTTATTGTCCGGTGATCGTCGCTCGCTGTGTGTTAGAAATTTGTGAAAGAGTATTTTAAATTCCGTTAGCCAACTCAGGTAAAACCCCGATTGAAAAGAAAACGGACTTATGTTAAAAATAGTAAAATATAAGTGGTCGTGTGTGTTATCGCTACCAACATCATCATGTGTCGTGTAGTAAGGTGTGCTAATATTAAATAGTGACGCTCGCTCTTTCTCATTCAATGAAAAGCAAAACAAAATTCTATATTTCACAACTTTATTAATACATCATATATATTACTGTCCGGTTGTTGATAATTTTAAGCGTCTGGGTTTCCTCCCTCCTGTTTTGGTGGTACTGTTTGTTAAATGTCTATCAAACACGGGTGCATAGGAAGTTTCATTAGCCTTCAAAACACAACCGCCCTCCATTTTGACAAAACCTTGATCAAAGCTGGAATAGGTAATCGGTGACTTTGCTGAAACATCCTGGGCATCCATACTGGCTGCCGGAGCTGTCGTCTGATTAACAAGAGTGAGGTCCCCTTGATTAACAAAAAAGGGCGTGTAGTTGATGTTAGCATAAGCGTTTTCGAGACTGCCTTAACGCCATCTATAGACAATGGAACTACCCCCTCTGCCTTCATGTCCTATCATCATCATGTGCCACCCTCAACACCATCACCCCTTCATGTCCTATCATCATCAAGCCACACAAAGTATCAACCCCTTCATGGCCTATCATCATCATGTGCCACCCTCAACATCAACCTTCATATCCCATCATCATCTTGTGCCCTACCATTAAATAGTGACTCTCTCTCTCTCTCTCTCTTTCTCTATCGCATACCCAAGCTAACTCAAGTCAAATAAAAATCATCACCAAGCCACACAAATTGACACATCATCATCATGGGCCACCCTCAACACTATCATCATCATGTGCCACCCTCACTCTCTCTCTCTCTATCTCTCTCTCTCTCTATCGCATATCCAAGCTAACTCAAGTCAAATAAAAATCATCACCAAGCCACACCTAGGAGACAAGGGCAGAAACCTAGGAGACAAGGGCAGAAACCTAGGAGGCAAGGTCAGAAACCTAGGAGGCGAGGTCAGAAACCAAGGAGGGAAGGTCAGAAAACTAGGAAGCAAAGGTTGAAAACAAGGAGGGAAGGTCAGAAACCTAGGAGACATGGACAGAAAACTAGGAAGCAAAGGCTGAAAACCAAGGAGGCAAGGTCAGAAATCTAGGAAGCTGTGTTAGAAAACAAGGAGGGAAGGCAGAAAGGACATGCTCACCTATCGGAACTTTGTCCCTCATATGCTATTTCAAAAGGGAAGGTCAGAAAACTAGGAAGCAAAGGCTGAAAACTAGGAAGCAAAGGTTGAAACCTAGGAGGCGAGGGCAGAAACCAAAGAGGCAAGGTCAGAAACCAAAGAGGCTAGGTCAGAAACCAAAGAGGCTAGGTCAGAAACCTAGGAGGCGAGGTCAGAAACCTAGGAGGCGAGGTCAGAAACCTAGGAGGCAAGGTGAGAAAACAAGGAGGCAAGGTCAGAAAACAAGGAGGCGAGGGCAGAAACCAAAGAGGCAAGGTCAGAAATCTAGGAAGCTGTGTTAGAAAACAAGGAGGCGAGGGCAGAAACCAAAGAGGCAAGGTCAGACATTTTCATTATTTGGAGTCTTTGTATTACCTTCTTAGTGAGATTCTCTACGTGTTTCTTCAAAAAGCTACTCTCATTCTCATACTAGTTAGACACATCGAACCGTTCGTTATTTCTAAAGCCAAAAAAAAAAAAAAAAAAAGTTTGGCCAAATCACTAACAATTTACCCACAGAACAAAATAAATATAGACTCATATTAAAAAAGTCGACCTCAAAACCATAAAAATCTACTCCCACACTCATCTAAAAGTTACACCAAAACCGCACGAGATTTGCACCGTGCAAAAACATGCACAAGTTTTGACACGCGCACCAGTTTGGCACGCGCACCAGTTTGGCACATGCACCAATAGACATCCCCATACCAAAAAAAAATTTACTTAAAAATCACTTTTATGATTGTTACGCCCCTTACGAATGCTGATTGTTACGCCCTTTACGAATGTGCATTGTGCCAAACTGGTGCGCGTGCCAACTGGTGCGCGTGTCAAAACTTGTGCATGTTTTTGCACGGTGCAAATCTCGTGCGGTTTTGGTGTAACTTTTAGATGAGTGTGGGAGTAGATTTTTATGGTTTTGAGGTCGACTTTTTTAATATGAGTCTATATTTATTTTGTTCTGTGGGTAAATTGTTAGTGATTTGGCCAAACTTTTTTTTTTTTTTTTTTTGGCTTTAGAAATAACGAACGGTTCGATGTGTCTAACTAGTATGAGAATGAGAGTAGCTTTTTGAAGAAACACGTAGAGAATCTCACTAAGAAGGTAATACAAAGACTCCAAATAATGAAAATGTCTGACCTTGCCTCTTTGGTTTCTGCCCTCGCCTCCTTGTTTTCTAACACAGCTTCCTAGATTTCTGACCTTGCCTCTTTGGTTTCTGCCCTCGCCTCCTTGTTTTCTGACCTTGCCTCCTTGTTTTCTCACCTTGCCTCCTAGGTTTCTGACCTCGCCTCCTAGGTTTCTGACCTCGCCTCCTAGGTTTCTGACCTAGCCTCTTTGGTTTCTGACCTAGCCTCTTTGGTTTCTGACCTTGCCTCTTTGGTTTCTGCCCTCGCCTCCTAGGTTTCAACCTTTGCTTCCTAGTTTTCAGCCTTTGCTTCCTAGTTTTCTGACCTTCCCTTTTGAAATAGCATATGAGGGACAAAAGTTCCGATAGGTGAGCATGTCCTTTCTGCCTTCCCTCCTTGTTTTCTAACACAGCTTCCTAGATTTCTGACCTTGCCTCTTTGGTTTTCAGCCTTTGCTTCCTAGTTTTCTGTCCATGTCTCCTAGGTTTCTGACCTTCCCTCCTTGTTTTCAACCTTTGCTTCCTAGTTTTCTGACCTTCCCTCCTTGGTTTCTGACCTCGCCTCCTAGGTTTCTGACCTTGCCTCCTAGGTTTCTGCCCTTGTCTCCTAGGTTTCTGCCCTTGTCTCCTAGGTTTCTTACCTTCCCTCCTTGTTTTCTAACACAGCTTCCTAGATTTCTGACCTTGCCTCTTTGGTTTTCAGCCTTTGCTTCCTAGTTTTCTGTCCATGTCTCCTAGGTTTCTGACCTTCCCTCCTTGTTTTCAACCTTTGCTTCCTAGTTTTCTGACCTTCCCTCCTTGGTTTCTGACATTGCCTCTTTGGTTTCTGCCCTTACCTCCTAAGTTTCTGCCCTTGCCTCCTAACTTTTATTTACCGGATTATATTTAAACTAGTCGGATGTGAGACTTCGTGTTATAAGCGCGCTTGATTCACGGACGTTTATTTTCATAGTACTGTTCAGTCTAGCGGTCTGTGTTGTAGTGGAATATTTTAAGGTTTTAGGTCGACTTTTTTTTAATATGAGCCTATTTTGTTTTGGTTTATCATGAATGTGAGAGAGACAGAGCGAGAGAGAGAGAGAGAGAAAGAGAGAGAGAGAGAGAGAGAGTGTGAGAGAGAGAGAATTTCGCTGGTTGATACTTTGTGTGGCTTGATGATAGGACATGCAGGGATGATGAGTTTGTCTCCAACTTTTTGAATTTTCGGTGTGTAGAATGACCCCTCTATCTCATCGCCCTTATCGTCTTTCAACACATATGTAACGGGGTTTGTTTCATTTACTCGACTGATGGAAAACAGTTCCTCCGTCCAAGCCGGAAGGTTTGATGTTGAGGGTGGCACATGATGATGATAGGACATGAAGGTTTGATGATGGTGTTGAGGGTGGCACATGATGATAGGACATGAAGGGCTGGTGTTGGGGGTGGCGCATGATGATGATAGTGTTGAGGGTGGCACATGATGATGATAGTGTTGAGGGTGGCACATGATGATGATGTGTGAATTTGTGTGGCTTGGTGATGATTTTTATTTGACTTGAGTTAGCTTGGATATGCGATAGAGAAAGAGAGAGAGAGAGAGAGTCACTATTTAATGGTAGGACACAAGATGATGATGGGATATGAAGGTTTGATGATGATGTGTCAATTTGTGTGGCTTGGTGATGATTTTTATTTGACTTGAGTTAGCTTGGATATGCGATAGAGAGAGAGAGAGAGAGAGAGAGAGAGAGAGAGTCACTATTTAATGGTAGGGCACAAGATGATGATGGGATATGAAGGTTTGATGATGGTGTTGAGGGTGGCACATGATGATAGGACATGAAGGGCTGGTGTTGGGGGTGGCGCATGATGATGATAGTGTTGAGGGTGGCACATGATGATGATAGTGTTGAGGGTGGCACATGATGATGATGTGTCAATTTGTGTGGCTTGGTGATGATTTTTATTTGACTTGAGTTAGCTTGGATATGCGATAGAGAGAGAGAGAGAGAGAGAGAGAGAGAGTGAGGGTGGCACATGATGATGATAGTGTTGAGGGTGGCCCATGATGATGATGTGTCAATTTGTGTGGCTTGGTGATGATTTTTATTTGACTTGAGTTAGCTTGGATATGCGATAGAGAAAGAGAGAGAGAGAGAGAGAGAGAGAGAGAGAGAGAGAGTCACTATTTAATGGTAGGGCACAAGATGATGATGGGATATGAAGGTTTGATGATGGTGTTGAGGGTGGCACATGATGATGATAGTGTTGAGGGTGGCACATGATGATGATGTGTCAATTTGTGTGGCTTGGTGATGATTTTTATTTGACTTGAGTTAGCTTGGATATGCGATAGAGAGAGAGAGAGAGAGAGAGAGAGAGAGAGAGTGAGGGTGGCACATGATGATGATAGTGTTGAGGGTTGCCCATGATGATGATGTGTCAATTTGTGTGGCTTGGTGATGATTTTTATTTGACTTGAGTTAGCTTGGATATGCGATAGAGAGAGAGAGAGAGAGAGAGAGAGAGTCACTATTTAATGGTAGGGCACAAGATGATGATGGGATATGAAGGTTTGATGATGGTGTTGAGGGTGGCACATGATGATAGGACATGAAGGGCTGGTGTTGGGGGTGGCGCATGATGATGATAGTGTTGAGGGTGGCACATGATGATGATAGTGTTGAGGGTGGCACATGATGATGATGTGTCAATTTGTGTGGCTTGGTGATGATTTTTTATTTGACTTGAGTTAGCTTGGATATGCGATAGAGAGAGAGAGAGAGAGAGAGAGAGAGAGAGAGAGAGAGAGAGAGTGAGGGTGGCACATGATGATGATAGTGTTGAGGGTGGCCCATGATGATGATGTGTCAATTTGTGTGGCTTGGTGATGATTTTTATTTGACTTGAGTTAGCTTGGATATGCGATAGAGAAAGAGAGAGAGAGAGAGTGTCACTATTTAATGGTAGGGCACAAGATGATGATGGGATATGAAGGTTGATGTTGAGGGTGGCACATGATGATGATAGGCCATGAAGGGGTTGATACTTTGTGTGGCTTGATGATGATAGGACATGAAGGGGTGATGGTGTTGAGGGTGGCACATGATGATGATAGGACATGAAGGCAGAGGGGGTAGTTCCATTGTCTATAGATGGCGTTAAGGCAGTCTCGAAAACGCTTATGCTAACATCAACTACACGCCCTTTTTTGTTAACCAAGGGGACCTCACTCTTGTTAATCAGACGACAGCTCCGGCAGCCAGTATGGATGCCCAGGATGTTTCAGCAAAGTCACCGATTACCTATTCCAGCTTTGATCAAGGTTTTGTCAAAATGGAGGGCGGTTGTGTTTTGAAGGCTAATGAAACTTCCTATGCACCCGTGTTTGATAGACATTTAACAAACAGTACCACCAAAACAGGAGGGAGGAAACCCAGACGCTTAAAATTATCAACAACCGGACAGTAATATATATGATGTATTAATAAAGTTGTGAAATATAGAATTTTGTTTTGCTTTTCATTGAATGAGAAAGAGCGAGCGTCACTATTTAATATTAGCACACCTTACTACACGACACATGATGATGTTGGTAGCGATAACACACACGACCACTTATATTTTACTATTTTTAACATAAGTCCGTTTTCTTTTCAATCGGGGTTTTACCTGAGTTGGCTAACGGAATTTAAAATACTCTTTCACAAATTTCTAACACACAGCGAGCGACGATCACCGGACAATAAGCCGTCACGATCTTTTGAATTTACCTGCGTTAAGCTCTCAGACGCGGTGAACCATTTCGACAAACTGACGAACCCCCAAAAAAAAAAAAAATTCCCCCAAAAAAATAATGAAGTTCGAAAAAAAAACGAATTCGAAAAAATTTTTTTTTTTTTGCACCGTTTTGGTGCATGTTTGGTGCAAAGTCGGTGCCAAATCTATTGTCTTTCGGTGCATGTTATTCCACTTTTGGGGTGAGTTCACAGCCACCTATACTACTTTCATCATAACTGAGCGGATGGTTCTCTTGTGGTAATCTCCCTCCCTCTTTAGCTAATTTGTCTGCGCGTTCGTTCCCGTGTATATTACAGTGTGATGGTATCCACTGAATGACTACTCTCTGGAAGTTATTGCATAGTTGGTCCAGGGTTGTTCTCAAGTCATCTAGTTCATTGTTCTTGGGGCTTTTTAGAGCTGATAGTACTGACAGTGCATCAGTCAGAATCACCAATTTATTGTGCATGTTATTTTTGTGTTGAGTAGCCAGTGTTGCAGCATCTCTGATGGCCTCAGTTTCTGCTATAAAGTTGTTGAGAATTTCCCAGTAGCTATTGACTTGGTGATCTCGTCCTGATTATTCAGCGTCAAGAACACACCTCCCCCTCCATTTCTGGTGGCATTTGTAGCAGAGCCATCTGTGTATATGTAGGACCAAGAGTCCTGTGGGTAGGTATCGAGTATGTGTTTTTCTGCTACGTGTTTTCTTTCTGTGTCTGATTGGGTGCCTTTTTTCATGATTCCTGTTATATTTTCCTTAAGGTCTGGTCTGTCATCTAAGGGTTGTAAACCTGTTACTGTTTCTAGAGTCTTGATAGGTGTAGATTTCATAGCACCAGTGATGATACGGGCAGCTTGGTTCTGTGTTCTGTTAATTGCGCTACGGTGTGATTTGGAGGCCATAGCCCAGGCTGTGACTCCATACTCTAGAACTGGTCTGACTCTTCCTACATATAGTCTTTTCAAGATATTGCTGTCTGCTCCCCAGTCCGCTCCTGCCAATTTCTTCATAATATTAATTCGGTTTTGGGCTTTTTTTCTTGCACTGTTGATCTGATATTTCCAAGTCATTCTGCGATTCATGGTGACACCAAGATATGTTGGGTTTTGGTCAATAGGGAGTGTATGGTCTTTTATCTTCAAGTTTGCAGAGAGTGTGTTTTTTGATAAGCTGAAAATTGTACATGTAGTTTTTTTTAGTTGATTGGTAAGAACCAGGTGTTCGTCCATTTTTCAAGTTCACCTAGGGCATCTTGCATCCTGGGTCCAGCCACCGACATACTTTCCTCGCGAGCCCATAACGCCAGATCATCTGCGTATATTGCTGAGTGTATTCTGTGTCCATTACAATGTCATTTATGACAATTAAAAAGAGTGTTGGGGACAAGACTCCGCCTTGTGGGACACCTTGTTCGATAGAGACCTTCTTACTTAGTTGACCTTGAACTTGTACTCTGGCCGTTCTATCCTGAAGGTAATGAGAGACCCAACTGAATAAACGACCCTCGATGCCAAGTCTAAAAAGCTTGTTCTTTAAACCCTCTCGCCAAACCCTATCAAAAGCCTTCTCCATGTCGACCCACACTGCCAGTGTGTGTTTCTTTTCTTGTAGAGCATCCTCTATTTCCTGTGCAATGTAGGTGACCAGGTCTTCAGTTGATCTGTGCTGACGGAAGCCACTTTGTTGTGGTACGATAGTAGTAGGTCGTGGACGTTATGCTCTCGCTTTTTTAGTTGACCAAAGAGTAGGGTATACCCTACGAAGTCCAGTACCCTTCAAGTACAAGAGTTATATAGTAGGATACCACCACTTTCCCATGGTGGAAGGTGGTGGTGATGGTGGTGGAGCTTCTGTCATGATATATATGTATATATGTATAGGGCTTGTATAGTGCATGAAGAGGGTTGGTGGTTGAGGGGGATAATTACTGAGTCATGTATTGGACATCAGTTTTTCCCGCCAAAGTGACTTCCAGTAGGAGCTAGTGTGTGTGTGTGTTGTCCGGCTATAGACCACGCCCACTCCGGAAGTGAAACTACCATATTAGGGAGTAGTGATACGTTAGTTATTTCAGGGATATGGTGAGCATTTATACATATAATAGTAATAAGTTAATAGTTATTATATTTACGTGGACGTAAATGGGCTCCGTATTTAAGATATGGACCATAAGTAGGTATATATATACATATATATATATATTGGCAAATCGTGCTGGCGGTATGAACCAACAGTCATTTTCTCCCACCGTGGCACATAATGACCCAATCGTTGCCGCTCTCGCGTGAGTTTATTGATTATTTTCTCCAGCGAGCGCGAAACGCAACAAGTAGTTATGTAAAAAAAGGCGCGTACACGATTTAATATATTCATTCGACTAGCGTCGGTCGGGCAGTCAGTCACGAGGTACCCACAGTGATAACACTGCTAGATAGGTCCATATCTGTAAATTAATAACAGATTCTGTGAACACTCTCAACGTTTCTATTTAGCGAGCTGAGCCTGGAGAATACTCGCCCACATCTAGGACAATTGTATTAATTACCAGCCATCGTGTTCCTTTAGGCTACCTCTCCAAAAGAGAGAGGAAAAAAATATATATAAACTAACTAGCTAGAATAACTCAAACCAATTGGCTAATTGGGAAGAGCGCTATGGATATTAGTGAGCAGTGTATTTTACAAAAAACCAACCGCAAGGTTAGCATGTCTTATCTTATTCTCTCTTCATCGCTTATTTATTTTTTTTTAAGGCTATTTTTAAGATACTCTAACTTTTTAATATTTCAAATTACTTTAGGTGACGTTTGCCGAAGAGTTGGTGACAATCCATCATTTGGATGATCTTACAGAGGATAGACGCTCAACGTGGATGCAGGTTGCCTGTGACAGGCACAGATTTGCGAGAAGAATAGCAACAACGGCATTAGTTATAGAGCCTATTCTTCAACCGCCAACGTCAAAAGCAGGATAAATAGCGTCTCTTCCAAAAATCGAGAAGGAAACAAGCGCCATAATTAGAGATGTAATAAGTAAAACGAACAAAAACCGCAACTTCTAAAACTATCAAACGTGCGATAAACCTAATACCCAACAAGCCCATGCTGCAATTGACAAACTACCAGTCATACACAACGCGTTTTTTAAAATAATGTTTTCACCTAGCGAAAAACCTACGATCCTCCCTTTACGATTCTGACGTGAACGCTAGACTCGCGATATAACAGTTTGCAACCGATGCCTCCAACTACACATCGTAGAAAAACTACAATATGGATATTCTCACATGGCGGATTTCTATTAAAATGTTTGCAAAACATATATATTAAAATATAAATTTAAAATGTTGGTTTTTATAAAGAAAAGAGCGTCTGTTTTTTGTGTGTGTGTTATACATTATTCTTATCAGGTTAATAAACTTTGTGGGAATCCATAGTGACTCACCAACTTCCAAACCATTCCTCTGTCTAAACTAGCAAATACCGTTTCGTAATCTTTGTTCAATTGTTATACGTAGAGTAGTTATGTGATCAACACATGAGCTGTTCTTCCTAAAAAAATACGTGTGCGTCTCTCAAATGTTTCTCTGTGACCTTTTTTTAGTCTCTCCAAAATAAATCTACTTAATTTTTTTTATTCATCCTGGCACTGATAGCAGCATAATTCCCATATAATATGTACACCCCTGTAAACTTCCTTTCTAATGGTAGTTGATCATATAACCTTCTTCCGTCTCCCAAATGTTATCTAATAGAGTATGTAACATCATGGTAGAGGTGTTAATACTCCGAAGGAATTTCATCTGGCCCTATGGCTTTACCATTTTTTAATAACTTCTACTGGTAGTACAGTCGAACCTGTCTAAGGCGACCATTCACGGGACTTTCAAAAACTGGTCCCATAGGACAGGTGGTCCTGCCTCACAGGTTTCACATAATAAATAGAGCGATAAAAAAATTTTATCCTAAGCACTATGAAAACTAACCTGCAAATCAGCGTAATCCATGAGTAGAACATAGTGCACATGTCGGTCTACAATAGCCACTGGTTGGACACTTTTCATAAAACACGATAGTTAAACACACAAAAATAAAACACACATACACAGATTCCACTTATACTGTACATGTATCACTTTTGACTTGAAAAAAAATCCAGTATGGTAGTCTGTTGTTTGACAGATGAAATAAACGATAAGTTCAATTTTTCTCTCAAGTCCATGATAACGTCTAGTATGTCAGATCTCCCGTTTGTTATTGAATAGGTGCGCAGAAGCTCCAAAGCATTATGTGCATCTGCGATAGTGTATGTTTTCTCAATGTCAGTAGAATCTTGTTCGTTGTCTGATTCACTATTCACATCCTCAGCAGCTAAAATTGCAGTGGCAGGAAGATCCCAGTTTGTTTCTATTGTGTTGCAAGTTTGGAGCCCTGAATCAATCATGGAGATGTCTGTCAATTGGTATCCAAACAATTCTTTTGAAAGGTTATCCAAAGCAGTAGAAATTGCAGTAGAAACAATTTGCACGTCGGTCTTTGATGCAGATTCCATGTGCGTCAGAGAATATGCGTGTGTTTCAGCAGGACAATGAAAACCTGCTTTACAGAAACACTTAAGGATGGTTGAGTTGTCCACTTCTTTCCATGCTGCATCAATCCAGTAGACTACATCCAGTAAATTGACCTGTTTCATGAGTTCGGTTCCGGAAGCATCCTTGTTTGATTCCATGACTGTGATAAGATGTAGAAGCTGTTTTTGTCTAAACTTTAATTTAAATGTCTGAATGACACCCTGGTCTAGGGGTTGAACTAATGCAGTTGTGTTGGGTGGCAGAAACTGCAGCTTAACATTCTGTAGTTCGATCTTGGGATGACAGGTAGCGTTGTCAACAAATAAAATAATGTGGCGCTTTTTTTTCTGCATCTTACGGTCAAAACTTTTCAGCCAATCTTCAAATATAGCTGCAGTCATCCATGCCTTTTTGTTGTTTCTGTAAATCACTGGCAGTGTGTTTATGTTGATGTTTTTAAAAATCCTAGGGTTAGCTGCTTTCCCAATCACTAAAGCCGGTTCTCGTTCCCCCAACATGTTAGTGCATAGCATCACTGTTATTCGCTCTTTGCTTTTTTTACCCCCAGCGCATTTTTCTCCTTTGACAAAAAATGTTTTGTCCGTAGTCGCTTTGAAAAATAACCCGGTTTCATCTAAATTAAAAATGTCTTGAGCAGCGTAGCCATAGCATATCTCGGATAATTTAGAAGTCCAGTCAGCCGCAGCACTCATATCTGAATCACCGACTTCGCCACATTGCTTACCAAACACAAGATTGTGTCTTTTAATGAAGGCCTCTAACCAGCCGTTCGATGCTTTAAAGACTGAGTTTTCCAATTCTTTTGCAAACTGTAAAGCTCGTTCTTTGATCATCGGCCCAGATAACGGAATTTTTCGTGCAAGTGCTGATTGACACCATTTCCAACAAAGTGTATTTATGTCTTCATTTCCCGTTTTCCTGCTATTCCTTCTTTTCATACTTGGTGCATTATTTTCAAAGTCATTCATATACTCGGCTTTTCTCTTTAACGTACGTAAAATCTGTGTCTTTCCCACTCCAAACTGTTCTGCCAATAATCGCGAACTTTTACCTTGCTGATTTTGTCGAATCACTGATATTCGTTCTTCCAGCGTTAATGCTTTTGGTTTTACACTTTTGACACTGGCCATTTCCTATATTGTGTGTAACACTTTTAAAATCCACAAAAATAATTACACTGAATGAATACACTCTAAGCGGGCAATGACTAATTCTTTAGTTAATTCCTGTAATTTATACGGGCCACGCAATGGTCTACTCTGGTCTAGACGGAACCGCGAAGTGATGTCACTTCACGAATCATAGATCTGTGTCTGCACCAGTATTGACTGATAAACGTAACACGTCCCACTGTAATCTGGGACTCACTAAATACGGGAAAACATTAACACCTGTAGACACCTGTGTCTATCGTTTATAGCTCCCAGCGAGACGAAGGACTGGCTGGTCGTCGTAAACGGGATAAATAACATTGGCGGCGGTTAATTAGCCTGGTCTCTGGTCGCGTCATACGGTGAGCGCCGTAATCAGTGTTAGCATATAGTAAAAAACTCGGGGAAATTGTAGACCCGGTCCTATAACCAGGGAAACGCTTTAAACAGGTGGTCCTAAGACCAGGTTCGACTGTATATCTTGAGGATTATTTGAGCCGGGTCTGTTCCAAAAGTTCTTCAAAGTGTTATTTCCATCTCTCTAGGTGTTCCCTTATAGTACTAGGCAGATTTCCTGTCTTATCTCTAATAAAGGCAGCAATCTGTTTGCATTTTCCACACAATTTTCTGTGTACGGTTGTACAGTGCTTTATAATTCCTTTTATTTGCTGCTTCCTCTGCCTCTTTAGCTAGATCATCTATATATTTCCGCTGGCCACTTTTACTCTCTCCAGAACGATTCTGCGTAATATATTTCTTGACACTGATAACGGCTACCATGGAGCGTCATTCCGCTCTGTCTCTTTCTTTAATGGTGCACGTTGTCATAGGCTGACGTGTTCATCTATTGATGTTACTCGTCCATGTTAGTCGTGGTCTGCCTCTCCCTCTTTTACTTTGTATTTTCCCCTCCAGGATTACTTTTAGTAGACTGTTGTGTCTTTTAACATGGCCCAACAACCGCATTTGTCTTGTTTGAATTGTGCTTAGTAGTTCTCTTTTCGTTGTTAGTTGTTTTAAGACTTCATCGTTGTTTTCTTTTCCTTCCATCCAATTCTACCTATTCTTCTATATACCACATATCAAAGGCTTCAGTTGTCTGTTCAGTTTTCTTGTCTAACGTCCCTGTTTATGCACCATTTAGGAATGTTGAGAAGACAACATTTTGCTATTCTTAGTTTTAGCCCTGATCTTATTTGCCTTGATGTTAGTATATTTTTCATGGCATTAACGTTATTTTTCACCATTCATATTCTTTTGCTTATTTCAATTTTACATTTTCAATTACTGGTTATAGTATGTACAAGGTAGTTGTAGCTCTGAACTATCTCCAAGTCTATTCCTTCAATTTTGATATCCACTTGCTGGTTTTGAATATTTTCTTTGTTTATTGTCATAGTTTTACTTTCTTTTGATATTCATATCTAATCCATATTTATTTATTTATTTTTTATTATTTTTTTTGGCTTGTCATGTTTAATTCATTAAGTAATGTTGTAGATCTTTATGATTTTCTGGTACTAATACAGTATCATCAGCATATTTTAGGTTAATGATCATCTCTCCGTATTAATGTTTAGGTATGGCATTTATGTGATGTTTTAAAGATTTTCTCGATGTATATACTGCACAAGCATGTTTTACTCCTCTTTTTATAAAATAGGTATCGAGTTCTCTTTGTTATATTTTATAATCGCTGTTTGCCCGCAGTATAAATTATTTATCTCAGTCATCCTTCAAAACTGGGAACTATTGATATGGTGATACGAGGGATCAACAACAATATATTTTTCTGACACCGTAATCTCTGATAAACTCACAGACAGCGTTACGAGTGACGTCGATAATTTTTTTTTGTTTGGAAAAGTTGAGATAGTTTAACATCTGTTGAACGGGTTCTTTTCAATATTGGATATTCAGATGAGACCAAAATCAAAGCAGAATCCATAATTACCGAGCTACGCGAAACACTGGGATGTGCTGTTGGTGACGCATGCGAAAAAGATGATGGTGTTATTGTCGAAACACCATGATGGTTGAGTGAACATGTTGTTGACATGACAGATACGGTTGTCGTTATTGTTGCTGACAACAACAATTTTTTTTTTATTTGGTGATGAGTATGTGAAAGATCGTGATATCATTTGTATCCTAGATGTGTTGAAGCGAAGAGATTTCTATCTTGCAGATACACCTGCAAATGTTCGCCTTTTCCAGCAAAGATCCTACACAAGGGAGAAGGCTAATGGGTCTGTAATTCTTGGAGATCAATTTTATTTGTGACTTTTCCGAGTCAAGGAATGGTATGTTGAGATCTCCTCCCACACAGATGATGCTTGTCCTAAGTGTCAAATATTGTTAACGAGCCTGAAAAACCAGTCATCGAGGTGGCATTGTCGGCAGGTTTGAAGAAATCAATGTCGAACTCTGATATTGACAAATACATATCTCTCCCCAATTATCATTATAGATCTGTCTGACATCATATGGAAGAATATCTAAAGCGTCATCGTCAACTGTTAGTTTTCTTCTTTTCGCAGAACACCCAGTTTCCACTCGATGTGATAGCTCGTTTGTGTGACGCCGATGAAGAAGTAGAAGGAGTCTGTATGGCGAACGATGAATACTGCTGTAGTTCGTATGTCAATTGTCGCTACTATTAAACGACGAACTGTAAAGAGGCCGTATGGGTGAGTGGAGGCGATACAGGTAGTGATATTGCATTTTTGGTTTTCTAGATGTTTTTTCTTTAGATTGTTGAGGTGCATTTGCACACGAAATATCACCAATAGTTTTGTTTTCACTAGCAGAAAATCACCATAGACTTTTTTCTCCCACAGATCCTCATTTCTTATCTTATATCCGAACTTATCTTGGAACTAGTTTCCTGACGTATTTGTGACACAGGTGACTTCCTACCGCTGAGAGTTATTTTCACGATGCATCGTTTAAGAGCTGTTGAACTGGGCTCTTTTCGATATTGGATATTCAGATGAGTCCAGAATCAGGATGAATCCATAATGACTGAGCTACTCGAAACACTGAGATGTGCTGTTGGTGACACATGTGAAAAAAGATGATGGCGTTGTTGTCGAAACATCATGATGGCTGAGTGAACATGTTGTTGACATGACAAATACTGTTGTCGTTATTGATGCTGACAACACAGTTGTTTTTTTTCGGTGATGAGCATGTGAAATGTTGTATCACCCCATCAACTGACAACATGGTAAAAACTTGTAGTCGGTGGCTCTGGTGTACGACTCGTTATGACAGAGGTTGACACACTCACAGAGTTTGTAGTGTCAACATAAGAACATACCCAGATTTGTCGACGCATCGGAGATTGTAGGATCAGCACAGTTGACATGCTCACGTGCCTCAACACACACTCGATTGTAATGTCTCTGCTCTACATGTATTATCGATGTTCTTGTAGTCGACACTGTCGTGGTGTGATCGTTCAAGATGTCATAGATGTCGACACACTAGGCTGTAATGTCGGTGATATATGTGAAGGTATTGGTGTAGTGAGAATACAATTTGTAATGTCAACTCCACACATTCTCTCTTATTAACAACTAGTCGAGTCACCTTTCATGATAAGTGTGGTCGGTGACGCACACATTTCGATGTTGTTTTAATGGTGCGAGCAAAATTTAATATCAAAATATATCAAAAATGTTCAAACTTTTTTGTTTTTATGTTGATGTAGTTGTTGTCTTGCGCGCATCAGAATAACGAGATCGCCATCACTGAGACCGGTGTCGACACGCTCTCTGTTTTGTGTGAGATATGTCAACTGAACGTATGTTTTGTTTCTACCCTAGCTGTGTTCTAGTAAGTTGGTTTTTGTGTACCAGATCAACCTTTTATTCATCATCTTCCACAGCAACTTTCCTACATAAGGGAGCAGGCAGATGGGTCTGTAATTCTTGGAGATAATTTGTGTGTGTGTTTGACTTTTCTGAGTCAAGGTATGGTATGTAGAGATCTCCTCCCAAGCAGATGATACGTGTCCTAAGTGTCAAATATTGTTAACGATCATGAAAAAACCAGTCATCGAGGTGGCATTGTCGACAGGCTTGAAGAAATCAATGTCGAAATTTGACGTTGACAAATACCTGAACACTGTCCTTCACCCTCATTGTAATGTTTAAGAAAGATTTCCTGGAATGAAATTCGACATCTAGGTGATCAGCGCGTCAAACATATCATAGGCTGTGATTGAGCTCGATGTTTTACATCCCTTTGACTGGAGGATGATGAGCCTGTAAATCACGGAAGCCGTGTTGTCATCGAACTGTCTAGGTATGGTATGTAGAGATCTCCTTCCAGGTAGATAATACATGTCTTGAGTGTCAAATTCGGTTAACGATCCTGAAAAAAGACATGATGACGGAATCCTCGAGGTGTGAGGAATATTGTTATAAGACCATGATTAGCATGTACCATACCAACGGACGTAGACAATCATCATACCCGACCATATTTGTCTGTCCACACTGCAACTTATCAGTTCAGTTGTTGAGTGTTTTCCATCTTCTCTCTTTATCGAACACGATCTTTCATTCTTTTTTTTTATTTTGCCACTTGTAACCAAGTATTCGAACTTTACTTTTTTTCATGATGTGCCTGTAAAATATCGATTGTTACTTTCGACTGTTGATTAAGAGCTCTCTTTTTGTGTTGGACTGTTTTCAAACATTCAGGGAACGCTCAAATTCTTCTGAGAAAGGCCACATATGCGGTCTCTAAGCGGCTTTTCATTTGGTTGTCTGCTGACCAGCGATGTCACCACCACCTCATGTATACTTGACTCTGACAGGCGATTTGCGAAAAAATAAGAGGGAAGCAAGTAGGTATGAACGCCGTATACAAACAAGACATGAGAATCTGTGGCAAAATCAATCTAGCCAGGGGTCTGATGGTGACATATATCGAATGATTTGACATGAACCCTCTACTTTTTAACATCTTCACTTTTAAAAGTAACAGGTGAATCGACTAAGGTATAGATAGCATACTACCCAAAACCGGCGCTTTTTATTCTGCTGCGAAGATAGAGATAGTGGACACGATGTATGTACACGATCAGTAGACTGAACTTACCCAATTGTTCAAAAGACTTGAGCAATTGAGTGAGAATCGAACACTGGTGAACCAGACAAAGACGACTTCAAATTTGTGTCTCTCCGATCAAAGAGATTGTGAACACACTTTCAAAACTTCCACAAGTTGATTCAGAAACTATCGCGATGACCCGCGAAACACGGGTGATTCGAAAAAAAAAAACACGAGCCATATTACGACCACCAACCAATTCAACCATTCCAACAAAACTAGCATCTGTCATTTTCCCGTTACAACCGAATGTCTGGTGACGAATCGCAAACAGATATTTACAACACCGCTAGTCCAGCGTCCTTCAACCAAGAACAAATGTTGATCATGTTGATGTCGCAGTCGTCGTGTGGTGGTTACATGCGACATCAACATGATCAACATTTGTTCTTGGTTGAAGGACGCTGGACTAGCGGTGTTGTAAATATCTGTTTGCGATTCGTCACCAGACATTCGGTTGTAACGGGAAAATGACAGATGCTAGTTTTGTTGGAATGGTTGAATTGGTTGGTGGTCGTAATATGGCTCGTGTTTTTTTTTTTTCGACTCACCCGTGTTTCGCGGGTCATCGCGATAGTTTCTGAATCAACTTGTGGAAGTTTTGAAAGTGTGTTCACAATCTCTTTGATCGGAGAGACACAAATTTGAAGTCGTCTTTGTCTGGTTCACCAGTGTTCGATTCTCACTCAATTGCTCAAGTCTTTTGAACAATTGGGTAAGTTCAGTCTACTGATCGTGTACGTACATCGTGTCCACTATCTCTATCTTCGCAGCAGAATAAAAAGCGCCGGTTTTGGGTAGTATGCTATCTATACCTTAGTCGATTCACCTGTTACTTTTAAAAGTGAAGATGTTAAAAAGTAGAGGGTTCATGTCAAATCATTCGATATATGTCACCATCAGACCCCTGGCTAGATTGATTTTGCCACAGATTCTCATGTCTTGTTTGTATACGGCGTTCATACCTACTTGCTTCCCTCTTATTTTTTCGCAAATCGCCTGTCAGAGTCAAGTATACATGAGGTGGTGGTGACATCGCTGGTCAGCAGACAACCAAATGAAAAGCCGCTTAGAGACCGCATATGTGGCCTTTCTCAGAAGAATTTGAGCGTTCCCTGAATGTTTGAAAACAGTCCAACACAAAAAGAGAGCTCTTAATCAACAGTCGAAAGTAACAATCGATATTTTACAGGCACATCATTGAAAAAAGTAAAGTTCGAATACTTGGTTACAAGTGGCAAAATAAAAAAAAAGAATGAAAGATCGTGTTCGATAAAGAGAGAAGATGGAAAACACTCAACAACTGAACTGATAAGTTGCAGTGTGGACAGACAAATATGGTCGGGTATGATGATTGTCTACGTCCGTTGGTATGGTACATGCTAATCATGGTCTTATAACAATATTCCTCACACCTCGAGGATTCCGTCATCGTGTCTTTTTTCAGGATCGTTAACCGAATTTGACACTCAAGACATGTATTATCTACCTGGAAGGAGATCTCTACATACCATACCTAGACAGTTCGATGACAACACGGCTTCCGTGATTTACAGGCTCATCATCCTCCAGTCAAAGGGGATGTAAAACATCGAGCTCAATCACAGCCTATGATATGTTTGACGCGCTGATCACCTAGATGTCGAATTTCATTCCAGGAAATCTTTCTTAAACATTACAATGAGGGTGAAGGACAGTGTTCAGGTATTTGTCAACGTCAAATTTCGACATTGATTTCTTCAAGCCTGTCGACAATGCCACCTCGATGACTGGTTTTTTCATGATCGTTAACAATATTTGACACTTAGGACACGTATCATCTGCTTGGGAGGAGATCTCTACATACCATACCTTGACTCAGAAAAGTCAAACACACACACAAATTATCTCCAAGAATTACAGACCCATCTGCCTGCTCCCTTATGTAGGAAAGTTGCTGTGGAAGATGATGAATAAAAGGTTGATCTGGTACACAAAAACCAACTTACTAGAACACAGCTAGGGTAGAAACAAAACATACGTTCAGTTGACATATCTCACACAAAACAGAGAGCGTGTCGACACCGGTCTCAGTGATGGCGATCTCGTTATTCTGATGCGCGCAAGACAACAACTACATCAACATAAAAACAAAAAAGTTTGAACATTTTTGATATATTTTGATATTAAATTTTGCTCGACACCATTAAAACAACATCGAAATGTGTGCGTCACCGACCACGCTTATCATGAAAGGTGACTCGACTAGTTGTTAATAAGAGAGAATGTGTGGAGTTGACATTACAAATTGTATTCTCACTACACCAATACCTTCACATATATCACCGACATTAC
The DNA here is from genome assembly GCA_032433765.1 of Megaustenia siamemsis. Classification (NCBI taxonomy): domain Eukaryota; kingdom Metazoa; phylum Mollusca; class Gastropoda; order Stylommatophora; family Ariophantidae; genus Megaustenia; species Megaustenia siamemsis. The sequence continues at coordinate 60,106,851 of JAVIAB010000046.1, forward strand.
AGCCTAGTGTGTCGACATCTATGACATCTTGAACGATCACACCACGACAGTGTCGACTACAAGAACATCGATAATACATGTAGAGCAGAGACATTACAATCGAGTGTGTGTTGAGGCACGTGAGCATGTCAACTGTGCTGATCCTACAATCTCCGATGCGTCGACAAATCTGGGTATGTTCTTATGTTGACACTACAAACTCTGTGAGTGTGTCAACCTCTGTCATAACGAGTCGTACACCAGAGCCACCGACTACAAGTTTTTACCATGTTGTCAGTTGATGGGGTGATACAACATTTCACATGCTCATCACCGAAAAAAAACAACTGTGTTGTCAGCATCAATAACGACAACAGTATCTGTCATGTCAACAACATGTTCACTCAGCCATCATGATGTTTCGACAACAACGCCATCATCTTTTTTCACATGTGTCACCAACAGCACATCTCAGTGTTTCGAGTAGCTCAGTCATTATGGATTCATCCTGATTCTGGACTCATCTGAATATCCAATATCGAAAAGAGCCCAGTTCAACAGCTCTTAAACGATGCATCGTGAAAATAACTCTCAGCGGTAGGAAGTCACCTGTGTCACAAATACGTCAGGAAACTAGTTCCAAGATAAGTTCGGATATAAGATAAGAAATGAGGATCTGTGGGAGAAAAAAGTCTATGGTGATTTTCTGCTAGTGAAAACAAAACTATTGGTGATATTTCGTGTGCAAATGCACCTCAACAATCTAAAGAAAAAACATCTAGAAAACCAAAAATGCAATATCACTACCTGTATCGCCTCCACTCACCCATACGGCCTCTTTACAGTTCGTCGTTTAATAGTAGCGACAATTGACATACGAACTACAGCAGTATTCATCGTTCGCCATACAGACTCCTTCTACTTCTTCATCGGCGTCACACAAACGAGCTATCACATCGAGTGGAAACTGGGTGTTCTGCGAAAAGAAGAAAACTAACAGTTGACGATGACGCTTTAGATATTCTTCCATATGATGTCAGACAGATCTATAATGATAATTGGGGAGAGATATGTATTTGTCAATATCAGAGTTCGACATTGATTTCTTCAAACCTGCCGACAATGCCACCTCGATGACTGGTTTTTCAGGCTCGTTAACAATATTTGACACTTAGGACAAGCATCATCTGTGTGGGAGGAGATCTCAACATACCATTCCTTGACTCGGAAAAGTCACAAATAAAATTGATCTCCAAGAATTACAGACCCATTAGCCTTCTCCCTTGTGTAGGATCTTTGCTGGAAAAGGCGAACATTTGCAGGTGTATCTGCAAGATAGAAATCTCTTCGCTTCAACACATCTAGGATACAAATGATATCACGATCTTTCACATACTCATCACCAAATAAAAAAAAATTGTTGTTGTCAGCAACAATAACGACAACCGTATCTGTCATGTCAACAACATGTTCACTCAACCATCATGGTGTTTCGACAATAACACCATCATCTTTTTCGCATGCGTCACCAACAGCACATCCCAGTGTTTCGCGTAGCTCGGTAATTATGGATTCTGCTTTGATTTTGGTCTCATCTGAATATCCAATATTGAAAAGAACCCGTTCAACAGATGTTAAACTATCTCAACTTTTCCAAACAAAAAAAAATTATCGACGTCACTCGTAACGCTGTCTGTGAGTTTATCAGAGATTACGGTGTCAGAAAAATATATTGTTGTTGATCCCTCGTATCACCATATCAATAGTTCCCAGTTTTGAAGGATGACTGAGATAAATAATTTATACTGCGGGCAAACAGCGATTATAAAATATAACAAAGAGAACTCGATACCTATTTTATAAAAAGAGGAGTAAAACATGCTTGTGCAGTATATACATCGAGAAAATCTTTAAAACATCACATAAATGCCATACCTAAACATTAATATGGAGAGATGATCATTAACCTAAAATATGCTGATGATACTGTATTAGTACCAGAAAATCATAAAGATCTACAACATTACTTAATGAATTAAACATGACAAGCCAAAAAAAATAATAAAAAATAAATAAATAAATATGGATTAGATATGAATATCAAAAGAAAGTAAAACTATGACAATAAACAAAGAAAATATTCAAAACCAGCAAGTGGATATCAAAATTGAAGGAATAGACTTGGAGATAGTTCAGAGCTACAACTACCTTGTACATACTATAACCAGTAATTGAAAATGTAAAATTGAAATAAGCAAAAGAATATGAATGGTGAAAAATAACGTTAATGCCATGAAAAATATACTAACATCAAGGCAAATAAGATCAGGGCTAAAACTAAGAATAGCAAAATGTTGTCTTCTCAACATTCCTAAATGGTGCATAAACAGGGACGTTAGACAAGAAAACTGAACAGACAACTGAAGCCTTTGATATGTGGTATATAGAAGAATAGGTAGAATTGGATGGAAGGAAAAGAAAACAACGATGAAGTCTTAAAACAACTAACAACGAAAAGAGAACTACTAAGCACAATTCAAACAAGACAAATGCGGTTGTTGGGCCATGTTAAAAGACACAACAGTCTACTAAAAGTAATCCTGGAGGGGAAAATACAAAGTAAAAGAGGGAGAGGCAGACCACGACTAACATGGACGAGTAACATCAATAGATGAACACGTCAGCCTATGACAACGTGCACCATTAAAGAAAGAGACAGAGCGGAATGACGCTCCATGGTAGCCGTTATCAGTGTCAAGAAATATATTACGCAGAATCGTTCTGGAGAGAGTAAAAGTGGCCAGCGGAAATATATAGATGATCTAGCTAAAGAGGCAGAGGAAGCAGCAAATAAAAGGAATTATAAAGCACTGTACAACCGTACACAGAAAATTGTGTGGAAAATGCAAACAGATTGCTGCCTTTATTAGAGATAAGACAGGAAATCTGCCTAGTACTATAAGGGAACACCTAGAGAGATGGAAATAACACTTTGAAGAACTTTTGGAACAGACCCGGCTCAAATAATCCTCAAGATATACTACCAGTAGAAGTTATTAAAAAATGGTAAAGCCATAGGGCCAGATGAAATTCCTTCGGAGTATTAACACCTCTACCATGATGTTACATACTCTATTAGATAACATTTGGGAGACGGAAGAAGGTTATATGATCAACTACCATTAGAAAGGAAGTTTACAGGGGTGTACATATTATATGGGAATTATGCTGCTATCAGTGCCAGGATGAATAAAAAAAATTAAGTAGATTTATTTTGGAGAGACTAAAAAAAGGTCACAGAGAAACATTTGAGAGACGCACACGTATTTTTTAGGAAGAACAGCTCATGTGTTGATCACATAACTACTCTACGTATAACAATTGAACAAAGATTACGAAACGGTATTTGCTAGTTTAGACAGAGGAATGGTTTGGAAGTTGGTGAGTCACTATGGATTCCCACAAAGTTTATTAACCTGATAAGAATAATGTATAACACACACACAAAAAACAGACGCTCTTTTCTTTATAAAAACCAACATTTTAAATTTATATTTTAATATATATGTTTTGCAAACATTTTAATAGAAATCCGCCATGTGAGAATATCCATATTGTAGTTTTTCTACGATGTGTAGTTGGAGGCATCGGTTGCAAACTGTTATATCGCGAGTCTAGCGTTCACGTCAGAATCGTAAAGGGAGGATCGTAGGTTTTTCGCTAGGTGAAAACATTATTTTAAAAAACGCGTTGTGTATGACTGGTAGTTTGTCAATTGCAGCATGGGCTTGTTGGGTATTAGGTTTATCGCACGTTTGATAGTTTTAGAAGTTGCGGTTTTTGTTCGTTTTACTTATTACATCTCTAATTATGGCGCTTGTTTCCTTCTCGATTTTTGGAAGAGACGCTATTTATCCTGTTTTTAACGTTGGCGGTTGAAGAATAGGCTCTATAACTAATGCCGTTGTTGCTATTCTTCTCGCAAATCTGTGCCTGTCACAGGCAACCTGCATCCACGTTGAGCGTCTATCCTCTGTGAGATCATCCAAATGATGGATTGTCACCAACTCTTCGGCAAACGTCACCTAAAGTAATTTGAAATATTAAAAAGTTAGAGTATCTTAAAAATAGCCTTAAAAAAAATAAATAAGCGATGAAGAGAGAATAAGATAAGACATGCTAACCTTGCGGTTGGTTTTTTGTAAAATACACTGCTCACTAATATCCATAGCGCTCTTCCCAATTAGCGTATTGGTTTGAGTTATTCTAGCTAGTTAGTTTATATATATTTTTTTTCCTCTCTCTTTTGGAGAGGTAGCCTAAAGGAACACGATGGCTGGTAATTAATACAATTGTCCTAGATGTGGGCGAGTATTCTCCAGGCTCAGCTCGCTAAATAGAAACGTTGAGAGTGTTCACAGAATCTGTTATTAATTTACAGATATGGACCTATCTAGCAGTGTTATCACTGTGGGTACCTCGTGACTGACTGCCCGACCGACGCTAGTCGAATGAATATATTAAATCGTGTACGCGCCTTTTTTTACATAACTACTTGTTGCGTTTCGCGCTCGCTGGAGAAAATAATCAATAAACTCACGCGAGAGCGGCAACGATTGGGTCATTATGTGCCACGGTGGGAGAAAATGACTGTTGGTTCATACCGCCAGCACGATTTGCCAATATATATATATATATATATATGTATATATATACCTACTTATGGTCCATATCTTAAATACGGGGCCCATTTACGTCCACGTAAATATAATAACTATTAACTTATTACTATTATATGTATAAATGCTCACCATATCCATGAAATAACTAACGTATCACTACTCCCTAATATGGTAGTTTCACTTCCGGAGTGGGCGTGGTCTATAGCCGGACAACACACACACACACTAGCTCCTACTGGAAGTCACTTTGGCGGGAAAAACTGATGTCCAATACATGACTCAGTAATTATCCCCTCAACCACCAACCCTCTTCATGCACTATACAAGCCCTATACATATATACATATATATCATGACAGAAGCTCCACCACCATCACCACCACCTTCCACCATGGGAAAGTGGTGGTATCCTACTATATAACTCTTGTACTTGAAGGGTACTGGACTTCGTAGGGTATACCCTACTCTTTGGTCAACTAAAAAAGCGAGAGCATATCGTCCACGACCTACTACTTACGATTTGTTGTTTTGTCTCCAAATGCCACATAAGTCTTCTGTTAACCAGCCTTTCCATGAGTTTACTCAGGCAGCTCAGTATGCTAATTGGTCTATAGCTAGTTGGGTCTAGTGGGTCTTTTCTACGCTTGAGGATGGGCACCATAATAGCTTCTTTCCAGATTGCCGCCACATGACCTTGACCTCTCTTCCAGCTAGCATTTATTACCCTAAGAAGCTGGCCCTTGGCTTTCTGTCCCAGATTTATGAGCATTTCGTTGGTGATTCCATCTTTACCAGGGGAAGGAGCCAGAGATGGGGAGTGTTAGACACTCCAAGGTATGGTGACAGCTTTACAAAGAGGGAACACAACACAATACTGGCGTTTCGGCCTGTAGCCTTCTTTAGAAAACAGGGACAACGACAACAAACGATGAAGCACAATTATCTATATCTACATGTTAGATGATCAGGTGAATGGAGGGGTGGACAGAAAAGAAGAGAAGAAAGTAGGATGTTGAAATAAGAAAGGAGGCTACATGAGGGGAGGTAGGATGAGAGTCACGATGTGTAGAAAAGAGAGATAGGAGAAATGAGGAAGAGATAGAATGTCAATAGTACAAAATGGATAATGTATCGTATAAAACGTATAAGAAAAATCAAATACTTAGCTGGGATAACTTGACTGTCAGCCGTGAAGCAATCGAGAGAATGGACACGAGGCCTACAACAGGATCGTGGGGAAACGATAGAGAGAGGAGGAGGGGAGTTAATTAGGGGTGATGGGGGAGAAGAAAAGGCGGGTAGCCAGACTGGTGTGAAAACAATAGTGGAAATAGATAGAAACCTCAACAGAGGCTCGGGTAAGGCATGTCAGCGACCAGACAAAGGGTGGAAGGAGGAGAAGATGATAGGTCCCATAAAATTAATTGTGCGGACAGTCAAGTTTAGCAATAGTCACATTGTAGGTTCTATCAACGGAGAAAACCACGCGAGTAAGAGTCACATTGTAGGTTCTATCAACGGAGAAAACCACGCGAGTAAGAGTCACATTGTAGGTTCTATCAACGGAGAAAACCACGCGAGTAAGAGTCACATTGTAGGTTCTATCAACGGAGAAAACCACGTGAGTAAGAGTCACATTGTAGGTTCTATCAACGGAGAAAACCACGTGAGTAAGAGTCACATTGTAGGTTCTATCAACGGAGAAAACCACGCGAGTAAGAGTCACATTGTAGGTTCTATCAACGGAAAAAAAACACGTGAGTAAGAGTCACATTGTAGCTTCTATCAACGGTGAAAACCACGTGAGTAAGAGTCACATTGTAGGTTCTATCAACGGAGAAAACCACGCGAGTAAGAGTCACATTGTAGGTTCTATCAACGGAGAAAACCACGCGAGTAAGAGTCACATTGTAGGTTCTATCAACGGAGAAAACCACGCGAGTAAGTGTCACATTGTAGGTTCTATCAACGGAGAAAACCACGCGAGTAAGTGTCACATTGTAGGTTCTATCAACGGAGAAAACCACGCGAGTAAGTGTCACATTGTAGGTTCTATCAACGGAGAAAACCACGCGAGCAAGAGTCACATTGTAGGTTCTATCAACGGAGAAAACCACGCGAGTAAGAGTCACATTGTAGGTTCTATCAACGGAGAAAACCACGCGAGTAAGTGTCACATTGTAGGTTCTATCAACGGAGAAAACCACGCGAGTAAGTGTCACATTGTAGGTTCTATCAACGGAGAAAACCACGTGAGTAAGTGTCACATTGTAGGTTCTATCAACGGAGAAAACCACGTGAGTAAGAGTCACATTGTAGGTTCTATCAACGGAGAAAACCACACGAGTAAGTGTCACATTGTAGGTTCTATCAACGGAGAAAACCACACGAGTAAGAGTCACATTGTAGGTTCTATCAACGGAGAAAACCACGCGAGTAAGTGTCACATTGTAGGTTCTATCAACGGAGAAAACCACGCGAGTAAGTGTCACATTGTAGGTTCTATCAACGGAGAAAACCACGCGAGTAAGAGTCACATTGTAGGTTCTATCAACGGAGAAAACCACGCGAGTAAGTGTCACATTGTAGGTTCTATCAACGGAGAAAACCACGCGAGTAAGTGTCACATTGTAGGTTCTATCAACGGAGAAAACCACGCGAGTAAGAGTCACATTGTAGGTTCTATCAACGGAGAAAACCACGCGAGTAAGAGTCACATTGTAGGTTCTATCAACGGAGAAAACCACGCGAGTAAGAGTCACATTGTAGGTTCTATCAACGGAGAAAACCACGCGAGTAAGTGTCACATTGTAGGTTCTATCAACGGAGAAAACCACGCGAGTAAGTGTCACATTGTAGGTTCTATCAACGGAGAAAACCACGCGAGTAAGTGTCACATTGTAGGTTCTATCAACGGAGAAAACCACGTGAGTAAGTGTCACATTGTAGGTTCTATCAACGGAGAAAACCACGCGAGTAAGAGTCACATTGTAGGTTCTATCAACGGAGAAAACCACGCGAGTAAGAGTCACATTGTAGGTTCTATCAACGGAGAAAACCACGTGAGTAAGAGTCACATTGTAGGTTCTATCAACGGAGAAAACCACGTGAGTAAGAGTCACATTGTAGGTTCTATCAACGGAGAAAACCACACGAGTAAGAGTCACATTGCAGGTTCTATCAACGGAGAAAACAACCGGAGCAGTAATCGTCACAATGAAGGTTCTATCAAGAGCGAAAACCACTGGAGGAGCAAGCGTCACATTGCAATTTCTATCAACGGAGAAAACCACGCGAGCAATAGTCGCATTGCAGGTTCTATGAAGGGAGAAAACCACTGGAGCAAGAGTCACATTGTAGGTTCTATCAAGGGAGAAAACCACCGGAGCAAGAGTCACATTGAAGGTTCTATCAAGGGAGAAAACCACTGGAGCAAGAGTCACATTGAAGGTTCTATCAAGGGAGAAAACCACCGGAGCAAGAGTCACATTGAAGGTTCTATCAAGGGAGAAAACAACCGGAGCAAGAGTCACACTAAAGGCTCTATGAAGGGAGAAAACCACCGGAGCAAGAGCCACATTGAAGGTTCTATCAAGGGAAAAAGTTACGGTAGCAAGAGTCACATTGACGGTTCTATCAAGGGAGAAAGTTACGGTAGCAAGAGTCACATTGACGGTTCTATCAAGGGAGAAATTTACGGTAGCAAGAGTCACATTGAGGGTTCTATCAAGGGAGAAAACCACCGGAGCAAGAGTCACATTGAAGGTTCTATCAAGGGAGAAAGTTACGGTAGCAAGAGTCACATTGAGGGTTCTATCAAGGGAGAAAACCACCGGAGCAAGAGTCACATTGAAGGTTCTATCAAGGGAGAAAACCACCGGAGCAAGAGTCACATTGAAGGTTCTATCAAGGGAGAAAACAACCGGAGCAAGAGTCACATTGTAGGTTCTATCAAGGGAGAAAGTTACGGTAGCAAGAGTCACATTGAGGGTTCTATCAAGGGAGAAAACCACCGGAGCAAGAGTCACATTGTAGGTTCTATCAACGGAGAAAACCACGCGAGTAAGTGTCACATTGTAGGTTCTATCAACGGAGAAAACCACGCGAGTAAGTGTCACATTGTAGGTTCTATCAACGGAGAAAACCACGCGAGTAAGTGTCACATTGTAGGTTCTATCAACGGAGAAAACCACGTGAGTAAGTGTCACATTGTAGGTTCTATCAACGGAGAAAACCACGCGAGTAAGAGTCACATTGTAGGTTCTATCAACGGAGAAAACCACGCGAGTAAGAGTCACATTGTAGGTTCTATCAACGGAGAAAACCACGTGAGTAAGAGTCACATTGTAGGTTCTATCAACGGAGAAAACCACGTGAGTAAGAGTCACATTGTAGGTTCTATCAACGGAGAAAACCACACGAGTAAGAGTCACATTGCAGGTTCTATCAACGGAGAAAACAACCGGAGCAGTAATCGTCACAATGAAGGTTCTATCAAGAGCGAAAACCACTGGAGGAGCAAGCGTCACATTGCAATTTCTATCAACGGAGAAAACCACGCGAGCAATAGTCGCATTGCAGGTTCTATGAAGGGAGAAAACCACTGGAGCAAGAGTCACATTGTAGGTTCTATCAAGGGAGAAAACCACCGGAGCAAGAGTCACATTGAAGGTTCTATCAAGGGAGAAAACCACTGGAGCAAGAGTCACATTGAAGGTTCTATCAAGGGAGAAAACCACCGGAGCAAGAGTCACATTGAAGGTTCTATCAAGGGAGAAAACAACCGGAGCAAGAGTCACACTAAAGGCTCTATGAAGGGAGAAAACCACCGGAGCAAGAGCCACATTGAAGGTTCTATCAAGGGAAAAAGTTACGGTAGCAAGAGTCACATTGACGGTTCTATCAAGGGAGAAAGTTACGGTAGCAAGAGTCACATTGAGGGTTCTATCAAGGGAGAAATTTACGGTAGCAAGAGTCACATTGAGGGTTCTATCAAGGGAGAAAACCACCGGAGCAAGAGTCACATTGAAGGTTCTATCAAGGGAGAAAGTTACGGTAGCAAGAGTCACATTGAGGGTTCTATCAAGGGAGAAAACCACCGGAGCAAGAGTCACATTGAAGGTTCTATCAAGGGAGAAAACCACCGGAGCAAGAGTCACATTGAAGGTTCTATCAAGGGAGAAAACAACCGGAGCAAGAGTCACATTGTAGGTTCTATCAAGGGAGAAAGTTACGGTAGCAAGAGTCACATTGAGGGTTCTATCAAGGGAGAAAACCACCGGAGCAAGAGTCACATTGAAGGTTCTATCAAAGGAGAAAACCACGCGAGTAAGAGTCACATTGTAGGTTCTATCAACGAAGAAAACCACGCGAGTAAGAGTCACATTGTAGGTTCTATCAACGGAGAAAACCACGCGAGTAAGTGTCACATTGTAGGTTCTATCAACGGAGAAAACCACGCGAGTAAGTGTCACATTGTAGGTTCTATCAACGGAGAAAACCACGCGAGTAAGTGTCACATTGTAGGTTCTATCAACGGAGAAAACCACGTGAGTAAGTGTCACATTGTAGGTTCTATCAACGGAGAAAACCACGCGAGTAAGTGTCACATTGTAGGTTCTATCAACGGAGAAAACCGCGCGAGTAAGTGTCACATTGTAGGTTCTATCAACGGAGAAAACCACGCGAGTAAGTGTCACATTGTAGGTTCTATCAACGGAGAAAACCACGCGAGTAAGTGTCACATTGTAGGTTCTATCAACGGAGATAACCACGCGAGTAAGTGTCACATTGAAGGTTCTATCAACGGAGAAAACCACGCGAGTAAGTGTCACATTGTAGGTTCTATCAACGGAGAAAACCACGCGAGTAAGTGTCACATTGTAGGTTCTATCAACGGAGAAAACCACGCGAGTAAGTGTCACATTGAAGGTTCTATCAACGGAGAAAACCACGCGAGCAAGAGTCACATTGTAGGTTCTATCAACGGAGAAAACCACGCGAGTAAGAGTCACATTGTAGGTTCTATCAACGGAGAAAACCACGCGAGTAAGTGTCACATTGTAGGTTCTATCAACGGAGAAAACCACGTGAGTAAGAGTCACATTGTAGGTTCTATCAACGGAGAAAACCACGTGAGTAAGAGTCACATTGTAGGTTCTATCAACGGAGAAAACCACGTGAGTAAGTGTCACATTGTAGGTTCTATCAAGGGAGAAAACCACCGGAGCAAGAGTCACATTGAAGGTTCTATCAAGGGAGAAAACCACTGGAGCAAGAGTCACATTGAAGGTTCTATCAAGGGAGAAAACCACCGGAGCAAGAGTCACATTGAAGGTTCTATCAAGGGAGAAAACAACCGGAGCAAGAGTCACACTAAAGGCTCTATGAAGGGAGAAAACCACCGGAGCAAGAGCCACATTGAAGGTTCTATCAAGGGAAAAAGTTACGGTAGCAAGAGTCACATTGACGGTTCTATCAAGGGAGAAAGTTACGGTAGCAAGAGTCACATTGACGGTTCTATCAAGGGAGAAATTTACGGTAGCAAGAGTCACATTGAGGGTTCTATCAAGGGAGAAAACCACCGGAGCAAGAGTCACATTGAAGGTTCTATCAAGGGAGAAAGTTACGGTAGCAAGAGTCACATTGAGGGTTCTATCAAGGGAGAAAACCACCGGAGCAAGAGTCACATTGAAGGTTCTATCAAGGGAGAAAACCACCGGAGCAAGAGTCACATTGAAGGTTCTATCAAGGGAGAAAACAACCGGAGCAAGAGTCACATTGTAGGTTCTATCAAGGGAGAAAGTTACGGTAGCAAGAGTCACATTGAGGGTTCTATCAAGGGAGAAAACCACCGGAGCAAGAGTCACATTGTAGGTTCTATCAACGGAGAAAACCACGCGAGTAAGTGTCACATTGTAGGTTCTATCAACGGAGAAAACCACGCGAGTAAGTGTCACATTGTAGGTTCTATCAACGGAGAAAACCACGCGAGTAAGTGTCACATTGTAGGTTCTATCAACGGAGAAAACCACGTGAGTAAGTGTCACATTGTAGGTTCTATCAACGGAGAAAACCACGCGAGTAAGAGTCACATTGTAGGTTCTATCAACGGAGAAAACCACGCGAGTAAGAGTCACATTGTAGGTTCTATCAACGGAGAAAACCACGTGAGTAAGAGTCACATTGTAGGTTCTATCAACGGAGAAAACCACGTGAGTAAGAGTCACATTGTAGGTTCTATCAACGGAGAAAACCACACGAGTAAGAGTCACATTGCAGGTTCTATCAACGGAGAAAACAACCGGAGCAGTAATCGTCACAATGAAGGTTCTATCAAGAGCGAAAACCACTGGAGGAGCAAGCGTCACATTGCAATTTCTATCAACGGAGAAAACCACGCGAGCAATAGTCGCATTGCAGGTTCTATGAAGGGAGAAAACCACTGGAGCAAGAGTCACATTGTAGGTTCTATCAAGGGAGAAAACCACCGGAGCAAGAGTCACATTGAAGGTTCTATCAAGGGAGAAAACCACTGGAGCAAGAGTCACATTGAAGGTTCTATCAAGGGAGAAAACCACCGGAGCAAGAGTCACATTGAAGGTTCTATCAAGGGAGAAAACAACCGGAGCAAGAGTCACACTAAAGGCTCTATGAAGGGAGAAAACCACCGGAGCAAGAGCCACATTGAAGGTTCTATCAAGGGAAAAAGTTACGGTAGCAAGAGTCACATTGACGGTTCTATCAAGGGAGAAAGTTACGATAGCAAGAGTCACATTGAGGGTTCTATCAAGGGAGAAATTTACGGTAGCAAGAGTCACATTGAGGGTTCTATCAAGGGAGAAAACCACCGGAGCAAGAGTCACATTGAAGGTTCTATCAAGGGAGAAAGTTACGGTAGCAAGAGTCACATTGAGGGTTCTATCAAGGGAGAAAACCACCGGAGCAAGAGTCACATTGAAGGTTCTATCAAGGGAGAAAACCACCGGAGCAAGAGTCACATTGAAGGTTCTATCAAGGGAGAAAACAACCGGAGCAAGAGTCACATTGTAGGTTCTATCAAGGGAGAAAGTTACGGTAGCAAGAGTCACATTGAGGGTTCTATCAAGGGAGAAAACCACCGGAGCAAGAGTCACATTGAAGGTTCTATCAAAGGAGAAAACCACGCGAGTAAGAGTCACATTGTAGGTTCTATCAACGAAGAAAACCACGCGAGTAAGAGTCACATTGTAGGTTCTATCAACGGAGAAAACCACGCGAGTAAGTGTCACATTGTAGGTTCTATCAACGGAGAAAACCACGCGAGTAAGTGTCACATTGTAGGTTCTATCAACGGAGAAAACCACGCGAGTAAGTGTCACATTGTAGGTTCTATCAACGGAGAAAACCACGTGAGTAAGTGTCACATTGTAGGTTCTATCAACGGAGAAAACCACGCGAGTAAGTGTCACATTGTAGGTTCTATCAACGGAGAAAACCGCGCGAGTAAGTGTCACATTGTAGGTTCTATCAACGGAGAAAACCACGCGAGTAAGTGTCACATTGTAGGTTCTATCAACGGAGAAAACCACGCGAGTAAGTGTCACATTGTAGGTTCTATCAACGGAGATAACCACGCGAGTAAGTGTCACATTGAAGGTTCTATCAACGGAGAAAACCACGCGAGTAAGTGTCACATTGTAGGTTCTATCAACGGAGAAAACCACGCGAGTAAGTGTCACATTGTAGGTTCTATCAACGGAGAAAACCACGCGAGTAAGTGTCACATTGAAGGTTCTATCAACGGAGAAAACCACGCGAGCAAGAGTCACATTGTAGGTTCTATCAACGGAGAAAACCACGCGAGTAAGAGTCACATTGTAGGTTCTATCAACGGAGAAAACCACGCGAGTAAGTGTCACATTGTAGGTTCTATCAACGGAGAAAACCACGTGAGTAAGAGTCACATTGTAGGTTCTATCAACGGAGAAAACCACGTGAGTAAGAGTCACATTGTAGGTTCTATCAACGGAGAAAACCACGTGAGTAAGTGTCACATTGTAGGTTCTATCAACGAAGAAAACCACGCGAGTAAGAGTCACATTGTAGGTTCTATCAACGGAGAAAACCACGCGAGTAAGAGTCACATTGCAGGTTCTATCAACGGAGAAAACCACGTGAGTAAGAGTCACATTGTAGGTTCTATCAACGGAGAAAACCACGCGAGTAAGAGTCACATTGTAGGTTCTATCAACGGAGAAAACCACGCGAGTAAGAGTCACATTGTAGGTTCTATCAACGGAGAAAACACGCGAGTAAGTGTCACATTGTAGGTTCTATCAACGGAGAAAACCACGTGAGTAAGAGTCACATTGTAGGTTCTATCAACGGAGAAAACCACGCGAGTAAGTGTCACATTGTAGGTTCTATCAACGGAGAAAACCACGCGAGCAAGAGTCACATTGTAGGTTCTATCAACGGAGAAAACCACGCGAGTAAGAGTCACATTGTAGGTTCTATCAACGGAGAAAACCACGCGAGTAAGTGTCACATTGTAGGTTCTATCAACGGAGAAAACCACGCGAGTAAGTGTCACATTGTAGGTTCTATCAACGGAGAAAACCACGTGAGTAAGTGTCACATTGTAGGTTCTATCAACGGAGAAAACCACGTGAGTAAGAGTCACATTGTAGGTTCTATCAACGGAGAAAACCACGCGAGTAAGAGTGACATTGTAGGTTCTATCAACGGAGAAAACCACACGAGTAAGAGTCACATTGTAGGTTCTATCAACGGAGAAAACCACGCGAGTAAGTGTCACATTGTAGGTTCTATCAACGGAGAAAACCACGCGAGTAAGTGTCACATTGTAGGTTCTATCAACGGAGAAAACCACGCGAGTAAGAGTCACATTGTAGGTTCTATCAACGGAGAAAACCACGCGAGTAAGTGTCACATTGTAGGTTCTATCAACGGAGAAAACCACGCGAGTAAGTGTCACATTGTAGGTTCTATCAACGGAGAAAACCACGCGAGTAAGAGTCACATTGTAGGTTCTATCAACGGAGAAAACCACGCGAGTAAGAGTCACATTGTAGGTTCTATCAACGGAGAAAACCACGCGAGTAAGAGTCACATTGTAGGTTCTATCAACGGAGAAAACCACGCGAGTAAGTGTCACATTGTAGGTTCTATCAACGGAGAAAACCACGCGAGTAAGTGTCACATTGTAGGTTCTATCAACGGAGAAAACCACGCGAGTAAGTGTCACATTGTAGGTTCTATCAATGGAGAAAACCACGTGAGTAAGTGTCACATTGTAGGTTCTATCAACGGAGAAAACCACGCGAGTAAGAGTCACATTGTAGGTTCTATCAACGGAGAAAACCACGTGAGTAAGAGTCACATTGTAGGTTCTATCAACGGAGAAAACCACGTGAGTAAGAGTCACATTGTAGGTTCTATCAACGGAGAAAACCACGTGAGTAAGAGTCACATTGTAGGTTCTATCAACGGAGAAAACCACGTGAGTAAGAGTCACATTGTAGGTTCTATCAACGGAGAAAACCACACGAGTAAGAGTCACATTGCAGGTTCTATCAACGGAGAAAACAACCGGAGCAGTAATCGTCACAATGAAGGTTCTATCAAGAGCGAAAACCACTGGAGGAGCAAGCGTCACATTGCAATTTCTATCAACGGAGAAAACCACGCGAGCAATAGTCGCATTGCAGGTTCTATGAAGGGAGAAAACCACTGGAGCAAGAGTCACATTGTAGGTTCTATCAAGGGAGAAAACCACCGGAGCAAGAGTCACATTGAAGGTTCTATCAAGGGAGAAAACCACTGGAGCAAGAGTCACATTGAAGGTTCTATCAAGGGAGAAAACCACCGGAGCAAGAGTCACATTGAAGGTTCTATCAAGGGAGAAAACAACCGGAGCAAGAGTCATACTAAAGGCTCTATGAAGGGAGAAAACCACCGGAGCAAGAGCCACATTGAAGGTTCTATCAAGGGAAAAAGTTACGGTAGCAAGAGTCACATTGACGGTTCTATCAAGGGAGAAAGTTACGGTAGCAAGAGTCACATTGAGGGTTCTATCAAGGGAGAAATTTACGGTAGCAAGAGTCACATTGAGGGTTCTATCAAGGGAGAAAACCACCGGAGCAAGAGTCACATTGAAGGTTCTATCAAGGGAGAAAGTTACGGTAGCAAGAGTCACATTGAGGGTTCTATCAACGGAGAAAACCACCGGAGCAAGAGTCACATTGAAGGTTCTATCAAGGGAGAAAACCACCGGAGCAAGAGTCACATTGAAGGTTCTATCAAGGGAGAAAACAACCGGAGCAAGAGTCACATTGAAGGTTCTATCAAGGGAGAAAGTTACGGTAGCAAGAGTCACATTGAGGGTTCTATCAAGGGAGAAAACCACCGGAGCAAGAGTCACATTGTAGGTTCTATCAACGGAGAAAACCACGCGAGTAAGTGTCACATTGTAGGTTCTATCAACGGAGAAAACCACGCGAGTAAGTGTCACATTGTAGGTTCTATGAACGGAGAAAACCACGCGAGTAAGTGTCACATTGTAGGTTCTATCAACGGAGAAAACCACGTGAGTAAGTGTCACATTGTAGGTTCTATCAACGGAGAAAACCACGCGAGTAAGAGTCACATTGTAGGTTCTATCAACGGAGAAAACCACGCGAGTAAGAGTCACATTGTAGGTTCTATCAACGGAGAAAACCACGTGAGTAAGAGTCACATTGTAGGTTCTATCAACGGAGAAAACCACGTGAGTAAGAGTCACATTGTAGGTTCTATCAACGGAGAAAACCACACGAGTAAGAGTCACATTGCAGGTTCTATCAACGGAGAAAACAACCGGAGCAGTAATCGTCACAATGAAGGTTCTATCAAGAGCGAAAACCACTGGAGGAGCAAGCGTCACATTGCAATTTCTATCAACGGAGAAAACCACGCGAGCAATAGTCGCATTGCAGGTTCTATGAAGGGAGAAAACCACTGGAGCAAGAGTCACATTGTAGGTTCTATCAAGGGAGAAAACCACCGGAGCAAGAGTCACATTGAAGGTTCTATCAAGGGAGAAAACCACTGGAGCAAGAGTCACATTGAAGGTTCTATCAAGGGAGAAAACCACCGGAGCAAGAGTCACATTGAAGGTTCTATCAAGGGAGAAAACAACCGGAGCAAGAGTCACACTAAAGGCTCTATGAAGGGAGAAAACCACCGGATCAAGAGCCACATTGAAGGTTCTATCAAGGGAAAAAGTTACGGTAGCAAGAGTCACATTGACGGTTCTATCAAGGGAGAAAGTTACGGTAGCAAGAGTCACATTGAGGGTTCTATCAAGGGAGAAATTTACGGTAGCAAGAGTCACATTGAGGGTTCTATCAAGGGAGAAAACCACCGGAGCAAGAGTCACATTGAAGGTTCTATCAAGGGAGAAAGTTACGGTAGCAAGAGTCACATTGAGGGTTCTATCAAGGGAGAAAACCACCGGAGCAAGAGTCACATTGAAGGTTCTATCAAGGGAGAAAACCACCGGAGCAAGAGTCACATTGAAGGTTCTATCAAGGGAGAAAACAACCGGAGCAAGAGTCACATTGTAGGTTCTATCAAGGGAGAAAGTTACGGTAGCAAGAGTCACATTGAGGGTTCTATCAAGGGAGAAAACCACCGGAGCAAGAGTCACATTGAAGGTTCTATCAAAGGAGAAAACCACGCGAGTAAGAGTCACATTGTAGGTTCTATCAACGAAGAAAACCACGCGAGTAAGAGTCACATTGTAGGTTCTATCAACGGAGAAAACCACGCGAGTAAGTGTCACATTGTAGGTTCTATCAACGGAGAAAACCACGCGAGTAAGTGTCACATTGTAGGTTCTATCAACGGAGAAAACCACGCGAGTAAGTGTCACATTGTAGGTTCTATCAATGGAGAAAACCACGTGAGTAAGTATCACATTGTAGGTTCTATCAACGGAGAAAACCACGCGAGTAAGTGTCACATTGTAGGTTCTATCAACGGAGAAAACCGCGCGAGTAAGTGTCACATTGTAGGTTCTATCAACGGAGAAAACCACGCGAGTAAGTGTCACATTGTAGGTTCTATCAACGGAGAAAACCACGCGAGTAAGTGTCACATTGTAGGTTCTATCAACGGAGATAACCACGCGAGTAAGTGTCACATTGAAGGTTCTATCAACGGAGAAAACCACGCGAGTAAGTGTCACATTGTAGGTTCTATCAACGGAGAAAACCACGCGAGTAAGTGTCACATTGTAGGTTCTATCAACGGAGAAAACCACGCGAGTAAGTGTCACATTGAAGGTTCTATCAACGGAGAAAACCACGCGAGCAAGAGTCACATTGTAGGTTCTATCAACGGAGAAAACCACGCGAGTAAGAGTCACATTGTAGGTTCTATCAACGGAGAAAACCACGCGAGTAAGTGTCACATTGTAGGTTCTATCAACGGAGAAAACCACGCGAGTAAGAGTCACATTGTAGGTTCTATCAACGGAGAAAACCACGTGAGTAAGAGTCACATTGTAGGTTCTATCAACGGAGAAAACCACGTGAGTAAGTGTCACATTGTAGGTTCTATCAACGGAGAAAACCACGCGAGTAAGAGTCACATTGCAGGTTCTATCAACGGAGAAAACCACGCGAGTAAGAGTCACATTGCAGGTTCTATCAACGGAGAAAACCACGCGAGTAAGAGTGACATTGTAGGTTCTATCAACGGAGAAAACCACGCGAGTAAGAGTCACATTGTAGGTTCTATCAACGGAGAAAACCACGTGAGTAAGAGTCACATTGTAGGTTCTATCAACGGAGAAAACCACACGAGTAAGAGTGACATTGTAGGTTCTATCAACGGAGAAAAACCACGCGAGTAAGAGTCACATTGTAGGTTCTATCAACGGAGAAAACCACGCGAGTAAGAGTGACATTGTAGGTTCTATCAACGGAGAAAACCACACGAGTAAGAGTGACATTGTAGGTTCTATCAACGGAGAAAACCACGTGAGCAAGAGTCACATTGTAGGTTCTATCAACGGAGAAAACCACGCGAGTAAGAGTGACATTGTAGGTTCTATCAACGGAGAAAACCACGCGAGTAAGAGTCACATTGCAGGTTCTATCAACGGAGAAAACCACGTGAGTAAGAGTCACATTGTAGGTTCTATCAACGGAGAAAACCACACGAGTAAGAGTCACATTGCAGGTTCTATCAACGGAGAAAACAACCGGAGCAGTAATCGTCACAATGAAGGTTCTATCAAGAGCGAAAACCACTGGAGGAGCAATCGTCACATTGCAATTTCTATCAACGGAGAAAACCACGCGAGCAATAGTCGCATTGCAGGTTCTATGAAGGGAGAAAACCACTGGAGCAAGAGTCACATTGTAGGTTCTATCAAGGGAGAAAACCACCGGAGCAAGAGTCACATTGAAGGTTCTATCAAGGGAGAAAACAGCCGGAGCAAGAGTCACACTAAAGGCTCTATGAAGGGAGAAAACCACCGGAGCAAGAGCCACATTGAAGGTTCTATCAAGGGAAAAAGTTACGGTAGCAAGAGTCACATTGACGGTTCTATCAAGGGAGAAAGTTACGGTAGCAAGAGTCACATTGAGGGTTCTATCAAGGGAGAAAACCACCGGAGCAAGAGTCACATTGAAGGTTCTATCAAGGGAGAAAACCACCGGAGCAAGAGTCACATTGAAGGTTCTATCAAGGGAGAAAACCACCGGAGCAAGAGTCACATTGAAGGTTCTATCAAGGGAGAAAGTTACGGTAGCAAGAGTCACATTGAGGGTTCTATCAAGGGAAAAAGTTACGGTAGCAAGAGTCACATTGAGGGTTCTATCAAGGGAGAAAACAACAGGAGCAAGAGTCACATTGAAGGTTCTATCAAGGGAGAAAACCACTGGAGCAAGAGTCACATTGAAGGTTCTATCAAGGGAGAAAACCACCGGAGCAAGAGTCACATTGAAGGTTCTATCAAGGGAAAAAGTTACGGTTGCAAGAGTCACATTGAGGGTTCTATTAAGGGAGAAAGTTACGGTAGCAAGAGTCACATTGAAGGTTCTATCAAGGGAGAAAGTTACGGTAGCAAGAGTCACATTGAAGGTTCTATCAAGGGAGAAGACAACAGGAGCAAGAGTCACACTAAAGGCTCTATGAAGGAGAAAACCACCGGAGCAAGAGCCACATTGAAGGTTCTATCAAGGGAAAAAGTTACGGTAGCAAGAGTCACATTGAAGGTTCTATCAAGGGAGAAAGTTACGGTAGCAAGAGTCACATTGAGGGTTCTATCAAGGGAGAAAACCACCGGAGCAAGAGTCACATTGAAGGCTGTGTGTACGCTGTCAAGACACCCATGAGAGGAAACCATCGCTGCCTGACTGTGAACATAACCTGTACTGTCACCAACAATAGAGAGGAATATCAAACAACACATGTAGTTCAACAATGTCACACGTAAACAAGTGTTTTATTTGGTTCCTACAATGAGCACACACAATTCACTGTTCTTTAATCACATGTTTTATTATTACAAATCACATCAAATATGTGATTCTTGCATACAAAAAGATTTCCAAATGTGTGATTTGCCTATATGTCCATGCCATGTTTGCTACAATCATCAGCTGACCGTGTCGTCACTGTCGTTGAGAATGTGGACTTTCAAGTTACTGCCTCGCTGAAAGAGGTGATGGTTAAACAGAAAGTTACACAAATGGTTACTCAGATGACTAAACACATGGTTAAACAGTGGTTAATCAGATGATTAAACCGATATCTACACACATGGTTAAATAGATGGTTAAACAGAAGGTTATACAGATGGTTAAAAAGGTGGTTAAACAGGCGATTAAACAGAAGGTTACACATATGGTTAAATAGGTGGTTAAACAGGTGATTAAACAGATGGTTAAACAGATGGTTGCACAGCTGGTTACTCAGATGAATAAAAACGTTAAAAGATGGTTTATCAGATGGTTGCACAGTGTTGCATAGACGGCTGAAAAGGGTTATAAAGATGGTTTAAACAGATGGTTAAACAACTAATTACACATATGGTTAGTCTGATTGTTACATAGATGGTTAAACAGAAAGCAGATAGTTAAACGGATAGTTAAACAGATAATTATACAGATAGCAGATAGTTAAACGGATAGTTAAACAGATAATTAAACAGATAGCAAATAGTTAAACAGATAGTTAAACAGATAGTAGATAGTTAAACAGATAGTTAAACAGATAGCAGATAGTTAAATAGATAATTACTCCGTTGGTTAAACAGATAGTTAAATAGTTAGTTAAACATATAGTTAAACAGAGAGTTAAATATATAGTTAAACGATAGTTAAAGTGATAATTAAACAGATAGCAGATAGTTAAACGGATAGTTAAACAGATAATTAAACAGATAGCAAATAGTTAAAACAGATAGTTAAACAGATAGTAGATAGTTAAATGATAGTTAAACAGATAGCAGATAGTTAAATAGATAATACTCGGTTGGTTAAACAGATAGTTAAATAGATAGTTAAACATATAGTTAAACAGATAGTTAAATATATAGTTAAAAGGATAGTTAAAGTGATAATTAAACAGATAGCCAAACGGTTGGTTAAATAGAAAGTTAAACAGATAGTTAATCGGATAGTTAAACAGATAGTTAATCAGATAATAAACAGATAGTTAAACGGTTAGTTAAACAGGTAGTTAAAAATATAGTTAAAAAGATAGTTAAACATATAGTTAAACGGATAGTTAAACGGATAGTCAAACAGGTAGTTAAACAGATAGTTAAACATATAGTTAAATGGATAGTTTAACAGATAGATAAACGGATAGTTAAATAGATAGTCAAACAGATAGTCAAACAGATAGTAAACGGAGTTTAACATAAACATTCAACATAAAACTCGTATTGCTTCAGGAACCCTCGCCCAAAATGTGATCAGAAATGTCAACACATCACCGGTAAGACGTTGAGCTGGAAATGTCGCGTTTCAGAAGAAATAGAACAATCACAGAATAAACAGATTGACAGTAGACCTAGTTGGTAAGGAAAGGTAGAGTTAGACAATGTGACAGTAGACTAGGTAAGGAAAGGTAGAGTTAGACATTGTGACAGTAGACCTAGTAGGTAAGGAAAGGTAGAGTTAAACAATGTGACAGTAGACCTAGTAGGTAAGGAAAGGTAGAGTTAGACAATGTGACAGTAGACCTAGTAGGTAAGGAAAGGTAGAGTTAAACAA